>JAFEMH010002506.1:0-335819 GCA_022495995.1 Adenophora triphylla var. japonica | reverse complement strand
GGTCCATCTACATCCGTGTAGGATAGTAAAATGCATCACTCGCCGAGGGGGCATAAGCCGGAAACCGAGGACGGGACGCGATGGTCCTAACTGTGGTAGGTCTCGCCTCGCCTGTGCCTAGATCTGCTGTGTACGGGAACCCTATGATTGAGAAAATACATTCCAAGTATGGATCATTAGTCGAGGAGGAGTACCGCAAGTCTTACGTACCTTCCCGGCGTACCTTTAGAAAGCTGAGAAAGCTCTTTGATGACTTTTTTGTATAATCTGAACCACTCTCGATATTTTCTATAAAGCAATTCTATCTAGGTCCTGCGTCTTCCCTTAGACCCCCTTCATTTGTGAATTTCTAGAAGATACTTGTGCCATCGTCCAACTATGCTAGAAGCACAACGCCTGAGGTTTCTCACATTTGGATTTATAGTTCCCCAACTATGCTAGGAGCCGATGCCGTGAGGTTTCTCACCCGGGCTTTATAGACTTCTTCGCCGTAGCTTAGGTTTTGAACTTTGTTAGTCCGCCTTCCACCATTTCTTCACCTGTTAGCTTTGAGAAGAGGACACTAGGATCTTGGTGATACGGAGTGATCCTAATCAACCCAAACTTATCTACCCAATGACGACGAGCAAGGTTTCGGGTGGAGCAACCATATTATTATGGTGGAAAGCCGACGAGGCTGGGAATTACACGCTCCTCGGATCTTCAATGTGTGCCGAAGCAGTCTGGAGGCTGGAGTGGAGCAATAGCCTTATTGAGAGATTAAAACGGCTTTTCCTCCGTCGGCACTTTATGTTGGTCCAGTCCGGATACCGGCAGTCGATATTATGTTCAAAGCCGGTGTCATGCCAGGCCCATCGGATGACTTTAGTGCTATGGTCCCCGTGCTCTAGGGAAATAGATTTCAGACCTGGAGGGTACATCCAAGTTTTATTTTCCATGATGAGTGTGAAGTATGAAAGCTTTAGAAGAATAGGTGTCTTGCCGAGGAGAGCGTGGTTGGCTGTAAATATCTTTCTTCTTGTCTTTTTGTACTTCTATGATTTTTGTTTTGTCTTTCCTCGATTTTTTTTGTTAACACTTGCCCTTCTCGTCTTTTCAGTTTTGACCGAGGAAGAGGAGAAGAAAATGTCTGAAGAATTTCTTAACCCCCAAGCCTTGATGAAGCTGAGGAGGAGGACATCACGCTCCTCGAGCAAAAATAAGAGGCACTCTGATGCCGCGGAACGCCAGGCCGTCTTGGCCACAAAAGAAGCTAGGGCCTTGCCCCTAAAACCGGTGGGAGGCACTGAAGCTTCAACCGAGGACACCAACGACGGGCAAGAGGTCTGGGCTGAGGGTGAGGCCTCCCAAGGAACAATAAATCCTCATGCCGAGGAGACTCCGAAGAATGCCGACCTAGTGAGGCCGAGGTAGAAAATGCGGGGGAAGGACCCCGGACCAAAAAATGGCAAATGGTCAAGCCGAGGTAGCCTGGCTCTTCTAAGAGGGTGGCGGCAGCTCCCTTCTTTACTGCACTCTTTGCTCGGCATATTAAAACATATGCTGAGGCCGAGAAATTTGTGCAGGAGGCACGGGAAGACACAATTCTTAAGGAGATGGATTTGCTTATCCGTAAGGGCCCACAACAGAGAGTAGGTTGGGTTGTTATACGCGGTCGATGGATGATGATCTCCTCAATCGTCTTCTTGACACTAAACCCAGCACTAAATCTTTGGCCAAGATAGGAACGGACTACTTGTGAGTGAAATAAGCTTCCTCGGTTATTTCATTGTTTTCCTTCCTCATCTTATTTTAAACGTCATTTTTTTTATCATTTTTCTTTGTTTTACGTATTTGGCCACGATCTCGGCTTATGAGGTCATCAAAGCTAAGGCTACTAAGGTCCATGAGCAAAAAGCTCGAGAAACAGTGGAAAAGATGAAGGCGATTCGAAGAGGGTCGTGGAGGTTCTCAAGAATCTCCGGGCTAATGCAGATGCCTTCAAGGCGAGCAAGGCCAAAGGTGAGGAGGATGAGAAGACGGCCAGGGAGGCATTGGCCAAGCGCTAAGGAGGCTGCCAAGATGAGGAGATGGAGCCGGAGGGGCAAAGCGGTTGAGGCCCTGAAGCAAGCCGAGGACGCTGCAGCCCGGCTAAAAGACTTGGAAGCAAGCATACCCTCTATGGAAGCAAGTGACATTGCTCGTTACAAAACCAGCTCGGCTTTTAAACAAGTAGTGACTGAGAAGATGACCACGATGTACTACGATTGGTACTTACACTTGGCCGGAAGGACCATGGTGGATCCGTCTCACTTTGCCAACCTCGACCTAGAGGTGCTTGCTCGACTTTTATGTTAGGATTCTTATGATGAGGCGGCCACGGTCCATGCACCCTCTTGTCCCCTTCTCTGTAATGCCTTGAAGGCTATTGCTTATATTGATGCCCAGGCCGACCGTCCTACTTGGGACCCTCCTCCTCTCGATCCCCAAAATATCTATACCCTCATTGAGAGGATTGAGACGAGGACCTAAGCTCTGGAGAAGACGATGAGTCCAATGCCATGGAAGAGCCAACCGAGGGGGGGCCATACCGAGGAAGTTCAAGCCGGCCAGGTTATCATTCCCCCAGCTGATGCCGATCAAGATGAACTTTTAAGGGGTGGTGACCAAACTTGAAGACATTTTATTTTTTATGTAGTAGAATAGGGCTATTGTACTTCCAAATTTTATATTAATATAATGCCTTTTTTTCATCTTTCGTCGTCTTTATTTTACTATTTTGATATTAACAGCTTTTTACTTTAATGACGGTATATTTGAATGTATGTTGAATGAATATTTGTATAAAAGTAAAACTTATCTTGAGAAGTCGAGGAGGGTTTCCTCGTCATTGATATTTTAATTCATGAACCGAGGAAACTCGTTCGATCTTAAAATACTTGGCAAGCTTGCAAGTTCATTCATTAGGCCGAGGGAGATTCCTCGGCATGACATTTAGGTTACTTTTGATTTTATCTCTCTATTCCGAGTAATGTTGCTCGACCATAGGTCTTAGACAGTTTTTGATGATTTGTCTCTTTATACCGAGTAGGGTCATTCAGTCACAAGTCTTAGACAATTTTTGATTGTTTTGCCTCTCTATGCCGAGGAAGGTCATTCAGTTATAGGTCTTAGGCAAATTTTTGATGATTTACCTCTCTATTCCGAGGAGGGTCATTCTTGGCCATAGGTTTTAGGTAATTTTTGATTGTTTTGTCTCTCTATGCCGAGGAATGTCGTTCGGTTATAGGTTCTAGGCAAATTGGTGGGAATTTATTCTTTTTGACGACGATGAGAGATCTCCTCGTCTTTTAGAGCTTGTCGTGCTAGTCATGCGCCTTTTAAGAAAACTGAATGTCATTAACTGAAATTGATTACATTAAACTGCAATCCTATTTTACTTGAAAATAAAGGAAAATACTAACATGTACTAATCTATTACATGAAAAAACTGACTAAAAACTAATGATAATACTTACGTAGATGATCAGAATGCCACAGATGTTTCAACTCTTGTCCATCTGGGGTCTTCATTTTGTAGGTCCCTTCTCTGATAACTTGAGTGATAATGTAGGGGCCTTCCCAGTTTTGGGAAAGCTTGTTTTGTTCTGCCTTTCTGCCAGTTGCTTCAATTTTTCTAAGTACCCAATATACGACTTGGAATACTCTCTTGTTGACCCTTTTGTCATGATAGGCTTTGGTTCTTTGCTTATAGTTCACCATCCTCATCAGAGCGGCTAGTCTTCTTTCATCTACTAGGTCTAGGTATAGGAGCATGTTGACCTTGTTGACTTGATCACCATAGTTTGAGTTTCTTGTCGTAGGGATAGCCATCTCAGTGGGTGCCATGGCTTCAGAACCGAAGGTTAGTGCAAATGGAGTTTCCCCGATTGGCCCCCGGGTGGTTGTGCAAACTGCCCACAAGGCTAAAGGAAGTTCGTCCAACCATCTACCATCACTCCCTTTAAGGTTCTTAGTTAGGTCTATGATCACCAGCTTGTTGGCTGCTTCCGCTTGTCTGTTACATTGAGGTCTGCTCACAGATGACTTGATGTGTCGGACTCCTAGTCTGTTAAGTTCTGGTGTAAATGCCTTATAGAATTGGAGACCATGATCTGAAATGATAGTGTGTGGAACCTCAAAGCGACACCAAATAAATTTTTTGATGATTTACCTCTCTATTTTGTAAAAGGTGACAAATATGGAAAGTGGCCAATCACTTGAATGTAATTCATTCGGATAAAGTTGGATTGTAAATTTAATTTTGAGGTAAAGGATTCTAAATATCTCCTCAAAATTATAAAAGGGTAAGGTTGGTTTTCCCCATGCAGACTATACATAAGTTTATTTAATATTAATAAAATTAAAAGGGTAACGTTCATCTTTTTAAAAAAAAAAATTCGTCCCACAAGTATAGTCTTACTTACCCCTTAAATCTTTAATTACTTTAAAAATTGTGAGGGCAAAAAATAGCATTCAAAATATTCACGAGAAAAACAGTAAAAAAAAACAGTTAAAAAAAAGTCAAAAAATCGGCAATCGAACCGGACCAGATCGGCAAAATCGGGAACGGGAATCGTGAACCATAAGTATAAGTCGGCTTTCGATCGGCCCTTTTGTCAAACCGTGGATCGCCGGTATCCCATCCTAGACCGGTTGCCCATTTCGATCAAGTCTAAGTATCATGCGGTAGATTATACTCCCTTCGTTTCATAATAATGGTTTTACTTTCTTTTTTTATTTTTTCCAGAATAAGGTTTTTAGTTGTCTATTTAAAATGTATAATGAGAATCACTTGTCATTATCACAACAAAAACTCTTTACTCATTTTCTCTATCTGATCTTACTTTTTATTCTCACAATATTTATTTTTTCTTAATATTTCATGTAAAAATCAAACTCAAAAATCATATTATGGGACGGAGAGAGTTGCTTATTGTAAATGGTTTGATTTTAACAAATTTATAGATCAAGTTCAGTTCTATTTTTTTTTCTTTTCAGTTCAGTTCAGTCTCATTTTTTGTTTTAAAATTGTTAGTAAACAACTTAAAAACAAAAAATGAGGAGTCGGTCTGGGGAGAAACGCGTTTCTCCGTCGTGCATGGAGAAACGGGGCAACGTTTGTCGTGCGACATACTTAGCCAGTTTCTGGATATCCTTTCCAAAGCTTACGGATATCCGAGACATTGAATATGGATATCCGAAGCTTTGGAAAGGATATCCGAAACCAAATATTTTTACGGATATCCTTTCCAAAGCTTACGGATATCGAGAACATTGAATATGGATATCCGAAGCTTTGGAAAGGATATCCAGGAAACCAAATATTTTTCTGGATATCCTTTCCAAAGCTTGGATATCCATATTCAATGTTTTGGATATCCGTAAGCGATGAAAGTGATATCCGGTTGTTGTGGCTAAGTATGTCGCGCGACAAACGTTGCCCGTTTCTCCAAAGCGACGGAGAAACGCGTTTCTCCCGCATTTTAGCAAAAATGAGACTGGCGAAAAGAAAAAAAATAGAACCGAACTTGATCTTAATATTTCCCCTTTTTCATTGTTTTACACTTCTTTACACATATTAAAAAATATAACTAATAAATGTTAAAAATATTATGCTCCTACAATAGCAAGAATTTCTTAATAGTCACTCATTTCCTTTTCACTCGAAAATGAACAAAATTAATCTTGTATAAAAATTAAGAAAAGTGTATAGTGAATTATGTGTTACGAGTATGAAAAGTGACATAGGATAAAGAAAATGAGATAGAAAATAGTTAGTAAATAATTATTATGAATATAATAAGTGGATCCCACAAATAAAAACATATTTAAAAGTTTTCATTTCAAGAATGTGGATTTTTATGAGATAACTAAAATATAAATTTGTGAATTTTTGAATGGGACAGAAAAAGTATGAAGCATCAAATATTTTTAGATGAAATTATCTCTAAAATGGCATGTGTTATGAGAGAGAGAGAGAGAGAGAGAGAGAGAGAGAGAGAGAGAGAGAGAGAGAGAGAGAGAGAGAGAGAGAGAGAGAGAGAGAGAGAGAGAGAGAGAGAGAGAGAGAGAGAGAGAGAGAGAGAGAGAGAGAGAGAGAGAGAAATTCATCTTGAAAATTAAAATAGGATTGTTAGACAAATTTTACAAAAACACAAAAAAGAGAAAAGATTACAATATATTAAATGATATAAATTGCAATAAACATAGACAAAGAGAAAAAAAAATCGTAGAAGAAAATTCGATTGATGATCTTCTTGAGGTTATCCGAGTCGTGTGTAACACACTCTTCTTAAGATAAATTTGCCCCCTCACCGAGTTGTGCTTGAGGTTGTTTTGGACGTTCGCCTCCCAGGATAAAACGGAGGGACCAGACTATTCTTGCACACTAGAATCTCCGGCGAATCTCACTATGCTTGGACAAAATCATCATCATTTCCATGGAAGAAAGACATCAAATGACGAAGAAGAAAACATGCATTTTTCTTATTCCATTTCTCTTGTCTCTCCTTTTCTCTCTTCTCTTCTCTTTAGTAAATTGTGGATGATAGTGTATATTCTCACAATTGTAACTTATATCCCATTACTCACCAATTCAATAAGGTTATTAACCTTAGTAGTAAATATTAGGTAGTTACAATTTTTAACCATCATAATGTCATCCATTATGTGTTTTATTAAGGTTAATGGATGTTACAATTCATACTCATTAGTTGAACATTTACTAGACACCAACTTTGTCTTTAGCAAATTGTCTACAACAAAATCAACTTCCACAAAATCTATCCCCCGATAGGTCAACCTCCTTCTATGAAACCCGTCTCTCTCAAGTAGTCTATATCTCGAGCGGTAAGTTTAACGGGAAGTCTACCTATAGAAATGACTTTTATAGAAATCATTTTGCTTAATGTTCCAACTTTACTCACTTAATTAAGCCTTAATATTTTTATTTTCCAAATATCAATTTGAACAAATATAAATCACAATTTCTATATGTTAATAATATAAAGGAAACGTGCACAATTTCCTTCACACAATAATATTTTTTCAACAAAAATATGCAAACAGAAAATTTTGTGAAGTATAAAATGGGACAGAGGAAAGTAGATGTTGTGTATGACACTCATATTTGCATATGTTCTCTGTCTCTTAATAACATGCAAAAAAAATATATTTTTTGTGTGTTCAATAATAATTAACAAAGTTTAAAATTTCTCGATAATGATACTCACTTATAATACTCTTAATAGTTACCTATTTCTCTCACTTTTTCTATTTTATACAACCATTTACACTCATAATATAAGAATAATACCAAGAATATATTTGTATATATTTTGTTACCTAAATTATAGAGATAATGTCTATAATTAGAGATTCAAATCTTTTATAGATTAGAATGATAATCTTTGTATCTCAATATAAGATTACTTCTTATACTATAAATATACTACCTCTTGTGAATAATAAAATTGAGTTGTTCAAATTACTTCTTCTTCTTCTTCCATATATGAATTACTTCGTCTACCGTTCTTTATTCTTTTATGGTATCAGAGTCTAATGGTCATTCTCTGCCAAACCTTCGCGGCAAAACCTTAAGTCGCGCCGCCCCACTCTAACACCACCACGTGCTTTCGCATCTCCTCCTTCCACACCACCATTGGTAATACCCAATGGCCAAAACCCCTTCTCCTCCAACGACATCACCAACCATTTATTCTCCGTCAAAACCCTTGCGACCAGGGCCGGCCCAAGGGGGGGGGTCAGTGTGGGCAACCGCCCGGGACCCTTAGTGGTAAGGGGCCCATTCTTAAGTAGGCTATAGTGTATATAGTATATATATATATATATTTTTATAATTATAATAAATATTTAAAAAAGGCCCACATTCAGTTTTTAAAAAAGGCCCACATTCAGATTTTAAAAAAAATAAAAAAATTCTTTTGTTTAATAGACACACGAAAAAGGAAGAAAGGCCCACGTTCAAATTAAAAAAAAAAATTAATAATAATTATTTTGTTTAATAGACAAAACTCCAACTGTCGCCCTACCCTAACACCAACACTTGCTTCTGTCACACACCACTTAAACTCCGCCTCTCCTCCATATATATCCATATATATGAACAATGAAACCCACGGCCAACCCTCCTTGCCGTGTACAAAACCCTACAATGGCCGTCATCACCTTTCTCAAATAGGCATTTGAAGTTGATCTTTTTAGTGTCTAACATGAGAAATAATCAATAGTTCAGGGACATATTTCAAACAAATTCAACCTTTGAATATTAATGGAGAGTGAACTAACTAAAATAGCCCTTAAATTTTGTTCGCATGAGCTGCACATGACAATTTAACGAAAGAAATTAACTCCATTTGAGATACTATAAATGCAAAAATGAAATAATTTATTGTATCATAAATAAAAAATACTCCCTCCGTTCCACTTCAATTGAGCCACTTTTCTTTTTGGGACGTTCCACTTCAAATGAGCCATTCCATAAATGGAAAGAAGTGAACAGTGTTTCAGACATTTATACCCCCATAATGTTTATATATTTACAAAAAAACCATTCATTATACCCTTATAATTTTTACATATTTACAAAAAAAACCAATATTAACTTACTATTTCTTCCACTCATTCTCTCTCCTAATAAATATTTTTAACTTTTACATTCTCTCTCCTCTAATCTTCTACCCACTTTCAATTCTTTACTCATTTTTAAAAAAAAATCTTAAAAATCGTGCAAAGATGTCATGACTCAATTGAAGTGGGACGGAGGAAGTAATAACTTAGTGATAAACACACAAAAATAATAATTTAGTGATTTTATTTACAATTTTTTCCATTTATTTATTTTTCATTTGGATGAGAAAGCTGACAACCCAAAACAAAATGACATCAGACATTAAGATTTTATTATAGATAGGTTGTACGTAGGAGTAGTATTTATGTGAAGGGACTAATCTAAAGTTTAGATTAATTTTGAGTGAATGCTGTCTGTTACACACTTAACTTTTCAATAAAACAGAATGTTTAGTAAATCAGTGTGGACTGAGTGATCTCACCTCTACTCTACAGAATCTATCATCCGATCCTGTCTCACTCTTCCCCACCTATTCACTCCCTCTGTCCCATACTCCCTCCGTCCCATAAAACTTTACTTCTTAATGTTGAAAACGAAAAATAAGAAATAATGTTATTAAAGTAGGTGTTGTCAGTGGAAGGAGAGAGAATGAGTGGAGAGAATAGTAAATTTGAAAAGTGTTGTGAGTATGACAAGTGGGTCCCATGAATAAAGAAGTATTAAAAAATTTCCTTTTTAGGAAAGTGAGATTTTAAAGTGGGACGCCCAAAATAGTAAAAGGGGTAATGTTTTATGGGACAGAGAGAGTATTAATTAAAATTAAAAAGTCTAATTTTTTTAAGACCTTTTTTTTTGTTACATTTCAAAATAAGAATTTCATTTTCAAAATGATAAATGATAAATAATGTTTTGAACAACTTTATTCTTATATTTGTATAATTACAAAAAAAAAAAAAAAAAAAAAACCAAATTTTTACTACTTACTTTTTGTACCTACTTGGAATCTATAGTATAAATGGCAAAGGGAATGAACAGTACAATGAACAGTTTCATCTGTCGAATTTTTTATTTTGCCCTCACTAAGTTGTCCCTTTTACATTTTGTCCTTAAAAAAAAATTATTTTTTTTAAATAAATAAAAAAAATCACGTATCATCGGACATGGGCTTTTACTAGTCTATCTATATATAATAACAAGGTTGTGGTAAATTTTTTGCCATTGAGAGACATTTTGATCATTTCACGTGGTGGCAAAAGTGCAAATAACAAGGCCAAAAAGCCACGTGGAAATCTGTCATTGGGGTTTTTTTTTTTTGTTTAAATCAATTTGAACAGGTGTCGGCCGATTGGGAAGGGGCATTTCAGACATTTCGTTGGCGCGCGTATTACACGCGCCAGAAAGGGCACGTTATCTCAGCATTTTTCCTTTTTTTTTCTCTTGACACATGGCAACACACGATTGGCTGGAGGATTTCAAAAAAAAAATTATTCAATTTCTTTGACCTCAATTATTATATACTCCCTCCGTCCCGCTAATATTAGCACACTTTCCTTTTTGGGCGTCCCGCTAATATCCGCACACTCCCAAAAAGAAAACTTTATATTAATAAAATATTCACCCAACCCCACTCATTCTCTCTCCTACATTATTTTAATACTCACAACACCATTATAATTTATTACACCCTCCACTCATTCTCTCTCCACTCATTCTTTTACACTCACAACATTTTATTAAAATATCATATTCCTTAATTCTCGCGCAAACAGTGTTCGTGCTAATACTAATGGGACGGAGGGAGTATTAAATTAATTTTTTTTTTACACCAAAATTCATAAATTTTTTTTCTCTTTAAATAGAGACTTCTTTCATTTGATTTGGACAAAGAAAAAAATATCCTCTTTTTTAAATATAAATTTGTTAATTATCCTTTACTAAATTTTCAAAATTTTTTTAGTGAAAATTAATTAAGTGTGAAATAATTTTTTTTAATTATAAATGATAATAAAAATAATAATTTTACTAATAAAAAAAATATAAAATATAAAATTAAATAAAAGTGATGAAATATAGGATGATGAGTTGGAATTATTTTGAATATGTATAAACAAAATCATTATGTATTTATAAAGTATATATGATTATTTAATATAATAATAATGTGTATATATATATATATATATATATAAGGCAGTGTGATGAATGTGAGTTTGAGTTTCTATTTAATAAGTGGGATGGGGTAGGGTTTGACGAGTGAGTGTAGGGTTTAGGAAAACTTTTTTCATTTAACGCAATTGTTAGTATTTTTAGGAATTTTATTTTTCTTCTCAAAATTTAATAAGCTAAATTGAAAATAAATATAATCATTATGTTCATAATGAGTTAATGTAAATAAATATTACATATTTTTTTAGATGTACGAGCATGAGTTAAGTGAAAGTTTTCATTTGAAAAAGAATGATATTTATTTTTATTAGATAACTGTACTACCCTTTTGGTATGACCAAATATTTTGATTTGTTTTTTTTAATTCTCTTTATCCAAAAGAAAAAAAAATAACTTTTTTTTTCTTGATTTCAACTCTTCGTCTTTTTTTACTGATTTCAATAACTTATTTCTTATGTAATAAAACATGTTCGTGTTTTTTATGTTATTTTTATCGAAAATAAAATACTTCAGAATTATACGATAATATATTTTCCAATTGATGTTTTCTTTATTTCTATTTGATTTTTTTCTACTTTTTATAATTTTATTCTCTTATTTTTTTCCTTTCCAGATATTTGTATTATTGTTTTCCTTTTATGCTATGACTATTAATAAAAGTCAAATCAAAATATTTGGCGTTGTCAATTATATTTCGCATTAACGAGCTTTCACAATCCCAATGGTCCGAATATATTGATATTAGGGGTGTAAATGGTTCGATTTTGTTCGGTTTGGGGGAATTAACAGACCGAACCACTAATCACCGATTTGGAAAAATTCCAAACCGAACCGAACCATAAAAAATTTCAAATCGAACCAAACCAAACCGCTATGGTTTGGTTCGGTTTGGTTCAAACCGTGGTTCAATTATGTGGTTCAGACCATTATTTAGACTACGGTTCAAACCACGATTCAATCCGCAACTCATTTTCATATTGTTTAAATTTTCTGTGATCATGGAGGAAGAGCGAAAAATGCGAGTGTTTAAGAGACTAGAGAAAGAGAGTAGTCGAAGGAAGAAAAAAACTTTACAATGGCGATCGTGGAGAGAAATTGGTTATGATGTGTTATAATGAAGATAACAAATAATGAAATTAATATTAAATAAAATACAAAACGGGAGTTATGATTAGTTTATGTAAATTTTAATAAAGATACAAAAATATTAAATAAGATACAAAAACAAGGGTTAGGATTAGTTTATGTAATGTGGTTCGGTTTGGTGGTTTGGTTCGGTTAGTTTGGTTTGGGAGGGTCAGACCACAAACCAAACCGAACCATGTGGTTTGTAAATATTTGAGACTGAACCGAATCATTCATACTTGAAAACCAAACCAAACCGCATGGTTTAGTTCGGTACAGTCTTAAACTGCCGTTTGAACCGAACCACTTACACCCCTAATTCATATGTAATGATGTTCTTCCTTTCTCTTTCGACAGTGGCACCGACAATGTTGTCTTTTAAAGATGTGCTTCACAATGAATAAAAATATTTATCTCATTTACTCATTTTATTTAATTTCCCTCTTTTTAAGCATCAATATTTTCCCGTGCATCACACGGATGTAACACTAGATTTATTTTAGTGTCCTTCAATCTGATATTTGTACTTACAAGATAGTGGTAATTAAAAGGACTGTGAAGGACATTTTAGTCATTTCACATCCTGACAAAATTGCAAACAACCCGCCTGAAAATAAACGTGGCAGGCTGTGATTGTTCTAGAAATGGCGCGTTCCGTACACGCGTCGACATTGGCGCGTGTACGCAGGAGGTGTTTTTTTTTTCATTTCGGACATGTGTCAACCGTTTATTTAAGGGCAATTCTGACATTTCCTCAGTCGCATATTTTTTATAAACAAAATCGTTGTGTAATATATATATATATATATATATATATATATATATATATATATATATATATATATATATATATATATATATATATATATATATATATATATTTACACATATATATAGGGGGAGTGTGATGAATGTGAGTTTAAGTTTCAATTTAATAAGTGGGATGGGGTAATATTGTTATTGGGTTTCTTTTAGTTTGATATATCAAACAATTTATTTAATTTTTAAAAAAAAATTATTTGAAGAATAGTTCGATATCTATAATTTTCTGTAATAAATATTTTGAATTGTACGATAATATATTTTCCATTTTACTATATTTGTATTACTGTTTTAATCTTGCGCTGTGAATATTTATAAAATTCAAGGTAGATATTTACCCTATGTTGATCTTCTATTTTAATAGTAACGCCCCGTGCATCGCACGGGAAAAAGTGAGATGGGGTAATATGGTTATTGTGTTTTTTAGTTCGATATATCAAACAATTTATTTAATTTTTTTTAAAAAAAAATATTTAAAGCATAGTAAATGAAGTATTAATAAATTTGAAAAAGAATGATATTAATTTTTATTAGATAACTATACTATCCTTTTGGTATGAACAAATATTTTGTTTTTATTTAAAAAATTCTCTTTATCAAAAAGAAATAAAATATCACTTTTTTTAACTAGATTTTCAATCTTCACCTTTTTTTTACTAATTTCAATAACTTGGAGTATTTCTTATATGATAAACATGTTCGTGTGTTTTATTTACTTTTTTAAATGATAAAATACTACAGAATTGTATATAGACATATGCATATTCCTTATGATTTTTGTTTCATTCCTATTTTATTGTTTTCTAATTTTTATGTACTGACAATGTAGTCTTTAAGAAAGTATTTCATAATGTATAAACGAATTGATTTTTTTGTTATTTTTGTACAATTTTTGTCTTTTGAATACTCCCTCCGTCCCATGATAATCTGCAAAAAGACCCCTTTTGAACGTCCCACAATAATCTGCACTTTTCCAAAATGGAAATGGGACCCACTTCTCTCTACTCACAACCATTACCCACTTACTCCACTTTCTATCTCCTACCCAACCATCTACACTCACAATACATCACCTTTTTCACCTTTTACCTTAATTCCCGCACCTCCCAAAAAGTGCATATTTTTGTGGGACGGGGGGAGTATATAGTAACGCCCCATGCATCGCACGGGAGTCAATCTAGTATGAATAATGTTATGGACAATTATACGATCAACCCACTTACAATGTTTACCTTTTTTTCACTATTTTCTTAATAAGCATGCAAAAACTAAGTAGAATCCTTAATCTTGAACAGATGTAGTATTTCTTTTCTTTTTATTTTAATTATTTAGATCAAATTTGTTTGTATTATTTTTCATTTGTATATGATTTAATAAAGAAAATAAGAGAGATACATATAAAAAAGAAAATAATTACATATCAAAATATGACCTTAATTCTCTTAAACTTAAAATGTAGACATATTCAGTACTTAATTATATGGATCCATTTTAATTAATTCTTGATGTTTATAAATAATATCAAGTGAACGGTATAAATCGAATACAATCATGGGCCACAAGATGGGTAAGGTCCAATGGATTGAGCCCAATGAAAAGTATGCATAAGTCCCTATTACGACATAGGGAATGGGCTTTCCTATCTATGCTCGTCTTTTTCTTCTCGTCATATTCCACTATGTCGACCTGGACATAGCAGAGCGATCTTATAAATAAGGCAGAAATGCTGATATATGTCGACCAAGACATACATAAATGCCGAACAAGGCATACTCAAATGTCGACCTACACCAGGTCCAAGTCAATAAGACTTCCATCATGACAAGAGAAAGGGGTTTCCCTACCCTTGATCACCGCTTATGCCGAGTAGCAGGCCTCCTAGGTAGACATGGGCAAATCGGAACCGGAATCGGGCAAAACCGGAGAACCGAACCGGAACCGGCAGAATCGGAACCGGCAAGAACCGGAACCGGCAAGAACCGAAACCGGCCAGTTCACGGTTCAGTCTCGGTTCCTCTTTTCAGAAAACCGTGAACCGCCGGTTTTGGAACCGGAACCGGAACCGGGGAACCGGCGGTTCGGAACCGGAGAACCGGCGGTTCTTGCTGAAAATTCAAAAAAAAATCGAAATTTGCCCCTTTTTTTACAGCTTTTTCAATCAATTTTGCCCCTTTTTTTTTTGACTTTTTACAAATGGATGTCTGCTGATGTTTCTGCTATCAAATAATAGTTCATGGCTTTTACCTAGAACAAAAGCAGATATGCACTTTGCTTGCCTTTTTTTGTTCCTTGCAATGTTTGTTTCTTCACTCAAGCCTTGGTTATGAATCAGCATCCCTATGTATATGCTCTAGTATATAAACTGGTTATGCATAGCAGTTTCATTTGCTTGCCCTGTTGCAATATTTTTGAAATCCATATGCTCTAGTATTTAAACTAGTGCTTAGAGGTTTTGAATCATTAGGAGGAATGGTACATAATTTTATGCGAGGAGCTTTAAACCGGTTATGCATGGCAGTTTTATAGAGGAACAACGAGGCTAGTTGTGCTCATAGTGAATAGTAAGACTTGATCATGACAGCAGTAGCGAATAAGATTGGGGACTATGAATTAGCAAAAGTTGCCAACTTTTCGAAGATCTTGACATCAATCTATCAGAGTTTGGGGCAAGTTTCTTGCCTTTTTATTTGTTGTTAGATTAAAAACCTTGAATTTGGTGTTGGGCGGTCGCCCACTTCTCTTGGGCGGTCGCCCATGTGTGCAGATTTCAAAAAAAAAAAAAAAGGTCAACATAAGAACCGGAAAATCGTGGAACTGGAACCGGCATCAAGGAATCGGAACCGGGAACCGGATTTTGGCGGTTCCATCTCGGTTCCCCCCTTTCTCGGAACCGGAACCGGCGGTTCGGAACCGGAACCGGAACCGGGAACCGGTTGCCCATGCCTACTCCTAGGCATACAAACAGAATACTCTTTCAATCCTACTACAGTAAGGACTGTGGGAAATTAGGATTCGAGTAGGAATTGACTTCTTATCTCACCTAACTTTATATCCAATGCAGGACTCTATATCCTATCCCTATAAATACAAGCCATAAATCACATAATTCAGGTGAACGCATATTTTGGATCTGAACTATTGTCAATTGATTTGCTCTCATAAATACATATACTTACTTTCACGCCGGAGGACATTCGTCGGTGAAGCCCCGACTTAGTTTACGTGTTTGTTCATTTTTTCAGACTATTCAATCATACAGGATATAAACTTATCGTTGGATTTTGACTGATACGACATTTTTGACATCATAATCAAGTACTCCCTCCGTCCCACCCGAATTTGGACAAATTTCCTTTTTGGGCGTCCCATCCGAATTTGGACAACCCAAAAAGGAAAGTTTATAATAATAAAAAAATGGGCATACCCCACTCACTCATTAACACCACTCATTCTCCACCATACAATTTATTCAACCAATCACTATTAACTCCACTCATTCTCTCTCTTCATTTTCTACCACACATTTTTATTATCTTATTGTTATTTCTTAATCTCCGTGTAAAGTAACTTTGTCCAAATTCGGGTGGGACGGAGGGAGTATTAAATAACAGTTATTGAAATATATCTAAAATTTCTAAAATTAGGGATTTTCTTTAGATGAAATACATAAGTGAGATACTTACACTCAAAATCTTAAACAGACAAACAATGACTTTTTTCTCAAATAATTCATTTTTAAATTTATAATTCCCAAATTGACAACCTTTTAAAAGTATTGATCAAAATGACTCATTTTTTGAAACTCGCCACTTCAAGTAGTGAGTTTATAAATTTTTTGCTTACACTCGATACTTCGAATATCGAGTTTGATTTTTCTATTTTCTTTTTCTTGTAATTTACGTAAATAATTTCGAAAGTTTTGTGGAAATTTTATTAAAATATAAATTTGCTAATGTGGATAGCGAGTTTACGTGGGATAAATGAATTGCTAATTAAGGGTTGTAATTAACTTAAATAGAAAGGTAAACTCGCTACTTTAAATAGCGCGTTCATTTAAAAACTCGCTAATCTCAATAGCGAATTTAGAGAAGCTTATTTTTTCCGTATAACACACACACACAAATCACACAACACACCCAAATAAACAACGACACAGAGAGAGGGACAAAAGGGCAACAAAAAACAGAGATAGCATAACTCGTGATTAGCATTAACGACTTCAAATTTGCTAGTGTAATTCATTGATTTCATACTCCCTCCTTTATTTTGAATCAGTTTTGCAATTGATTCAACATAGAGTTTTTGAAATTGATTGACTTATGAATTTTTGAAATGGATTCAACCTAGGGCTTTCTAAATGATTGATTTATGAGTTATTATTTTCACTTAATTAGTTATTCTTGATTTCTATGGTATTGTTGGTTAAATAAGAAATTTATTAGTTTGGTTAGGTTTTTTGTTAGTTAAGTTAGGTTTTTCGTTAGTTCAGTTAGGTTTTTTGTTAGTTTAGTTAGTATTTTTGTTAAATTGAGTTTTAAATTTGATCAATTTTGTGTTTTGTGTTACAGATGAATGTATAGCATCAACATAGAGAGCTTTTTGAGTCGTTTGTCGATACAGATCCTTTGCAACGAGATATTTTGAGATTACATCATAAGCATAAAACTGAATACATCTGGGCCGGATGACATGTTGAAAAGTTATTTTTTTCGTCGTGGCTCAACTCTACCGGAAGTGTTGGATGCGAGGATCCAGGAGAGACTAGTAGTAGCATAATTTTACGGAGTTTACAAGTTGGGGAAAATCACATATGATTGGGGTTTACTTACAGCGTTGGTTGAGCGATGGCATTAGAAAACCCACAGTTTTCACTTCCCTGTTGGTGAGATGATCGTTAGTTTAGAGGATATAAGTATGTTGTCAGGGTTGCCAATTTATGGACTTCCTATTACTGGTTCTGATACCACGAGGTTCCTTCAGGGTTGTTGCGACTTATGTGAAGAGTTATTAGGTGTTAGACCACCTGAGAGTGAAATAGAAGCAGGGTTGTTGAATATTAAGTGGCTTCTAAGTCAGTTTCTCCATTTTGGTAAGTTTCTAGAAAATGTGACATGTGATTTAGTCAATAGGTATACACGTGCGTACATAATGGCAGCCCTCGGGTCGATTGTGATGCCTGATCGCACTAGTAATAAGGTGAAGTTGATGTATCTCCCACTGTTTAGAGATATCGAGAAGATACATGAATATAGTTGGGGTAGTGCTGCTTTAGCCTTTCTTTATCGGGAAATTTGTTCTGCGTCTTTGCCCGACACCGGTAATTGTAGTGAATTTTTCTCTATTGTGTAGGTATGATAATTATATTTTTCGATATGTGTTTGGTTTTATGTAAGTTTTTAAATTATATTGTATGTATCTGATTTTTTTATAATACAAACAACTTTAGGCATGTGAGAGGTTGTTGCTCACATAGCAAATAGTGGTTAGCGGAGATCAGAATGTGCAACCGAACTTACCCGACATTCCATTGGGGTGTAGGTAAACTACAACCAATCTGATTTGTTTAAATTATATTTCATTTATCTGAATTATTTGAATTATATTGTATTTATCTGATTTGTTTAAATTGTATATTTTTTAATCTTTTAAGGTGGAATGGGTCCTTTCGTATTTGCATATTAACACACATAACTTACGTGCCTATCGAGATTAACTAGCGTCTCTCAATGAGGATCAGATTATTTGGCAGCCATATAGAGATCGCAATATTTCATATTATTGCAGGCAGGGACAGGCCGTATGGAGGACGAGGGCTCCTCTAATCTGATTTGACAGGGTAGAGTGGAACCTACATGATCGAGTTATGAGACATTTTGGCATGCTACAGCCGGTCCCCAATCCATGTGACACAAATGAAGATTTGTATAGTATTGATCGCCGAGCTAGAGGACATGTGTCTTGGGATTCAAAACATGGTGAGTACATATCATTATTGAATGCATGAGCTCAGAGCGTGGTGAATGGTGTGTTGGGTGAAGAGGTGATGTATTACGCCCATCCATAAATGATCTAGTTCAAGAAGATCACACGTATATTAATTTTGAACCCGATCCATGTAGAGGATATAGGATACAAATCACATGGCAGTGTCTTTGAGGGTTTGGTAAGTGAATATAATTTTAAAAACTTATTAGGGTTTATTGATTGTAATAATAAGTTAGTAACATTCTTGCCCTGTGGATGTTAACAGGTGTAAAACTTAAAACGCCTGCATGAAATTAACGAGGAAAACATCGCCTAGGAGTTCGAGGTGGATTAGGCTTCAAATGAGGCATCTCATTATATCTTCTCTTGCACATATACGACAACAACAGCGGCTTGATGCTCGAGCACCCCCAGCACCAGTTGATCGCGTCCAGGCGGTTCCACACAGACAACCTCGGTCTTAACGTTGTCGCGTGCAGAGAGTGTTACAGAGGCAACATGGTCAACATTTAGTGGAAGAGCAAGAGGAGGACCAAGAGCGACAACCGGAGTAGGACCAGGAAGTTCGGGTAGAGACTCAAACAAATTCACATCTTGAGACTCTATCAGAGTCACATATACTTACACATCTCGAGACTCAGTCACATCTTGAGACTCAGACAACGATGAAGGTACAAGATGTGGTTACACGTACACATGGTGAGTATGTTACGCAAGTTGAGGGGAAATATGTAGATAAAGAAAAAATATAAAAGCGTAGGAAATAAATGATCCCTAAATGAACATTTGATACATTTCCTATGTGGTCGGGTTGTGGTCATTTAATGATATTTTGTTTTATTTACGTGTTGTTGAATGTGTTTGTTTATCAATAGGTGTTGAAATTTGTTTGTTTGTCAAAGGTGTTGAAATGTGTTTGGTACAGTTTAAATGTGTTTGTTTGTCACGTATTTTGGTACAAATTTGTTACAAAGTTGGGCTGTTAACTGAATTTCTTAAGTTAGTTTAGAGTTACAGTAAATTCGCTAGTTTAGAGTTACAGTAAATTCGCTAATGATAGTAGCGAATTTAACCTGGTTAAATTTGCTATTGTCATTAGCGAATTTAACCTGGATAAATTCGTTATTATTATTATTAGCGAGTTTAGATTAATCTAAAAACAAAATTAATTAATATAAACTCGATATTTCAAGTAGCAAATTTATATTTATTAAAAATGAAAAACATTTTAATCGTCTCAAAATAAATAGTAAATTCTCAAAATAAAATTAATCTATTTATCATACTCATAATAATAATTCACTTACTTTTCACTCACGTTCTTTCTTCTACCATACAAGATTATCTACACGTAGTACACTTATTGAATTCGCAGGGCATGTGAAAAAAAAGTGGTTGTATGTATACGGGAGATGATGGTTGTACACTTAATCAAGTAAAAGATAAGGATTTTAATTGTGTCAGGACAGGTGCTTGCACACGTACACACATCTATCCTCTCTCCCTCGCTTACTACTATGTTATGTGTAATGTAATAACGTACGTACCCCTTCCTATAAGTATAGGCATTGTAACTAGCTAGCTATATAGGAGTATCTATCTATCTGAGTTAATTAGGAGTAGTAGGTTTAGGTTTTATAGATTAGGGCTATTACACTATTCTCTTGATATTTGGACCCGATCTATTGCTACTGATTTCCCACAAAATTTTCATTGTTAATGATGCACCCAATTGCATTGTTTGTTTACTCTTTTGGTAATATTGTTAGGGTAAACCGTGAGTGACGGAGAATCAAAATTGTAACGGGTGAAGAAGAAAAACTAGAGGAAAAACTGTTAGGCAAAATCTTACAAAAACACAAAAAAGAAAAGAATTACAATATATTGAAAAACAAATTACAACGTAAAATTTAACGAGAAAAAATCGTAGGAGAAAATTCGTTTGATGGTCATCTTGATGTTGTCCGAGTCGTGTGTGACACACTCTCCTTAAGACAAATTCGCCCCCTCACCGAATTGTGCTTGAGGTTGTTTTGGACGTTTGCCTCCCAGAATAAAACGGACGGATCGGACTATTCTTGCACACTAAAATCTCCGGCGAATCTCACTATGCTTGGACAAAATCACCATCATTTTCATGAAAGAAAGACATCAAATGACGAAGAAGAAAACATGCATTTTTCTTATTCTCATTTCTTTTGTCTCTCCTTTTGTCTCTTCTCTTCTCTTTAGTAAATTGTGGATGATAGTTTATACTCTCACAATTGTAACTTATATCCCATTACTCATCAATTCAATAATTAAGGCTATTAACCTTGGTAGTAAATGTTAGGTTGTTACAATTTTTAACCATCATAATGTCATTCATTATGTGTTTTATTAAGGCTAATAGATGTTATAATTCATGCTCATTAGTTGAACATTTACTAGACACCAACTTTGCCTTTAGCAAATTGTCTACAACAAAATCAACTTTCACAAAGTCTATCCCCCTATAGGTCAACCTCCTTCTATGAAACCCGCCTCTCTCAAGTTTTCTATATCTCGAGCGATAAGTTTAACGGGAAGTCTACTTATAGAAATGACTTTTATAGAAATCATTTTTGCTTAATGTTCCAACTTTACTCACTTAATTAAGCCTTAATATTTTTATTTTCCAAATATCAATTTGGACAAATATAAACCACAATTTCTATATGTTAATAATATAAAGGAAACGTGCACAATTTCCTTCACACAATAACATTTTTCCAACAATCCCCCATATGAAGAAAATTGATGACGAGTTTGGTGATAGAGTCCGGCAGACGAAAACTTGCATACGATAGGTGTGGGAATGTCCATTGAACCTTCGCTCGTACAAACATATTTACTCTACTCGCAAGTCAATAGACACGATGTCCTTGAATCGTTATGCTTTTTGTGTAGCCGATCATATGTTTGACACAAGTAACGTCCTAACATAGTTCAATTCTCATAGCTATGTTCATTCATGGCCCTGAACATTTTACCTTATTCTGTGAGAGGTTCTAAGAATTGAGTCTCACACAATTCTCCTCAAAGCGGCCATACTTCTCTCTCACATAGGTAATTTCTTAAAGGTAACCCGTATTACCCCGCTCGAATTTTCAACGCGTAAGAATCATTAAAAGTCATTTGCTTATCTGTTCTATACAATTAACTTGAAACTATGAGATAGAAATAACCAACCTTGAACGCTTTTCGTTCTTAAGCTATCGAACGATTTAATAATGTGATTTCGAATCACAAACTCCGTTCTTCAGATTGCTTGAACTCTAGGCCTTGATCGATGAACGAGCGAAGACCCTCTTTCGGTATCCACACCTTTGAATGAACCAAGAAAAGCTTCTTGAAGATTGCTAGATCTCTTAAACCTTGGAATAATATTGAGAATATAGTTGTGAATTTCTTTTCAGAATTTCGGCTAACTTTTTAGGGCTGACAGACTGTTATATTTATACTAATTTAGCATCAATATTTGTTTCCTAATCAAATTAGGAAACCAATCCGAAAATACCTCTGTGGTCTTAGAGTGTCGCACGACCAGACGAGTCCCATGGACTAGTTCTGTCGCGCGATACACTAAGTCACATTAGGTTTCTCTCAATCATTCTTCCTCCGGTTTATTCAGTTCATTCTAGTTGTGTGTGACCCAATAGGATTACATTATGTTGGTAATGAGTTCGATCATATCGTCTCTCATAAGACATAAGTGGACTCTAGCAAGCCATTATGTCTACCCAAATAATGTAACATAAGAGTTCACGTTTCCAATGGTACACTTCAATTTCTCCCTTTGTCTCACGATGTTATATTGAACACAAGTCATGGTCCACGTCAACTTTTCTTTGTTCAATGCTTTCTCGATTCCGAGTATAATGAATCCAATCACATTGGGGTATGGCCATACACTTTCATCATTATCACTCATCGACGGGCCCAAGCAAAACATCTCTCTTTCGAGAGACAAATTCCATCTTGACTTATCATCCTTCCCATCATGAATCCGATCATGCCAAAAATAGCCTTTATAGATATCGTGTTAAGATATCGTTTGACTAAAATCAAACATGACTTTCATCATATGTAAGGTCATGATAATCTCAGGTCTAGGGACTAAATGAAGTGACCCTATGAGATTTAATTATGTCATTTGACCATGACATAAATCTCATGCAGGTCAAGTCCAGTCACTTGTTCTCTAACAAGTACCCATAAATTTAATGTGCATCTCTATGTATATAATCATCATATGATTATCCATTAACATTTATACTAATTATTCTCTTAATAATTAGGGACGGAGATTATTATAAACTAATATACAAAACATATAATAATCAAATGATAAACATCTCATATAATAATAAATAATGTCAACACATAAGTCTATCAACTATAGGCCTATGGCATAACACCAACAGTCTCCCACTTGCACTAGGCCCAATCTCCCATGTATCGAATACCCATGGACCTAAAATGACCATCATGCTTAGCTTGCGGGAGAGCCTTAGTTAATGGGTCCGCCACGTTGTTATCAATGTCTACTCTGCATATCTTTACGTCTTCCCTTTCACATATCTCTCGGATAATGTGGAAACGTCAAAGTATGTGTTTGGATCTCTGGTGTGACCTTGATTTCTTTGCTTGTGCAATGGCACTATTGTTGTCACAGTAAAGTTCAATAGGATCTTTGATGCTTGAAACGACTTCCAAATTACTAATGAACTTTTTGATCCAAACGACTTTCTTAGCTGCATCAGATGCCGCTATGTACTCAGCTTCGGTTGTAGAATCAGCGACGGTACTTTGCTTGGAACTTTTCCAACTCACAGTGCCTCCATTCAGCGTAAACAAAAATCCAGACTGCGATCTGAAATCATCCATGTCGGTTTGGAAGCTAGCATCTGTGTAGCCTTTCACTACAAGATCTTCTTCCATTCCTCCAAAGACCAAGAATACATCCTTAGTTCTTCGTAAGTACTTGAGGATATTCTTGACTGCTATCCAATGTGGTTCGCCGGGATCCGATTGTTACCTACTCGTCATGCTTAGAGCACACGAGACATCGGGTCTAGTACATAACATAGCATACATGATAGACCCAATTGCCGAAGCATATGGAATACCATTCATTCTCTTTCGCTCATCATTAGTCTTAGGACTTTGAGTCTTGCTAAGAGATATACCATGCAACATTGGCAAGTTTCCTCTCTTAGAATTTTTCATTTGGAATCTTCTAATAACCTTGTCAATGTAAGTACTTTGACTTAAACCAATCATCCTCTTGGATCTATCTCTATAGATCTTGATACCAAGGATATATGCAGCTTCGCCCATATCTTTCATTGAAAAGCACTTTCCCAACTAAGACTTGACAGTCTGTAGTGCAAGAATGTCATTTCCAATGAGTAGGATATCGTCGACATACAACACTAAAAATAGTGCTACGCTCCCACTAATTTTCTTGTATACACAAGGTTCATCTTCGTTCTTGATAAAGCCAAACTCCTTGATTGCTTCATCAAAACGCAGATTCCAACTCCTAGAAGCTTGCTTCAATCCATAAATGGATTTATGCAATTTACACACCTTGTTAGAATTTTTTGGACTGACAAAACCTTCAGGTTGTATCATGTATACATCCTCAAGTAACTTCCCATTAAGAAAAGCTGTTTTGACATCCATCTGCCATATCTCATAGTCATAATATGCGACTATGGCAATTAAAATTCTAATAGACTTAAGCATAGCTACAGGCGAAAAGGTTTCATCATAGTCGATGCCATGAATCTGCCTATATCCCTTAGCTACAAGCCTAGCCTTATAGGTGTGCACCTTCCCATCCATGTCGGTCTTCTTCTTGAAGACCCATTTGCACCCTATGGTTTTTACACCTTCGGGTGGATCAATCAAGTTCCAAACTTGATTATCAGCCATGGATTGTAACTCGGACTTTATGGCTTCTTGCCATTTTTCCAAATCAGGAGCGGACATCGCCTCTTGATAGCAAGTAGGTTCATCGTTTTTCGATTAACTCCACTTCATCACTTTTCATAATGAGAAATCCATATCTCTCGGGTTCGGATCGTGACCTACCACTTCGGCGAAGAACTTGTGCATCTTGAACCGGTTCCACAACTACTTGTGAACTTGGTTCAGTCTCTACCATTGGTTCAATGTTGTTTTCGGGTTCTCGAATTTCTTCGAGATCTATTTTACTCCCACTGGTTCCTTTGCGAAGAAACTCCTTTTCTAAGAAAGTACCATTTCGAGCAACAAACGCTTTGTTCTCGTTTTGGTTGTAGAAATAGTATCCTTTGGTTTCCTTAGGATATCCCACGAAAACACATTTATCAGACTTAGGTGCTAGCTTGTCAGAAGTTAACTTCTTGACATATGCATCGCAACCCCAAATTTTCATGAAAGACAAACTAGGTTTTCTTCCATGCCACATCTCATATGGGGTCTTTTGAACCGATTTGGTAGAAACTCTATTTATAGTGAAAGCAGCAGTTTCTAGTGCATGTCCCCAAAAGGATAAAGGAAGCTCAACTTAACTCATCATAGAATGAACCATGTCCAACAAAGTTCTATTCCTCCTCTAGGACACACCATTCCATTGTGGTGTTCCGAGTGGAGAGAGTTCTGAAACGATTTCACAACTCTTAAGATGACTGTCAAATTTTTGACTCAAATATTCACCACCTCGATCGGATCGAAGTACTTTAATAGTTTTTCCAAGTTGGTTTTACACCTCATTTTGAAATATTTGAAATATCTCAAACGATTCACTTTTATGTTTCATTAGATAAACATATCCAAATCTACTATAATCATCAGTGAATGTTATGAAGTACAGAAATCCTCCCCTAGCATCGCTACTCATAGGTCCACACACATCGGTATGTATGAGGTCTAATAAGTCGCCCTCCCTTTCACCAGTTTTGGTAAATGGGTCCTTGGTCATCTTGCCAAGTAAACAAGATTCGCACGTCTCATATGATTCATAATCATGTGAGTCTAAAAATCCATCTTTGTGGAGTTTAGAAATGCGTTTCTCATTTATATGGCCAAGACGACAATGCCATAAGTAAGTGTGGTTTACATCATTGGGTTTAGATCTCTTATTAATGTTATAGATATCATTATCACGATTTTCAACATCAAGGATATAAAGGCCATTGAATGAAACAACAGTACAATAATGCATATCACTCTTGTAAATGGAAAACTTTTTATCACATATAATAAAATTAAAACCCTCATTATCCAAACATGAAATCGAAATAATATTCCTACTTAAAGCTGGAACGTAATAACAATTGTTCAAAACAAGTATTAGTCCATTAGGTAAAGTAACTTCATAAGTTCCAACGGCTAATGCAGCAACTCTTGCTCCATTCCCCACACGTAGGTCCACTTCACTCTCTTCAAGCATTCTTCTTTTCTTTAGACCCTGCATATTTAAACAAATGTGAGTTCCACATCCGATATCCAATACCCAAGAACTAGAAGTAGATAGGAATATATCTATAACAAAGATACCTGAAGTCGAAGCAACTCCTTTGCTCTTCTTCAGTGCTTCCTTGTATTTTGTGCAGTTTCTCCTCCAATGTCCAATCTCATTGCAATGGAAGCAGACTGCGTCCTCTTAAGACTTGGGCTTAGCCTCTTTAGGCTTGGCAGCCTCTTTGGGTTTGGCAACATTTGCCTTAGGATTAGCAACCTTTGCCTTTCCCTTACCCTTGAAACCCTTCCCCTTGTTAACCATTAGCACTTGATCGGTTTTCTTTTCGACAATATTGGTTTCCGCAGTGTTCAACATTTGAACTAACTCGGAAAGGTTTTTATTCATGCCACCCATGTTATAGTGCATTATGAAATTACTAAAACTTTTGGGCAATGAATTCAATATTATGTCGGTAGCCAACTCTTGGCTAATTGGAAAACCGAGCCTTTCAAGATGCTCAATGTGGCCCTTCAACTTAAGAGCATGGGGACCAACAGCTTGTCCTTCACTCATCTTGCATGAGGTCAAGACCTTAACTGTGTTATACCTTTCTTGCCTAGCTTGAACTTGGAACATTTCCTTCAGTCGATTGTTTAGATCAACTGTCCCCAAGTGCTCAAGATCCTTCTGAAGGTTCTTGCACATGGCGGAGAGCATGAGGCAACCAACATCAGTAGAATCACGCTTGTGCTTCAGATATTGATTCCTCACTGCCCTAGTAGCATTGGCAGCAGGTTCAGGTGGAATAGGTTCCTCGAGAACGTACAGTTTCTCCTCTTGCCCGAGAATAATTCTCACGCTACGGATCCAATCCATATAGTTTGTATCATTCTCTTCCAACTTCTTCTTCTCAAGGAGAGATCGCAGTGACAGATGATTATTGTTTGATGCCATTTATTCTACAAAAAGATATACATAAAATATGAACACATATAAGTAAACATATCATATGAGAAGTATAATGCATTTACATAAAATGCTCCCACTAAATTATACACCTTCCAATGCAAATAAGCATAATATACATTTAATGGGCTAAGATCCAACTTTAAATTAATTTCAAGTTTGCTATTGCAAACCTCTCAAAACTAAATTAATTAGGTAGAAACATCAATCATATCACATATATGACTCTTAGATCTTTTATGAGATTTATTCAAGACATCATATGTCTAGGCATATTTTAATCTCATCTTATGCCTTGGGTCCAAAACCATTTTGATAACCCAATTAAGTTCATTCACTTTAAACGTATAGGAATCACCATTTCCTCATCTTGCTCGCATTCGAATAGAATCAAAGTACCTTGCTATGGCAAGCCCACCCAAAACTATCCGAATGGTCTCAAGTGTTTAAATCATGAATTGGCATAAAGAACTTAAAAGTTAAATGAAGGTTCTTTAAAGTAGATTATAAGCACATCAGCAAAGATAGTCATAACTGTGCATCAGGTAAGTTCCCAGGAAGATAGGTGAGCCACAAGGACTACTTAAGTACCAAATCTCTCCTACGACAGAACTTTCCTAGACATGCACAATCAGAAATCAGCTCTGATATGACAACATTATCACTACCTTTTATAAACAATCAGTTTCCTTTTAAATTTCACGTAAAATGACTTGTTTCTCATAAACAATCATAAAACCAAAATTTTAATGTTTCAATCTAAACATTCAGGAAATTGCAATATATTGTTTCAACTAAACATCTAAAATTCTTAACATTTAAGAACACATAATTCATGCATCGCAACAATTAATAAAATCATATTTTAATTAACTAAGCATGCATAAATAATGAATTAATCTAGCATAGCCTTATAAAATGGATTTCCATAAATTTACAGCATCCAGATTAATACATAAACATATCAGATTGTAAACACATTCATAGATTAGCAGGATTGTTCAACAAACTGATTCTGCCCATATTGGGCTTGTTTTGTCGCGTGACAGAGACTCCCAGAGTCTTAATGTGTCGCACGACCGAGAGAAGCCATCAGCCCAACTCTGTCGCGTGACACTGGCAAGCAGTGTCGCGTGACACCATATTACCAGTTTTGCAGATTTGCAGAATTCAATCAATTCTAAATCACAGAGCAATTAAATCATGCAAACGACTTTTAACAGATTTAATTCAATATCAATAGAACATGATTTAGGCATATTGTTTAAATAACAATCAATCTATCACATACATAACATGCAAAAGAACATATAAACGATTTATATTACTTTTCTAGCATGTTAATTCAAACTTAATGATACGAACGGGGCTCTAATACCACTATTGGGTATTATGGGTCCATGTGCAGCAGAATTAAGCATCTAATTAACACAAAACCCAAGAGCCTAGGATCCGTTCTATACAATTAACTTGAAACTATAAGATAGAAATAACCAACCTTGAACGCTTTTCGTTCTTGAGCTATCAAACGATTTAATAATGTGATTTCGAATCACAAACTTCGTTCTTCAAATTACTTGAACTCTAGGTCTTGATCGATGAACGAGCGAAGACCCTCTTTCGGTATCCACACTTTTGAATGAACTAAGAAAAGCTTCTTGAAGATTGCTAGATATCTTAAACCTTGGAATAATATTGAGAATATAGTTGTGAATTTCTTTTCAGAATTTCGGCTAGCTTTTTAGGGTTGACTGACTGTTATATTTATACTACTTTAGCATCAATATTTGTTTCCTGATCAAATTAGGAAACCAGTCCGAAAATACCTCTGTGGTCTTAGAGTGTCGCACGACCAGACGAGTCCCATGGACTAGTTCTGTCGCGCGATACACTAAGTCACATCAGGTTTCTCTCAATCATTCTTCCTCTGGTTTATTCAGTTCATTCTAGTTGTGTGTGACCCAATAGGATTACATTATGTTGGTAATGAGTTCGATCATATCGTCTCTCATAAGACATAAGCGGACTCTAGCAAGCCATTATGTCTACCCAAATAATGTAACGTAAGAGTTCACGTTTCCAATGGTACACTTCCATTTCTCCCTTTGTCTCACGATGTTATATTAAACACAAGTCATGGTCCACGTCAACTTGTCTTTGTTCAATGCTTTCTCGATTCTGAGTATAATGATAATCCAATCACATTGGGATATGTCCATACACTTTCATCATTATCACTCATCGACGGGCCCAAGCAAAACATCTTTCTTTCGAGGGACAAATTCCATCTTGACTTATCATCCTTCCCATCATGAATCCGATCATGCCAAAAATAGCCTTTATAGATATCATGTTAAGATATCGTTTCACTAAAATCAAACATGACTTTCATCATATGTAAGGTCATGATAATCTCAGGTCTAGGGACTAAATGAAGTGCCCTTATGAGATTTAATTATGACATTTGACCATGACATAAATCTCATGTGGGTCAAGTCCAGTCACTTGTTCTCTAACAAGTACCCATAAATTTAATGTGCATCTCTATGCATATAATCATCATATGATTATCCATTAACATTTATACTAATTATTCTCTTAATAATTAGGAACGGAGATTATTATAAACAAATATACAAAATATATAATAATCAAATGATAAACATCTCATATAATAATAAATAATATCAACACATAAGTCTATCAAATATAGGCCTAGGGCATAACACCAACACGTATTACCCCGCTCGAATTTTCAACGCGTAAGAATCATTAAAAGTCATATGCTTATCCTTGTCCTTTCGGGATGTCACTAATAGGAATGGACTTGGGGTTAATTCCCCCATAGTGACGTTACAAGCACTACAAGAAAACTGACAGATACTGACGGAAATTAGTGACGGAAATAAATCCGTCACTAATACTGACAGATTAGCGACGAAATAGCAACGACCTGGGGTGAAAAACAAAAAACGAAATTAGGACGAGATTACCGACGGGTTTAGTGACGGATATGCCGACATATTCCATTTCGTCTCTAATCCGTCACCATTTTGGCGCCAAAAATTTGCGCACTTTTTTACCGACGAATTTGTGACGGAATGGCGACGGATATTTTTACTGACGAATTTGAGTCGTTGCTAAATTATTTAAAACAAATATTAAATTTATATTTTAGGTTAGCGACGAATTAGTGACGGATTTAATTACCGACGGATTAAAATCCGTCGATAAATTAATTACATATTATTACCGACGGATTTGAGTCGTTGCTAAATTATTTAAAATAAACATTAAATTTATATTTTAGGTTAGTGACGGATAAGTGACGGAATTAATTACCGACGGATTAAAATCCGTCGGTAAATTATTTAAAATAATTATTAAATTTATATTTTAGGTTAGCGACGGATTAGTGACAGATTTGATTACCGACAGATTAAAATCCGTCGGTAAATCAATTACATATTATTACTGACGGATTTGAGTCGTTGCTAAATTATTTAAAATAATTATTAAATTTATATTTTAGGTTAGCGACGGATTAGTAACGGATTTAATTACCGACGGATTATAATCCGTCGGTAAATTAATTACATATTATTACCAACGGATTTCAGTCGTTGCTAAATTATTCAAAATAATTATTAAATTTATATTTTAAGTTAGCGACAGATTAGTGAAGGATTTTTTATATAAAAAAGTTAAGAATTTTTAAAGAAATAAAAGTATATAATAGAAGAGGGACGGACAATAACATATAAACTTTTTTAATTTTTTATATTTTTTTTGATAAATAAAATTATTTGAGATGTTGGTTAGTAGTGAATTTTTTTACAAATAAAAAAAACTATACATTTATAAATAAAAAATTAAAGAATTTTACCCGTCCCTGATTTCTTTATTATACTTTAATAATTTTATTTTTTATCTAACTTTTTTATATAACTTTTTTTTAAAAAACTTTAATACTAAAAAATGTCCAATGTATTTATTTATATTCATAAAAAATAAAAAAAACTATACATTTATAAATAAAAATTAAAGAATTTTACCCGTCCCTGATTTCTTTATTATACTTTCATTTGTTTATTAATTTTCGAACTTTTTTATATAACTTTTTGAAAAAAAATTTCAATACTAAAAAATGTCCAAAATATTTATTTATATTCATAAAAAATTAAAAAAATATACATTTATATAAAAATTAAAAAAATTTACCCGTCCCTGATTTCTTTATTATACTTTCATTTGTTTATTTTTTTCTAACTTTTTTTATATAACTTTTTGAAAAAAAACTTCAATACTAAAAAACGTCCAAAATATTTATTTATATTCATAAAAAATAAAAAAACTATACATTTAGGGTATATGGTATAGTATATAGTGTATATGGTATATTATATAGTGTATAGGGTATAGGTTATAATGTATAGTATATAGGGTATAGGGTATAAGGTATAGGTTATAGAGTATAGGGTATAGGACACAGGGTATAGGATATAGGGTATAGGGTATACCCTATACCCTATAGGGTATACCCTATATCCTATACCCTATACCTTATAGGATATAGGGTATAGGGTATAGAGTATAGGGTATAGGGTATACCCTATCGGGTATAGGGTATAGGATATAGGGTATAGGGCATAGAGTATATGGTATAAGGTATAGGGTATAGAGTATAGGGTATAGGGTAGGGTATAGGGTATACCCTATACCCACACAACCAAATAGGGTATACACATATCCTATAGCAATCTACCTATATCCTATACTATATAGGGTATGGGGTATAAGGTATAGGGTATACATAGGGTATAGGGTATAGGGTATAAGGTATAGGGTATAATATACCACATATATATACCATAGGGTATAGAGTATAGGGTATACCCTATACCCTATACTCTATACCCTATACATGCTCTATAGGGTATACCATATGATATTATAGGGTATACCCTATGATATAGGGTATATATAGGTATATACTATAGGGTATAGGGTATACCACTATAGGGTATACCACATCATAGGATATGTATACCACTTATAGGGTATGGGTATAGGGTATAGGGTATACCCTATAGAGTATAGGGTATACCCTATAGGGTATAGGTTATAGGGTATAGGGTGTAGGGTATACCCTATAGGGTATAGGGTATACCCTCCTATACCCTCCTATACCCTATAGGGGGTATAGGATATATCCTATACCCTATAGGGTATACCCTATACCATATACCCTATATCCTATAGGGTATACCCTATACCCTATACTCCATACCCTATACCCTATACCATATACCCTATATCCTATACCCTATACTCTATACCCTATATACTATAGCCTATACCGTATACCCTATATACTATACCCTATACCCTATACCCTATATCATATACCCTATACCCTATACTCTATATAGGGTATAGGGTTTAGGGTTTTGAGTATAGGGTATAGAGTATAGGGTTTAGGGTATATGAGATTTAGGGTTTAGGGTATATGCGAGGTTTAGGGTTTAGGGTATGAGGGTATATGAGGTTTAGGGTATGAGGGTATATGAGGTTTAGGGTATGTGGGTATATGAGGTTTAGGGTTTAGGGTATATGAGGTTTAGGGTATGAGGGTATATTAATAAGAATTATTAATATTTTAAAAGTATAATTATTTTTTTTAAAATTTATTTTTGAACTGAGATAAATATTTTAGACTATTTTTGGTAAGGAAGTTTTTTAAAAAAATTATAAAAAATAAGTTAGAAATTAACTAAATAAATGAGGGACAGACAATATCCTTCACTATGAGTCTTTTTTTTAATTTTTTTTTTGAATAGAGATAAATGTTTTAGACTTTTTTTAGTAAGAAAGTTTTTTTCAAAAAAATTATTTTAAGAAAATTATTTAAAAAAATTGATATTAGACATACCCCTTTAATTAAAATTTTGGGTAAATAAAATAAAAGCATGTAAATATTTTAGATAAATATTTGTAAATTTCAGTAATAAAAAAAGTCTAAAATATTTTTTCCTAGTCAATAAAAAATAATAAAAATTACTAATTATTATTAGTACTATTATTAATATTATTACTGTTTATATAATTAATATTAATATTAATTAATTAATCAATTATATAATTAATAATCCATTAATAAATATTATTGATAATTATTATTATTATTATTGACATTAGGCATAATATTATTATAGTTTAAATTATTATTATAATTAATTATTTTTATTAATTATTATAATCATGAAGAAATACAAATATTCACATGGATCATTATCCAAGCAACATCTTCACCATTAAATGCATCACATCCAAGGGTCCAAATTCATCCCATAAAAACAAAACACACTTTCATTTGATTGGCTCTTTAATATTCACATGGATTATCAACAAATCAATCAATACCATTAATCTCACTCAAATCCAAATGTTCTAATTCATCATTATATATATATATTTCTTTTAATATTATATACTCCTCACACACACTCACTTTCTCTTCCCAGTCACACACACACTCTCTCTCTCACACACACACATTTTCTCTCTCTACTCCATCTCTCCCTTTTCGTCTCCCTCCCTCGGATCTGGCGACGGCAACGTGAGCGCCGGTCATGGCCGTATCGGAAAGCACAGGAAGCATCCCGGAGGTCGTGGTAACGCCGGAGATATGCACTCAGTTTGGAGGGTTTCAACGTTCTCTACCTTCGGCTGCCAAATCTCCCAAACTCAAAAATGCCGAAGTAAATCCATGAGATCAAAGACTTCCTTCTTACTGCAAGAAGGAAGGATGCACGTTCAGTGAAGATCAAGAGAAGCAAAGATGTTGTCAAGTTCAAGGTTCGCTGCTCCAAGTATCTCTACACCCTCTGTGTTTTTGATCAGGAGAAAGCCGACAAGTTGAAGCAATCCCTTCCCCCAGGTTTGAGCGTTCAGGACCTTTGAAAGAACGGTGTCACTATGAAGCCCTTCTCCGGAGAGATCTGTTAAACCCTAAAAAATTATTTCTGTTTTCAGATTTGATTAGGAAAGGATTTCAGCTGCAAACCTTTTTTTGGAACTTTAATTTGTTTGTACTCATTCCCCAGTAGTTTTTGAGCATTGTCCAACATACATCACTCTACCTAATGGATGATGGCATATACCTGTAATCCGCAGTTTGTGATTGGTAGATTGGCAACTTGCTCTGCCTCTGGGGTGTTTTGTCTTTTAAGCGCTCTGATTTTGGTTGAAGCCATGGTAAGATCATACCTAATGCCTTGGTCCTTAACGTTTTGCAATGGAAAATCTGATTACGAGTGGTCAACTTCATTAGTTCTCGTAACTCAGACAATAGCAGTGGGAATTGGTAGCATAGCCCCGGTTTGTAGATGGCTTACATCTGTCAATTTCAGTTTGGATACTTCAAGGTTCTAAGAAAGGGAGTCTTGCCGCAGTCGCAGCCGATTGTTGTGAAGGCCAAGCTCATTTCTAAGACGGCCGAGGGGAGGACTAAGGAGGCCGGTGGCGCAGTTTTGATTTTGATTTGTAGAAATTTCTTTTGATTTGTTCATATTACTCCCTCTACATCACTCTCGAGATTTGTTCATATTTCGATTTCGATTTTGATTTGTTCATTTTAACGTATTTTGTGTTTTATTTCGATTTGTACAAAATTTTGTTTGATTTGTGTTTGGTGGTGGATGGTGGTGGAGCAAAGTGAACTTTTGAAAAATGCAAGGATTGATTTGAATATAAAAAAAGTTTAGTGACTGTTTTGAGAATAAAAAACGTTAAGGGACTAGTTTGAGAATAAAAAAAATTGAGAGATTGATTTGAGAATAAATATATATATATATATATATATATATATATATATATATATATATATATATATATATATATATATATATATATATATATATATATATATATATATATATATATATATAATAAAAAATATCAAATTAGCGACGGAAATATCCGTCGGTAATTTGATATATCAAAAATAAAAAATATTGAAAAAAGAAAATTTAAAAAAATTAATAAAATTGGGAAAATTTGGAATAAATTTTAGCGACAGAATGATCCGTCGATAATCCGTCACTAAATTGGTCCAAAAATAAAACGACCATTTAAATAGCGACATAATGATTTGTCGATAATCCGTCACTAAAATGGTCCAAAAAAATAAAATGACCATTTAAATAACGACGGAATAATCCGACGATAATCCGTCACGAAAATGATCCAAAAAATTAAACGATCGTTTAAATATGACGGAATTTTCCGTCGCTAATCCGTCGGCATAATGCTTTAAATTGGTCGTTTATTTTACCAAATTACCGACGGATTTTAAACGGATTTTAAAACGTTAGTGACGGAAATTTCCGTCACTAAATCTGATTGAGAACTGTCAGTAATCCGTCGAAAAATTTAGTGACGCATGTTTTAACATCAGATTTTTTACGTCTAAAATCCGTCACTAAATTGATTTAGTGACGGATTTTTGGCATTTAGTGACGGATTTTTCCGTCGGTAACTGCTGTTTTTCTTGTAGTGAAGTCTTTTAACAATTAGGTGATCCCATTGAATCTAGTTCTTGAGATCTCCAGTTATCTAGATTGGGGTTTCCGCTGTGTTTAACTTTTAAGAGGCTCAAGTCCCATTCCCCTCCGAATTTACAACTAACTCTCGATTTAACCCTTTGGTTAACGGATCCATTTATCACTTGAATTCACATAGTCAAATTAATTGAGAGTAGTTCACAAATGGTATTATGTCTTAGACATATATGTCTAGACTATCATTACCCATATTGTTATATGTCTTTTCAATCATAAATTAACTTTAGCAATATACCATCTTGCTAACACAAGCTTTATCCATTTGATAATTGTTAACTCAAATTCATTTAAATCTCAGCTATTCCATATTGATCATTTCAAAAATTTCAAGAATATCCACCTAATGACTTGTTTAACAACAAGTCTATTAGTTTTCCTTGAATTTGAATCAACATATCAAATTGACTAGAATTTTCCTTAGTTAACATATCGCTTTTGGATTTAATTAACAAAGTGACGTAGTCACTCTTGTTTAAATCCACACAATCAAACATTTGATGTCATTATCTTTGTACTTGTCTCAAGTCATACAATGACTTTACAAACTAGCACATTATTTTCTAGGTTCCATTTCTTGAACCGTTTCAACACTTTGATCTATTTCATTCAAAGTATCATTTATTCACTTCCATGAATTTGACATCAATACTTGATTTCCATTGATTTTATTCTCTTTTGATTTTTATATATATTCAAACTTATTGAATCATATATAACAAACCAATATTCACAATTGTTATGAACATAACTCTTGAAACATAATCCACCATTTAGTAACCAAATTCAATTTCTTTGGTAATTGGATCTGCTACTTTGCGAAACACCCCACATTCACAAGTGTACGTAGGCCTACGTTTCCATACTTCATATGGACATCTCATTGTTTTCTTGGGAAAACCTCTCCAAAAGGTAATTATTTTCCAAAGTATACTCACCCCCACATTTTCGGAGTAGTCTCAAAATTAGCAATAATGCCAATTTTCATTATTAACACCAGTTGATCATGGTGTACATCGTGGACACTTTGTTTCATTGCTCATGTACAACAAATTCCTCGGGTTGTTCTATGTAAATTTCTCTTCTAAATCCACATTTAGAAATGTTATTTACATCCATTTGATGTATTTCAAATTCTGCTATGCAGCAATTGCAAATACAAATATTTATTCTCGTAATGAGAGAATAAGTATAAAAGTAATCAAGGTCTTTATTTTTCTTGTAATCCTCAAATACAAGTCTAGCCTTGTACTCATTGATTGTTCCATCGGTCTTCATTTCCTTTTTGAAAATTCACTTATATGCTAGTGATTTACTACTCGGAGGTAAATTCACTAGTTTCCAAGTATGATTTTTCAAGATTGAATCAATCTCACTTTTAATGGCCTCTTTTCACAAAGATCCTTCCAAAAAGCTCAATGTCTTTATAACTTTGTGATTCACTTTCTAGCATGGAGGTTAGAAAATTCGGGCCGTAGAATTTTTTTATCCTACCTCATTTGCTATGTCGAGGTCATGCCTCTTCTTTATCATTTTCTCATGATAAGTTTCTTCTTCTTTTATTGAATCATGAATCCGTTTCAATGAGTTTGCCTCATCTTTTAATTTATACGGAAACATATTCTTAAAGAAAGAAGCGCTTCATGATTCCATTATTGAATCTTGAATTCATAAACAAGAATTCTATAATCAAAACTATTGTAAGCATACCCAACACATATGCAATCAATAGTATTTAGTATAACTTATACACAAACTACATTTAGTTGTGTTTTATCACTACCTCTTTATTAAATTGATTTCCAATTTTTTCTTTAAAGAGATAAGATTCAACATTTTGCTTTTTAGCAAGCAATGTTAAGGGTAAAAACATACATTTTACTATCATCTAGTGAATAATATTCACATCTCAAGCATCAATATGCTTTGATTATAACTTCAACCACATATTTGATAAGTCTTGTTTGAATCTATTTTGACCATATAAAAAGATTCATTCTCATTATTAATCACTTGAATACCCTTCCATTTCATTCATTCAAACATCATGAATTGCATTCTTGATGACATCACAATTTTCACTCAAGACACAAGGTATATGCTTGACTTGACTTTTCACACAAGTTTGACATTTCAAACAAGTGTGACCAACTTTGTCTTTGTACTAAGCATTTCGGCATGCTTCATCACATTTGCTTTCGCCACAAGAAATGTTAGACAACTTTTTCTCCAAAGTTCTATTCTCTTTTCCAACACAAAGACGAATAGCACATACCTCAACATTCATTTCCATTCATTTATGTTTGAGGTGATTTTAAAATATTTTCAAGTGGAAAGCAATTTCTCAATTATTTTCATCACTTTAGAATTTCCCTCAACACCATCAATTCGACATGGTTTTCATGGAAGACTATTTCCACTTCTTCCATATGATTTTTTTTTTATTTCATTTATGGAGTTCACTATTTAAAATCAAGAAATCGGATTACGATGATTTTCAATGCACCCGCATTCTCGATTTTATATTTATAGTCCAACGACTCTCACAAATGTTTTGCAATTTTCTTGGTACTATATAGTATGTTTTATAATGAATCCGACAATTCATTAAGTATATAGTTCCGATAAAGAAAATTCGCATGCTTCAACCCCACTCAAGGCTTGAACATACATCTCATTTTCACCAACTTTGTAGGAACTTTCATAAGAAACCTCTCTAAGTTCAAGGTGGTCAAGTAGACCATCTTTTGTTGCCATCACTTAAAGTTGAGGCCAACAAAATTTTCTAACTTCTCACTATGGTGATCCGGAATACTTGGAACAATCACATTCCATTAGAGATTTGTCTCCACACAAATCAAACATTGGCTTTAATTTTCAACAATTATAACTTTGTTGTTATAAATATAACTCTCTAATTTAATTAGAGAATTAACTCCAAGAATAAATTGCTAATTCAATAGGAGAATTAATGCAATTTATTTCTTATAACCACTCATATTCTTAAACTTCCAAATTCCTTAATGGAATTATAGTTGAAGGTTAATTATTCCAAAACTTTAAAGGTCTCATCTTGAAGTACCTCTAAATTAGAGAAAGTCACATTCTCATTTACATAATACACAATATCTTTTAGAAGTCCTCATTCTAAATATTTGTGTCATTTGTCATCATCAACAACAATAAAATTTAACAACTTCCTTCAAGAAGTCCTATTGTTTTTATCTTTATGACATTAGTCACCTATTACCCTAATAGGTTTTAACAACATCTTCCAAGAAGCCCTATGATTTTAGTTCTTGTAACATTTTTCAATGTTCACAACAATAGAATTCAGCAACTTCTTTCAAGAAGCTCTATTGTTTTTATCTTTGTGACTTTTGTCACTATTGACAATAATAGGATTTAACAACTCATTTCAAGAAGCCCTATCAACTTTGTCAATACATTATTGATAAAATGCAACGTTAAAGACTATATCTTTTAATGTTCATCTTCTCAACTTAGTTCCAACGAACTATTCAATTTTTCTCATTATGATTCTTATGAACCATAAGAACGTTAAAGACTACATCTTTCAACGTTCAATTTCTCAACTTAGTTCTTACGAACTTTTCAATTTTTCTCACTATGATTCTCATGAACCATATGAGATATATCACCCATTGTATAAATGCTAGAAGTGACATCGCCACAACTATTTTACACAATCGTCGCAACATCCTTGATGTTCATCCGTTAGTTCATTATATGTTCAAAAAAATATTTTTTTTTTCTTTCGTAAACTGTTCTGATCCGAAAATTTTATCTTCATCTCCACATAAAAGATTTCGATCTCCACCGTTCAGATTGTTCTTCTATGAGATTAGAACCTGTTCACCAAATTTGAGCTCGATCTAACGGTTAACGAATTGGGTATTGCAATTTTACCACAGCTGGTCATTGCAAAACCTTGCTGGAATTTTCTTCCATCCGTCTCTTCCGTCGTTTCTATCTTTTCTCCCGTGGCCGCCGCTCCACCGGATTCTCAAATCTGTAATCCTTTCTCAAATAGGAAAATTTGTCTTAAGATTGTTAGACAAAATCTTACAAAAGCACAAAAAAGAAAAGAATTAAAATATATTGAAAAACAAATTACAATGTAAAATTAAACGAGGAGAAACCGTAGGAGAAAATTCGTTTGATGATCTTCTTGATGTTGCCCGAGTCGTGTGTGACACACTCTCCTTGAGACAAATTCGCCCCTCACCGAGTTGTGCTTGAGGTTGTTTTTGACGTTCGCCTCTCAGGATAAAACGGACGGACCAGACTATTCTTGCACACTAGAATCTCCGGCGAATCTCACTATGCTTTGACAAAATCACCATCATTTCCATGGAAGAAAGACATCAAATGACGAAGAAGAAAACATGCATTTTTCTTATTCTCATTTCTCTTGTCTCTCATTTTCTCTCTTCTCTTCTCTTTAGTAAATTGTGGATGATAGTTTATATTTTCACAATTGTAACTTATATCCCATTACTCACCAATTCAATAAGGCTATTAACCTTGGTAGTAAAAATTAGGTTGTTACAATTTTAACCATCATAATGTCATCCATTATGTGTTTTATTAAGGCTAATGGATGTTACAATCCATACTCATTAGTTGAACATTTACTAGACATCAACTTTGTCTTTAGCAAATTGTCTACAACAAAATCAACTTTCACAAAGTCTATCCCCAGATAGGTCAACCTCCTTCTATGAAACCCGCCTCTCTCAAGTATTCTATATCTCGAACGGTAAGTTTAGGGGGAAGTCTACTTATAGAAATGACTTTTATAGAAATCATTTTTGCTTAATGTTCCAACTTTACTCTTAATTAAGCCTTAATATTTTTATTTTCCAAATATCAATTTGGACAAATATAAACCACAATTTCTATATGTTAATAATATAAAAGAAACGTGCACAATTTCCTTCGCACAATAACATTTTTCCAACAAAAACCGACCAAAAAAAGTATATTTTAGGTGATGTGTGTTTACGTAATCGTGCACATTGGATTTCAATGAATAGCAGTTTCGATGTTGCTTTCACGGGTGTGTCAGTATGTGTACATGGCCGTGCATATCGAACAGAACATCGACAAGGTCGAAATTCTAATGCAGATTTGATTTCCTTTCGTTGTGTGAACTCTTCTTGGCAACATGATTCTTTTATTGGGCAAGAAATAAGATATTTCTTGGAGAAAATTAAGTTCTTTTAGGGTTTGAATTATATCCTATAAAAGCCAAGTAATAGCCAAAATTATTGTGGCTAGAGAAAAATAGTTAGGATATTTATATTAAACCATAAGATCAACAAAAGAGCGTAGAGCAGGACGGGGTGACCTTGGGGTGCCCTTGGGGGCATTCCTTGGATGACTGGAAAGCATGTCTAGGGTGATTGTGTGAGGATGTGGGCATAGAGTGTTTTGGGGAGACAAAATATATTTGCTATTGTAACACGACAGTGTGCTTATAGTGAATATCATGGCTTCCTAGTACCCTCAGATGTAGTCCCTTTTAGGGGTGAACTGGGTGAATAAATCGCATGTTTCTTTATTATTTTTATATGATTATTGCATGGGTGTTGATTCTCGTCATCAAAAACTGGTATGAGACATTACTGCTCTGATAGATCACAATTCCCTAATAACTGGTATCAGAGCTCCGATTCATAGATCAGGGCGTTTGAATTGATTTGATATAGGTTGCATGAACATAGATCGAAACTAGGGGCTGCAGAGATTCGGATGGGTTATGTTACTTATACCAAATAGGATCAAGGTTTCAAAGATCCAGATGGATTTGGGACTGCAGGGATTTAGATTAGGGTTGCAGTTACATAATCATGAAAGGACATCGAATCCGGGATCAAAGGTTGCAAAAACCAAACGGGTGTAGGATTGAAGAATTTAAGGGGGATTAGGGTTTACATGGACCTAGGCGGATTTGAGTTATTGAGAATTGTGGAAGCAACGACGATAGGCGGAGATGGCTCGATATAGAAATTCGATGGAATCAAATTTGGGCAACGGGTCTGAAATTATAGAAGTTAGAATAGAAAAAACAGATTAGTTTCTGAGCTTGGAGAATGTTGGGCGCGTGCAGTAGGTGTGCTGAGAACGTGTAATATACATATAATACATATTTTGTGCAGATTTCATGTGGGGCAGATTTCGATACAGCTGTACAGTTTTTTGGTGTGGTACAGATTTTGTGCAGAATTCATGCAGGGCAGATTTCCAGAATAGTTTTTGTAGTGCAACAAAAGTAGAGAGTACGTGCAACAACGGTGCAGCATGGGATGATATTGTGACATGTGGGAGGAACATCAGAGGTGGAATAGAGACTTGAACTTCATGCGCAATGGAATGGCAAAGATTTGTGGTCGTATTTGGCTGTGTGACAGGGATGATTTCCAGTGGAGCTGACTTGGCCGCTTGGCCAACGCTGTACACCACATACAACGGGTTCTGGTTGGGAAAAACAAAGGGGTTTTCCATTGGAGGACAATAAAGACCAATAGCGTCGGTGGGAGAAATCTCATGAAAAGGTATGTTGGGAAGGAGTTGATGGCCCGCGACTAACTAGCATAATTCCAGCAAGCACCATTATGAGAGAGGGTCTATAACAGTGTTTGATGGGATGTTAGTGTAACACGGAGGAACCAAGAATGTGTCTAGCATAGGATCGACGGTCTTATGGATGGAAAGAACGGGTGTGTGGGGATTCGCAGGGAGGATCACTGGAAGTGAACTCTGAGCATGGATGAACCAAAAATTATGTTGACGCTCAGCTTCAACTCGTTTGATTAGACTTGGTACAGTCTTGATTGTAGCGGGCACAATATGTGAATGTCATTCTCGGGTGGGATTTTGATGGAGGTAATCACCGGATGGTTTATCTCCAAGTGGGAAATTGTTAGGGTTGTAGCCAAACTGTGGATGGAGGATCAAGGTTGCAGTGGGAGAGAGGAAAAATGACAAAAAGAAATGTTCTGGGCGATGTGCGTTCGTATGACTGTGCATTGGGATGCACACGACTGTGCACATTTGAGCTCAACGGATAGCAGGTTCAGCCCTGTTTGCACGGGCGTGCCAGAGTGTGCACACGGCCGTGCACATCAAACAAAACATCGGTTGGGTTGAAATTCTGGTGCAGATTTGGATTCCTTTCGTGGCATGAACTCCTCTTGGCATCATGATTATTTTCTTGGATAAGAAGTAGAATACTTTTTTGAGAGAAATTAAGTCCTTTTAGGGTTTGGATTGTATCCTATAAAAGCCAAGTGATTGCCGAAATTATTGTGGGCTAGAGAGAAATAGTTAGGTTGTCTATATTAAATATGTGAGATCAACAAGAGAGCATAGGGCAGGGTGGGGCGGCCTTTGAGGTGCCCTTAGGGCCATTCCTTGGATGGTCGAAATGCATGTCTGGGGTGATTGTGTGAGGGTGTGTGTATAGAGTAGAATTATTTTGGGGAGACAAAATATTTCTCTATTGTAACATGACAAATTTGTGTTTATAGTGAATATCCTGGCTTGATAGTGCCCCAGATGCAGTCCATTTTAGGGGTAAACTGGTTGAAAAAAATCGCGTGTTTCTTTTTTTATTACTTTCATATGATTATGAAATGAATGTTAATTCTCGTCATCGATAACTGGTATGAGACAATACCGCTCTCTGATAGACCACAATTCCCCAACAGATATTAGGGATGTATTAATGTGTTTAGAATAAAATCTACAATTGTAGCAATCTCATTTTCTTATAATTTAATATTTATTTTCTTATTAATAATATTAGGGTTAATGACAATTTAGGGTCTGTAGTATAGGGGCAGTACCACATTGGGGCCTTAAGTCTCAAAACTATCAATTTGGGGCCTGAATTTACAATTTTGATCAATTTGGGGCTTTTTGACGAAAAACGTTAAAAAATGCCGTTAAGTGACCATTTGTGAGACATGTAACATTCAGTGAGGACATTTTAGTCATTTCGCATTCAGTCCCAAACTTCGGGCCCTCAATAGACAAATATCTATATATATATATATGTATATATATATATATATGTATATATATATATATATATATATATATATATATATATGTATATATATATATATATATATATATATATATGTATGTATGTATATATATATGTATATGTATATATGTATATATGTATATATATATATGTATGTATATGTATATATATGTATATGTATATATATATGTATATATATATATATATATATATATATATATATATATATATATATATATATATATATATATATATATATATATATATATATATATATATATATATATATATATATATATATATATATATATATATATATATATATATATATATATATATATATATATATATATATATATATATATATATATATATTTATTTATATATATATATATATATATATATATATAGGGCCCTATTATAATGGTAACCAAATTTATATGAGAACCATAAGAACCAATAACAGCCATTAAATTAAAAAACACATCAATGCTCCAGATTAAAAAAAAAGATAGAGGGGTGGCATTTTCGTAATTATTTCATTTAAAATCTCCTCAAATTTCAAAATAAAATATCTCAATATCTATAAGTCGAAATTTTTTTTCGAAAACACTGATTTTTTTGTCTTGACGAGACGATTCAAACTAGATCCCTGAAGATAGGATTTTGAAAAAATAATATTGAACAACGTCTAATTTTTAAAATACGCTAAGTACACTAGCTATGTATATAGTGTACACTAGCTAGTTAACTCGTGTACACTAGTCAGATGGCTTATACTGGACATTGCCTTGGCTTAGTCTTGGCCAAGTCCTTGTGTACACTAGCTAATTAACTAGTATACACTAGCTAGTGTACACAAATCCTTGTGTACACTAGTTAATTAGCTAGTATACATTACTTAACAACTTTTCTATAAGCAAAAATATTGTTATAAAAAGTATAATAACATATTTAGCTGCCAGGAAAAACCAATGTTCCAGTTCCTTTCCCCCAAAACAACTATTGCTTCAAAAACAAAAGACCAAGGACCATTTAAACATGATTTATGAAAAGTTATTTTATAATGCATATTAAACCTGACTGAGACATTGCCGCTTGTTAAACTATTAGGCAACGATCAACACACACTAAAGAACTAGGGCTCTGATGTGCTTACTCGGATGGACGTCCATGCTAGCACAGTCCATAATATAACATGCTTTTAAGTCCCCTTTCTTAATGCAAAAGACGAAGCTAAATTTAAATACCCAAATTATAATGTACATCTTTAAAGCTAGTGTACATTACTTAACTAGCTAGTGTATACAAGGACTTGGCCAAGACCAAGCCAAGGCAATGTCCAGTATAAGCCATCTGGCTAGTGTACACGAGTTAACTAGCTAGTGTACACTAGTTAATTAGCTAGTGTCCAGTATAAGCCATCTGGCTAGTGTACACTAGCTAGTTAACTCGTGTACACTAGCTAGTTAAGTAATGTACACTAGCAACTTAGCTAGTGTACCCAAGTTTAATTTCAATGTTCATCAGGCATGGCTAAGTATATAGTGTACACTAGCTAGTTAACTCGTATACACTAGCTAATTAACTAGTGTACACTAGCTAGTGTACACAAGTTCTTGTGTACATTCAAAGATTGAGGAGAGATAAGGAAGAGGAACCTTGAAGCTTGAGAAGAGGATTGTAGGATTTGGAAGAATCCAAGAGGGGAGTAATTGGTTTGATTTCTGTGGGGGAAAGAAAGTTGAAAGCCATATTTATTTGCAGGACCAATCGAACAGACAACTCTACCGTATACTCAAATGGAAGAAAAATGGGGATTAATTTTGTAGATATATACGGGGGCAGTGGCACCAGTGGTGGGGTCTGGTTATAGCTAGTTAATTAATTTGATGGGAAGGAGAAAGAGGACGAATGAAGGATAAAGAGGACGATGGTGGAATCATTGTTTGTGGTGGACTCTGCTGTACGATGCAACGAATCATTCACAATACAGCGTCCAAGACATGAATCTGCACCCTTGTGTACACTAGTATTATAGCATCAAAAGTATTATAACATCAACTAGTGTACACTAGCTAGTGTACACTATATACATAAGAACTTGGTCAAGATCAAGTCAAGGTATTGTCCAGTATAAGTCATATGACTAGTGTGCACGAGTTAACTAGCTAGTGTACACTATATACATTACTATTGTACATTACTTAACTAGCTAGTGTACACTAGTTAATTAGCTTGTGTTTTAAAAATTAGACGTTGTTCAATATTATTTTTTCAAAATCCTATCTTCAGGGATCTAGTTTGAATCGTCTCGTCAAGACAAAAAAATCAGTGTTTTCGAAATTTTTTTTTCGACTTATAGATATTGAAATATTTTATTTTGAAATTTGAAGGGGATTTAGTTCACAATAATTACGAAAATGCCATCCCCTCTATCTTTTTTTTTTAATCTGGAGCATTGATGTATTGTTAATCCAATGTTTAGTAGTTCTTAGTTCTCATATAAATTTGGTTCTCATTTTATATATATATATATATATATATATATATATATATATATATATATATATATATATATATATATATATATATATATATATATATTAAAAACCCACATCCCCACCCCTTTCCTTCCTTCCCAGCCGCCAAACCCCACCTCCACCATTCTCGCCACCTCCATCCACCACACCCTTCCAACCCATTTCAACCTACTTTTTCTTCATCTTCCACCTTATCCTTTTCAATGAATCTATTTTCAATGAATTCAGCAGCTGCATTTCTTCCAATTCGGATTCTAATTTGAATTTCAGCGCTGAAATCTCCCGTTCTTATTCTTCCTCGAGTTCAATGACCTCAAATTGTGAATCAGTACTTGCAATTTCTGATTACATTGACAGTGTTGAAGTAAACAATACTGATTTATTTTATTTGGATTTTGATTTTTCATTTGATTTTAATGAAATTGAGAATAATTTGGCTGAGATTGAGATCGAGCTACCAGAAGTAATTGATCTCTCGTCTCCGAGAAGTGAAGTGATTGATTCGGCTCCGGTGAAGAAATTCGAGTGGATTGAGTTCGGCGACGGCGAGTCGACTTAGTCTACTGAAACGGTTGTGGTTGAGGAGAAGAGGCATTACAGAGGCGTGAGGGAGAGGCCGTGGGGGAAGTATGCAGCGGAGATACGAGATCCAAGCCGGCGAGGTAGTAGAGTTTGGCTAGGTACGTACGATTCCGCCGTTGAAGCTGCTAGAGCTTATGAAAGAGCCGCCTTCAAAATGCGCGGCAGTAAAGCTATTCTCAACTTCCCTCTCGAGATAGGGAAGTGGAAGGATGCTAAAACCTATGCTACTCCCGCCGTGGACGGTGGCCGGAAAAGACAGAGAGAAATGGAGGCGGAGGTTGAGGTGTTCATGCCGGTAAAGAAGGATAAGGTGGCGGAGATGGCTTCTCCGGCGATGTGGATGGAGGATTGGGATGGGAGTATTTATGTTTGACGTGCCTCCGTTACCGTCGTTAACTAAACACCCGCTGATAACCTGTTGGCTGCGGTGATTTAAATGTTCTTTTGGTAAGAGTGTAAATATAGAGAAGTAGAGGGGCTTGTTTGAAATAAACCAAAGTAGAGGGGCAACTGTCAATTTAGGGCCTGAAGTCTCTGAAATGACAAAAATGCCCTCACTGAATGTCACTTGCCTCGCACATGGTCACTTAACGGGTTTTTTTAACGTTTTCCGTCAAAAAGCCCCAAATTGATCAAAATTGTAAATTCGGGCCCCAAATTGATAGTTTTGAGACTTCAGGCCCCAATGTGGTACTGCCCCTATACTACAGGCCCTAAATTGTCATTAACCCATAATATTATTATCTTTATATATTTTTTTCCTTGCTAAAAGAAGGGGAAGGGTCACATATTTATTTGCTTAAGCCCAATTTTCGCTCCTCCCCTAAAATGTCATCCAAATTTCACTTTGGGGATTTGCTTAAGGTTTGTTTGGTATTTTCGTTTAGTGGATAAAGGTTTGAGAATTGCCAAAAACTTGTAAAAAACGCGTTTTTTTTAAGCTTAACAAAAAACGTGTTTTTAGAACACGTCGACTCTTCCGCCTCGCTCGCGGCGCCCAACTCCCGTTCATCCCCAAATTTAAAAACACCATAACTACACAAATCAAAACCCTGCAACTCAAGTACCTGTAATTAAACTACAATGCTTGAGCGGTTGTGGAACCGACGAGGAAGAATCCGGAGACAAATTAGAAGCAGTTCCATTAGAATCCCTAGAATCATCATTGTCGGTGATATGAATCACTCAACAAAACAGATGTAAATGTGAACATATATATGATTTGGGGAGGATTATATGGCTTAACTAAGTGGAATTAGGGTTTGTGATTGATCTGGCGGATGATAATTTAACGAGATGGGATCTGAATCGGGGGAAATTTGATAATTAACGTAGAATTTGAGCAAAGGGGACGAGTGCCAGTGCATTTTAATTCGAGTGCCAGTGCAATAGTTTTGGAATGCCAGTACAACTCGTCGTGCAGAACAAATCAGATGGGAATTTGAGTGCCAGTGTATGTGCTTTTGAGTGTCAGTGTATGTGTTTTCACATGCCAGTCCGTGTGTTTTTGAATGCCAGTGCTTGTGTTTTTGAGAGCCAGCAAAAATGATTACCAGTGTTTTTGAGTGCCAGTGTATGTGTTTTTGAATGCCAGTGCATGTGTTTTTGAATACCAGTGCATGTGTTTTTGAATGCCAGTGCTTGTGTTTTTGAGAGCTAGCAAAAATGTTAGTGTAACAAAGTGCCAGTGTTAGTGTAACAGAGTGCCAGTGTGAAGAGTGCCAGTTCATGTATATAAAAGTGCCAGTGTAAAAAGCGCCAGTGCCAGTTTAACAAAGTGCCAGTGCCAGTTTACACTGGCACTTTGTTAAACTGGCACTGACACTTTTTTCACTGATACTTTGTTACATATGCACTGGCACTTTGTCACACTGACACTTTGTTTAACTGGCACTGGCAAAAACAGGGAAACACAAAACACGTTTTTTCTAAGTGCCAGAAAAAAGCGTTTTTTATAAGACCAACTCTTGAGAATTAGTTTATAATGGATATTGAATACCATTTATTGATGTTAATTTGAATCTCATTATATATGGATGGTTTCTAATACTCATTCACTAGTAATCTATTATGTGGGAAATATTTAGATAAGCACACAAAATATGAACGGATAGATCTGTAACACAAATCGATCAAATACAACTATAAAATACGTAATATGTCTTTTTTTTTCTTCATCTTTCTCTTAAAATTACAGTAGAATAGGATAAATTTAAATATTTATTCTCACCATTCCTGAATTTCAGATGTTGAGCCCGGACCAGGTAGACCAGGCCCAAGCTCGATCTGGTTTAAAGGCCAAGTATGACGTGGCATACTCTAGACCGCCAGAATCAAGACTGCGGACAGATAGGCCTTCAAAGGTCAAGACCGCGTTCCTCTCATACCGCCCAGTCATGACCGCGGACAGCTAGACAGAGAAGTGTGATCGCGGACATTGTGACCGCTTCATCCATGCCCGCGTCAATATCATTGGCCGCGCCCAAGATGTTGACTGTGGTCTCATGCCAGACTCCCGGTTAAAGCCAGGGCTTATTGAGCAAGCTTCCTAACATGCTCTGACATAAAGAAGCCGACTTATTTCCATCGCATTGAATGCATGGCTCAGGCGCCTACTAGGCCATTTAATGCGCCGCGCCAACTCTCCCAAATACACAGCTCATGTCCACATCAACGACATTCCCTCTGCAAGTGAATCTTACTTTACTAGGAGGCCCAATCCAATGCGGACACGTGTACCTGGTCAAAGACTAAGATGCCCCTTAGGGCTTGTTAGTATAAAACGCATATGATATCCTGAATGATTTCCCAGATTCCAGATTGTTAATGTTAAGATCATGTGTTGCCATGAATGTCGTCCCAAGTGTTGCAAACCAGTGTTGCCACTGGTGTTGCCACAAGTGTTGCCATTTGGATTTGGCAACACTGAGTTAGTTACTGTATTTTTCACAAATATTAATGGGTAAATTAATGTTTATATAATAGTAGTTAGTCAACTTAAAATGAGCTTGAAATCAGCAACAGAATCTGCCCAGGCGTTAATCACGAGAAGAGAAGAAGAAGTTAACAAATAAACATGTGTTTATTTGTTTAATTAATGACCAAGCCATGAGATATTTTATTCAGCTATTCTGGGGGAGAACAAGTCAGAGTACAAGGCATTCAAAGCTAAGAGGTACAAGCAAGAGAAGCAAGAGAAGACTAGGTCTCCTACAAAAGAGGCGAGTGGCTATTTTGGAGGAAACAAATTCCAAGTTGTTGCTGATCATTTTGAGTAGGCTCCAAGACTTTGTGGCCTATAAATAGTGCAGTGGATCTTCATTGAAGATCATCCAATTCAGAAAACGCAAATCTGCACAAGAAGTAGAATTTCGCTCTCAAGTGTTGCCATTCGGTGCAACACTTTATCCAACACTCGAGAATTTCATATAGATTTTTATATTTTTGTAAGGTTTTGAGTGTTCATTTTCAGAGAGAATTTGTGTATTTGTTGTTCCTTATATTAGGGTTCGTTTATCATTAAGGAACTTCTTCGACCTTGTATTGAATTCATATTATTAATAGAAAGGTCTTGCCTTCTTGGCACCCATCAAGTTATATATTTATATAACTTGATAAAAATTATATTCTTGTGTATTGCTTTAATTCTTCCGCTGCAATTTATATTTATTTCTATTGATTTGTGTTTTTCTAGAATTGGTGAATGTGTTGTTGTTAGTGTCATCAACACTAAAGACAACACTCGTGAGTTTCATCTCACCTTGTGAGTTTCGCCTCACAAGTTCCAAGCCATAGACAATTTCACAGATGATATCTCAGATGATTTCCTGTGCTGGAATTTATATAGTTGTACATTTCTTGATTAATTATTTAGGTACTAATGTACTAATATAATCTATATAGTATATGTTGTTTGTCCATATTTCAGGTTGCTATATAATTGAAGAATGAGCTAGAAACGTGAAGGGATTTGGAAAAGAGAAAGTTATGCATAAATGTCGTTTTATGCATAAACTTTCAACAAGCCTTGGTTGTATCAACAACAACAACAAAAATGTGTGAAGACTAAGTCAAGATGGTTGTTGCTGTTTAAAAGAGAGTACAAGATGAAGAATGCTTGAGAGTACAAGGACGTGAAGCATGGACTTGGAGAGCACGAATTGGTTGCTACAAATGTGGGATAATGGCACACGAATTGAGGAACAAGCCAACCCACTTCCCCACTATCTCCCTCAACAACAAGACACGCCAAGGTTGTTTATTTGAGTAACCTTCAAGACTTTGAAGACTATAAATATGCATTGAAGGAGACACTTGAAGATATGCCAATTTTACACACCTTCAAGCATATAGAGATAGAGTTCTTTATTTGGTTCATTTTATCCATCCTCCCTTGTAATTTCCCACTTGATTACTTTGGTATCAAGTTGTGTGTTGGTTAGGATTGGATTTAGTTCTTTATCTCTTGTTCCATAGAACAAACATTGTATTAGTTATAGGGAACACAATTCGGCTTTTGTAATTCTTTTATAAAGTGATTATAAAGTCTTGCCTAAGAGGCATCCTCAAGTTATATAATTTATATAACTTGAGAAAAACAATTTTGGTGTCTTTATTCCGCTGCAATCTCTTTACAAAATTGTTTTTATTTTCGAAGTGTGTGTGTGCTATCTCAAGTGCTATCATTGGTGTTGTTATCACCTTGGATATCACTTGTTGACTGAGTCATGACAATTTTAATTGGTATCAGAGCAGGTCACTTGAAGATACTAAGTGCTTGGTCTAGGTGTCATGGCTTATAATCCAGCAAATCCAAATAAAAAACGTCTTCCTGTTTTAGATTGTTCGAATTATACATATTGGAAGATCTGTCTTCGCTTGCATATCAAATCAATTGATCTTCGAGCTTGGCGATCTATAGTTAATAGGTACTCTCTTTCACTTTTGCCTCCAGATGAGGATGGTGACTGTTACGTCCTAAAAAATCCATTCAACATGTTCTGCATCTTGGATATTCATCTTGAGGTAACGTCTTGATTTACACCTTGGACTAACACCTTGAAGTTATTTGTTGTGTTTATCCTATTTTTCAGGAGTAAAATTATTAACAAATAAACCACTCATGTGACCGTTCGGACCTAGTCAAAGAACAAACCTAACGGATTCAATTCAGAAGATAACGGTTGGACTCCATCAACAAGAGGCGAGATTCTAGGCACAAAATTAGCACGACATTCAAGTTGTTACATTCAGTTACAATAAACGCCTATATATTACTCTTAGGACGCACTCTTGTTCACGTTACACAGTTCTTGCTTACTCCTACTTTGCACTTGTACTCAAAAACTCTCATATACTTAATAAAATTTGTTTGGTTTAGGCAGGCTTGCCAAAAGCCTCCCGACGTTTTTCTCTTGGACAATTGCTCTAAGGGTTTCCTCGTTACATCCTTATGTTCATCTTGCATTGAGGATCATATTCCATTTGTGCCCAAACCTCCTTGAGAAGACAAATTTACTTGTCGAAATTTGTCTAAAACAATTTGGCGCCGTCTGTGGAAACTTTGGTTTTTTAGATTCCATCCAAGATGAGCAATCCGACCTCAGCTATGTCTACCCCCGTCATCACGACTGGGGCAAGGACCATCACGTCAAGCTTGCCCGCAACTTCCAATCCGCATCCGCCTATGGGTTCTGGCACCATCACGTCCCAAATCCAAGGACTTAGTTTGGGCGGACCCCCACCCATGACGTTACCTGGAATCCCATTAGAACTTATAACAGTTATGATGAGTACGATGCAACAGCTGAAAGATCAGCTTGACGAACAGCAGCAAACCAACCAGACGATCTTTACTCACCTCGACCAGTTGCGACGTGATTTTTCGGCTTCAGGGCACAGCGTCCCCGTTGTGAGCACTCCTGGGATTCCTCCTTTGCAACCCAGGACTCTTTTTGCAGGTGCCGAAACAAGTGCGCAATGTGAACGAGGTAACACGTCCATGACTAGTACCGTTCAGACCGCAGGCATAACCGCCACATCCAACCCAACGCCGCTGACATCATGTTTCACCTTTGTGAATCCATCCCCCGTGGGGAAAACAGGGAGTTTTAATTTGTTCAATACCCCTTTCAGTCCTATAGTTGCCACTAACCCTGTTGCAGATACTGCCCTTGCAAGAGAAGTACAGCAACTCAAGGAAATCCTCATGAAGGTTCCCAGAGCCACCTTGCCCTTCAACCAGGCATCTCCGACCAACCATCATGATTCACGCTTTGTCCCTGCAATAGCAGGAATGGAGATCCCTAAGAGAATTCAAGTACCTCCCATGAAGCAATACGATCGCACGACAGATCCAGCCGAGCACATTGCTCTATACCAAGAATAGATGGATGGCATCAGCATCCCTCCGCATCTTAAAGAAGTTTGCTTATGCAGGGGCTTTGGCTCCACCTTGTCTGGTCCCGTCTTGATGTGGCTGACTAATCAGCCTATGAATTCTATCTCATCTTACTCACAATTAGTTAACATGTTTCTTAACCAATTTTCCTGTAATCGTGTCTTTGAAAAATTAACCAGCGACCTCTACAGGATTGTACAACAACCTGACGAGACCCTCAAGGATTACGTGTTCAGGTTCAACAAAGAGGCCGTAAGCATTCCTCATATTGATGCGTCGACTTCCACTGAAGCTTTCAGGATGGGCCTGGAAAGAGAGTCACCCTTCTATCAAGACCTTGTCATGTTCCCATCTCGAAGTTTGGAAGAAGTCAGGACAAGGTCTGTCCGTTTTAATAGGTTGGAAGAAGATGAAATGATCCATGGCAAGACGTCCAAGAAGGCATCAACCTACGACAATCCCGACAGAAAATCAGAATCCTCTCATCATCGATATAACAGGGCGAAACCCTATTCTAAAACTGACTCTCCTAAGATTAATGTTGTAGAAGATGATAATGTTGAAGATGAAACCGTTTATCCTAAGATCAGTGATTATTGTTTTTCTGTTGACATTTCAGGGCTCCTACATGCGATGGACAATTTAGGGAGCAAGGCGCGATGGCCGAAGACAGGTGACAAGACCGCACCTTGGAAGGACAAATCCAAGTGGTGCGCTTACCATGAAGATTTCGGCCATACAACGGAAATTTGCATTGCTTTGAGGAAGGAAATCAGCCACTTACTCTCTAAAGGCCTTCTTAAGGATCTACTCGGAAAAAGAAAAGGATGGGCTAAAACAAAGGAAGCCATCGCTGACACCCCATCTTTGCCTCCCCCTGCTACTAAGGTGATCAACTTTATTACCGGGGGTCGGACATTTGTGGCACCACGTACTCTTCAGGCGAACGTCATGCCAAAGATTCTAAGGAGGACAAGATAGAGTTACCGACACGACGTCCTGAAGCTTCTATAGGCCAACAAATCGTCTTCGATCAAGATGATAAGGGAAATATTTTTAGATCCTCATCATGACGGGTTGGTCATCACCTTGCAAATTGCCAATTGCAAGGTAAAGCGTATCTTGGTCGACAACGGAAGTTCAGTAAACTTGGTTATGAAGAGCACGTTAGAAGAGATGTCAATTCCCCTGACCGAGGTGGTGAAGAATTCTTCCGTCCTAGTCGGGTTTAGTGGGGAGACTAAACAAACAATTGGAGAAATCAAATTACCAGTGTATGTGGAGGGATTGAATTCCATGTAAAGGTTCTGCGTGATCGATTGCCTATCGGCTTATAATATCATCCTGGGAAGACCATGGATCCACAATATGAAGGCTGTTCCATCTACATACCATCAATGCCTTAAGATAACGATGCCTTGGGGGGTAATCAGGGTAAAAGGAGACCAGCAAGCCGCTAAGGAATGTTATAAAACAGACATGAAAGTCTGCTCTGCTCCCCGTCCAGCATAGCAATTACAGAAAGGCGTCAAGGACATCCTGGAGGCTGCTGAGTACGATGTAAGAAAAGTGCCCGTGGAAGCCTCTAGCCCTGATGCCCATGTGTTAGTTGGAGCCGACCTACCCCCCGAAATCGAAGGAGAGTTGATCAACTTCCTTAAAAGTAGGAAGATGTGTTTTGCTTGGAAACATGAAGATATGACGGGGATAGATAAAAGCATCATAACCCATAAATTGAACATAGATCCTACCATCAAACTGGTTCATCAGAAGAGAAGGAAGTTTGCCCATGAACGGAATCAGATCATCAAGGAAGAAGTGGAGAGGCTGCTCAAGTCGAAGATGATCAGGGAAGTGCAATATCCTAGGTGGCTTGCCAACGTGGTAGTAGTTGAAAAGAAAAAACGGGAAATGGCGTGTATGCGTAGACTTTACAGACATGAACAGAGCCTGTCCCAAGGATCCATTCCCGTTTCCCCATATTGATTCTTTGGTAGATGAGACAGTCGGCCACGACGTGTTAATCTTCATGGACGCTTCTTCGGGGTATCAGCAAATCCAAATGGAACCATCTGACCAAGAAGATACCTCCTTCATAACTCCTGAAGGTATATATTGTTATATTGCCATGCCATTTGGGTTAAAAAATGCAGGAGCAACCTATCAGAGACTGGTAAACAAGATGTTCAAGGACCATCTCAGCAAAACGATGGAAGTATACATAGACGACATGGTGGTAAAGTCTAAGAACATGGAAGATCATGTAAAACAATTGGCTGAGGCCTTTGACATCTTAGAAGCCTTCACTATGAAGCTGAACCCGTCTAAATGCAATTTTGGAGTTAGAGCCGGGAAAATTCTTAGGGTACATGGTGACAAAGAGGGGAATTGAAGCCAACCCAGAGCAGATCAAAGCTATTCTCAACCTGCAGTCCCCCAAAAACGTTAAAGACATGCAAAAATTGACAGGACGAGTGGCCGCCTTGGATCGGTTCATTTCCAAATCTTCCGAAAAATGCAAGCTGTTCTATGACGTGTTGAGGAAGAACAAGTTATTTCAGTGGACCGAACAACATGAAGAAGCCTTCTTGAATCTCAAAAATTACCTTACGTCTTCACCTCTCCTTGCTAAGCCAGAACCAGGTGAACCCCTCTATATATATCTAGCCGTATCCGAGAATGCCGTGAGTGCTGTCCTAGTAAAGGAAGACCAAGGAAGTCAGCATCCTATGTACTATATAAGTAAATCCCTCCTCGATGCAGAAACCAGGTACTCTCATCTCGAAAAACTTATCCTTGCCTTAATAACTGCATCTACTAAATTACGTCATTATTTTGAAACGCATCCTATTATTGTGAAAACTAACTACCCTATCAGGAGTGTTATGAGAACTCCAGAGATGTCAGGAAGAATGGCCAAGTGGTCGATCAACCTCAGTACGTATGAAATTTCATACGAACCTATGAGTGCCATTAAATCCCAAGCTCTTGCGGATTTTGTGGCCGATTTCAGTGCTACCTTGCAATCTGAGGTAGAACTAGAAGTCCAACACCTTCAAGGTAATAATATCCCCAGGTATTGGACATTGTTCATAGATGGAGCATCCAACTCAAAAGGCATAGGACTGGGCATCTTATTAAAGTCGCCAGAAGGAGATCTAATCCCCCAGGCGGTTTCCTGTGAATTCCAGGCAACCAACAATGAAGCTGAGTATGAGGCTTTGATCCTGGGTTTATCTACTGCTCTTAGTTTAGAAGTTACTCACCTTAACGTGTTTATTGATTCATTGCTATAAGTCAATCATTTTAACGGATCCTATACAGCTAAGAGTACCAAGATGACACTTTATCTTCAACATGTTAAGGCGTTGGCTGCGCGTTTTGTTAGTTTTTCCTTGGAACAAGTACCACGCGAGGAAAATGCAGAAGCTGACGCTCTAGCCAATTTAGGGTCAACATGTGGAGCGATGATAAATACAAACATCCCCATTATATACGTCCAATATCCAGCCATTGATCGAACAGACGAATGCGCAGCCCTAGGCCGTACGGAGGCATCTTCTAGAGGCCAGGATGTTGTGCCAACATGGACTCAACCTGTCATACGGTATTTGCAGGACGAAACCATTCCACTGGATGCTAAGAATCTAAGGTCTTTCAAGATGAAGATGTCCCAATTCACCCCAATCAACAATAAATTGTTCTGAAAGTCAGCTACAGGTCTTTACATGAGGTGTTTAGAGCCTGTAGAAGTTGAAGAAGTCCTAAACAACCTACACGCGGGAGAATGTGGGAATCATTCAGGAGGAAAGACGCTGTCTTCTAAATCCCTCAGAACGGGATACTATTGGCCCACTATAAGACAAGATGCAATGGATTTCGCTTCAAAATGCGACGCGTGTCAACGGCATAGAAACATCTCGCATCAACCCGCTGAACCTCTTCACCCCGTACTTTCATATTGGCCTTTCATGCAGTGGGGCATGGACATAGTCGGCAAGTTACCAAAAGCTCCAGGAGGCAGAGTGTTCATGATAGCCATGATGGATTACTTCTCCAAATGGATCAAAGTCGAAGCCTATGTGCAAATAAGAGACAGGGAGGTCATATCCTTCTTAAAAAAGAACATATTGAGTAGGTTTGGCGTTCCTTCAGATCATCTGCGACAATGGTTCTCAGTTTATTAGCAAAAAGACAAGGGATTTCTGTTCAAGGTGGGGAATCAAATTGATAACATCAACCCCTGTGCATCCTCAAGCCAACGGACAAGCTGAATCGAGCAACAAGCTAATCATCAACAACCTGAAAAAATGTTTGGATAAGAAAAGGGGAAGATGGGCTGATGAATTACCACTTGTATTATGGGCTGACAAAACGACGTCTAAGAACGCTACAGGACAGACGTCGTATATTTTAGTATTTGGCACTAAAGTTTTACTCCCCATAGAAGCAACCATTCCAATCGCAAGATATGGGTTGCTAACTCCTAAGGACAATAGCCACCTCCTAGCCCAGGATCTGGATACCGTGGATGAACTCAGAGACAGGGCCAAAATAAGGATGGCCGCCTACCAACAACGAATCGCCAGGTCGTACAACAAGAACGTAAGAATAAGGCGTTTCCTGGTTGGTGACATGGTACTGAGGAAAGTATTCCAGAATACCTGGGAATTGCATGCGGGCAAACCAGCTCCTAAGTGGGAAGGTCCCTACCTTGTTGACGCTGAGGTGGGAAAGGGTTCATACTGGCTGTCTACCGCAGACAGCATCCGAATACCTAGAAGCTGGAATGCCATACATCTGAAGCATTATTACATGTAAGTTGAAAGTTATTACTATTTCTACGGTCAGGTATGAGCTTCCCCTCAAACTAGTTTCTATCAATTTCCTTTCCTTTTTACTCAAATCAAACCTTTACTGACTTAAGCATCGGAGGGGTGTTAGCCATAGCTAATACCCATCTCTAACGCATTTCTGTTTTGCAAGATGTCACTGTAAACCATGATAGTTCAATATACCCAGACTTGTGGTCAACTTGGACAACTGCTCAACGTGTCATCGTCCCGAAGAGACAAGGTAAAACACCTTTTAAGGCTTAAGAGATTATCCGCTTTTTCTAAGTTCAATAATTATCACAACGCCTTAGCGCACAATTAAGGCATTTACCTTCTATGGTTTAAAAGATATTACATCTTTTCAAAAGATTATTGGTTATCATAACCTCGCCTGAGCGCAAGTTCTCCCACTTGGGATTCAATGATTACAACATTGCTACATGTTGTCCTTTCAATTTGGTTACAACATTGTTACATGTTGTCTTTTCAATTTGGTAATAACATTGACATGTTATCTCTGTCAACTGGTTGTAACATTTACATGTTACCAACGAACAACAAAGATTTTATCACCGACCAACAGTTTCAAATAAAATATCCAAGAAAAAGAAAAAAAAGGCAAAAGCGCCTCCCCAGGTTAAGATGTTGAACCAACCCAACATCTATAAAAGATCAAATGTCTTGACTCTTATGAGTCTTTACAACTAAAAATTCTTTTTGAGGATAAACCCTCATCAAACTGTTTTTCAAGGGAAGAAGGTGAAACATCCTAAAAGTCATTCCGTGTTGATTTCGTGGGCATCGTCAACCTGCTCAAGATCCCTGGAGGCCTCATTCACGTTCTCATCGTTGATCTGCTGCAAAGCTGCCTTCTCATCATCCAGGTCCCAGTTCACATGCTCTCCTGCCTGGTATTCCTCAATCATTCGGATCCTAGTTTCAAAAACTGCTTTTGCAGTTTCATTTACCAGATCATCTCGAAGTGATCTCCCTTACATGTCTAATATCGACACTGGCAAGCCTGGACCGCCATTTTAAATCTCTTCATTTTTGTCCCTGATTTCCAGACCCTTTTCCCTCAATATCCTTGTAGCTTCTTTCAAATCCTTCTCGTACTCAACCCTACTCATGTCAAAGGTATCACACTTTTCCCTCCATATCCTGATTTCTTTGGACATTAACTTGGCAATCGAGACAGCCTATCATCTACAAGCAAAAAGACCTTTATCAAAATGAAAAGGGATCACTACACAAAGATCCAAATCAACTCTTACCTGATTCTCCAGCACCTTTTCATTCCAAGTTTGCTTCTCCGTGCTGGTAACTTGATCCTCCCTTTTCCTTTTCAAGGTAACTTTATTGCCCGCCTCAGGTATGGTCTCTTCCGCTTTCATCTTGCCTTTGTATTTGGCCACAATATCATTCGTCGTGAAGCCGAATCGAGTCACTGCACATAAGGGTATGTGTTAGTATGGACTTGTTAGAGTAGTCAATTCAATGATATGATAACTCTGACTCACTTTCGAAGAACGTCATAACTTTGGATTTGACAAAGACGGATGGAAACTGCACCCTTTAGGCTACTTTCACCATAATATAGAAAGAGATGCTTGATATGGAAAGAATTTGAAAAGATTTGATGATAACGAGGTTTACCGAAAATCACGGTTACTGATTCCTATCGAGACTCTGCCCTTCCCAACAGTCACGCAAAGATATTTTTGTCAAAACATTAAGACTTTTCGTATTCCGGCATGGAAAAGCCTTAATATTTTGGGGGCAATTATTACATCCTAAAAAATCCATTCAACATGTTCTGCATCTTGGATATTCGTCTTGAGGTAACGTCTTGATTTACACCTTGGACTAACACCTTGAAGTTATTTGTTGTGTTTATCCTATTTTTCAGGAGCAAAATTATTAACAAATAAACCACTCATGTGACCGTTCGGACCTAGTCAAAGAACAAACCTAACGGATTCAACTCAGAAGATAACGGTTGGACTCCATCAACAAGGGGCGAGATTCTAGGCACAAAATCAGCATGGCATTCAAGTTGTTACATTCAGTTACAAGTGTGTCATTCTGTGAGAGTTGATGATGCTACCTTGTGGCATCAAAAGTTGGGTCATGTCCATTTTCGTAACATTGTGAAACTCATTAAGGCTGAAGCTATAAGTGGTATTCCTAGCCTGGACATAAGTAAGAAAATCATATGTGAGGATTGTCTCAAAGGTAAACAGACACGTGTTACCCATAGTGCTACCCAACATCATGAGGAGTACTCTGGAACAACTTAATGTTTCTGTTGGGTTTTGGGGTTACAAACGCAGCGAAAGAACTTTGAAACACATAGCACAAAACTCTAGCCCTTTGAATGCGTCTAATATGAAGAGATTGAAAAACATGAAATAGATTTACATACCTTGAATGCGATTTTGATGCTCAAAACAGATCTTAGATTCAAACCTTTTGAACCGATGTCGGACCTTTGATCTTCTTCCTTGTTCTATGCCTTGTTTTGAATCAATGATTGCAAGTCTTCAAGCTTTTGGTGATAAAGGAATCACCCTCTAATGGTAATCCACACGCGAACGAACCAAGAACAATTCTTGTAGGATTGATAGATGATCCTCTAATTATTGAAACCCCAATAATAAATGGCAAAATTATGGAATATATTTTGGGTGTTTTGATCTTTTGATTCTCAATCAAAAATCAAATCTTTAGAGTTTCATAAACCCTAAAACAATGTTGTAGTGTTATGTTTATGGCTGCAAAAGGATTGTATTTATATCAAATATAAATTCCTAACACTTAGGGAGAATCCTTGTTTAAGCCAAAAACCAAATCATCAAAGGAATTAGCGTACGAAACAGATTTGGCCGCTGGCACGAGTCGCGTGTGCCCTTTACAATATCACTCATACCATGAGTCGTGACAATTTTTACACTCGTGCTGATCAGTGGCACGAGTCATGCTAGAGAGCACGAGTCGTGCCCAATCCCACAAGGCCAAAAAATCCATCACGAGTCGTTCCTTGTTTCCATGCATTCGTACTGCACCATCTCACGAGTCGTGACCCTAGGCACGAGTCATGCCAGAACCCATATTTCCACAAATTGAGCCATGATCAATTCGTTCTTTGTGTGTAACCCTTTAGGAATTATATTTATGTTGGCAGTGAGTCAAAATATCGACCTCACAAGACATAAGTGGTTTCTAGAAAACCATTATATCCACCCAATTAATATAACATCAAAGCTTGATTCCTTGATAGATCAAATGTCACAATCCCTTTGTCCACGATGTCAAATTGAACATGAGTCATGGTTCACGTCAACTCATATAATGCTTTCTCGATTTCGAATATGTTGATAATCCAAGTTCATTTGATCTTTATCAAATCTCTTGAGTGTGGCCACACATTTCATCAATACTATTCATCGAGGGGTCCAAGCAAACATCTCTCTCAATGAGAGGGACAAATCCCATCTTGACTTATCATTCTTCCCTACAAGAATCCAATTGTGCCAACATAGCCCTTATTGCTATCCTATTAAAGATAGTGTTAGACTACATCAAACACAATGTTCATCATGTGGAAGACGATGATAATCTCAGGTACAAAGGATTCCAATGACACGACTATCATGAGATTTAATCATGACCATAGACCATGTCATAAATCTCATAAGTGGGTTAAGTCTAGTACTTGTTTTCTAGCAAGTACCCATAAGTGTAATGTGCATCCCCATGCATATAATCATCTCCATGATTATCCATTACCAACTTATACTAGTTATTCACAACAACTAGGGACATAAGTTATTATAGAAAACATGCAAACATATAATAAATCAAATAAACATACTCTATAATAAACGGTAAAGATGATACATAACGGTTTAAGTTAAACATAACTAAATGTCTAGGACATTATACCAACAATCTCCCACTTGCATTAGGCTCCATCACTTATGTATCGAATACTCATGGATCTAACATGACTATCATGCTTTGCTTGTGCGAGGGGCTTTGTAAGTGGATCTCCAATGTTATCATCGGTTGATACTTTGCATAACTTAACTTCTCCTTTATCAATGAACTCTCGAATGAGATGGAAATGCCTAAGAATGTGTTTGGATCGCTGATATGACCTTGGTTCCTTTGCTGGCGCAATGGCACCATTATTGTCACAATAAAGTTCTATCAGATTAGTAATACTTGGAACAACTTCCAGATCACTAATGAACTTCTTGATCCAAACTGTCTCCTTAGCTGCATCGGATGCCGCTATATATTCGGCCTCAGTAGTAGAATCGGCTATGGTACTCTGCTTAGAACTCTTCCAACATATCGCACCTCCGTTAAGCATAAACACAAAGCCCGACTGTGATTGGAAATCATCCTTGTCGGTTTGGAAGCTTGCATCTATGTAACCTCTTACAACAAGATCATCTTCCATCCCTCCAAAGACCAAGAACGCATCCTTAGTTCTTCTCAAGTACTTAAGGATCGTCTTAACTGCCATCCAATGGTTCTCACCAGAATCAGATTGGTATCGACTTGTCATGCTTAGAGCATACGAGACGTCAGGTCTAGTACAAATTATGGCATACATGATAGATCCAATAGCCGAAGCGTATGGAACCTCATTCATCCTCTTTCGCTCACCAGTTGTCTTAGACACTGATTCTTGCTAAGAGTAACACCATGACCCATTAGCAAGTTACCTCTCTTAGAATTTTCCATCCTGAATCTTCTAAGAACCTTGTCAATGTAGGTACTTTGACTCAAACCAATTATCCTTTTAGATCTATCTCTATAGATCTTGATGCCAAGGATGTAGGCGGCTTCTCCCATATCTTTCATTGAGAAACCCTTCCCTAACCAAGACTTGACAGTCTGAAGTGCAGGAATATCATTTCCAATGAGTAAGATATCATCGACATACATTATTAGAAATAATACTACGCTCCCACTGAATTTCATGTATACACAAGGTTCATCTTCGTTCTTGAAAAAACCAAACTCTTTGATCTTTTCGTCAAAACGAAGATTCCAACTCCTAGAAGCTTGCTTCAATCCATATATGGATCTCTGCAACTTGCACACATTGTTAGAATTTCTTGGATCGATAATACCTTCGGGTTATGTCATATACACATCCTTGAGCAACTTCACATTTAGGAAAGCCGTTTTGACATCCATTTGCCATATCTCATAGTCATAATATGCAGCTATGGCAATCAAAATTCTAACATACTTAAGCAGTGAACAGGCGAAAAGGTTTCATCATAATCAATACCATGAATTTGCCTAAATCTCTTTGCTACAAGCCTAGCCTTGTAAATATACACCTTCCCATCCATGTCTGTCTTCTTCTTGAAGACCCATTTGTACCCTATAGTTTTTACACCTTCAGGTGGCTCAATCAAGTTCCAAACTTGATTATCCGACATGGATTACAATTCGGATTCCATGGCTTCTAACCATTTATCCGAATCAGGGGTGGACATCGCCTCTTGATAGGAAGTAAGTTCGTCATTCTCAATGACTTCCACTTCATTACTTTCCGATATGAGAAATCCATATCTCTCGGGGTCAGATCGTAACCTATCCGATCTACGATGGACTTGTAGATCTTGAACCGGTTCCACAACTCCTTGTGGACTTGGTTATGTCTCTACTATCGGTTCCATGTTATTTTCGGGTTCTTGAACTTCTTCAAGATCAATTTTACTCCCACTAGTTTCTTTATTGAGAAATCGTTTCTCAAGAAAAGTGCCATACTGAGCAACAAACACTTTGTTCTCATTGCGGTTGTAAAAGTAATACCCTTTGGTTTCATTAGGATAACCAACGAAAATAACCTTGTCAGATTTATGTGCTAACTTATCGGAGACAAGTCTCTTCACATAAGCTTCGCAACCCCAAATCTTCATGAAAGACAAACTAGGTTTTCTTCCATGCCACATCTTATGTGGGGTCTTAGGAGCCGACTTAGTAGAGACTCTGTTCAGTGTGAACGCAGCAGTCTCTAATGCATGTCCCCAAAAGGATATAAGAAGGTCAACTTGACTCATCATCATCGAACGAACCATATCTAATAGGGTTCTATTCCTCCTCTCGGACAAACCATTCCATTGTGGTGTTTGGGGTGGAGTCAACTCTGAAACAATTCCACAGTTTTTGAGATGATTGTCAAACTCTTGGCTCAAATATTCACCACCACGATTGGATCGAAGTGCTTTAATAGTTTTGCCAAATTGATTTTGTACTTCATTTTGAAATGTTCTAAACATCTCAAACAATTCACTTTTGGACTTCATAAGATAGACATAGCCATATGTAGATAAGTCATCGGTGAATGTAATGAAATACTGAAATCCTCCCCTAGCAATGTTGCTCATTGGTCCACATACATCAGTATGTATTAGGGCCAATAAGTCACTAGCCCTTTCACTATTCTTAGTGTAGGGACGTTTGGTCATTTTTTCCAATAAACAAGACTCGCATATCTCATATGATTCCCAATCATATGAGTCTAACATACCATCCTTATGGAGTTTAGAAATGCATTTCTCATTTATATGACCAAGCCGGCAATGCCACATGAACGAGTTATTCACGTCATTCGGTTTAGACTTCTTGTCCATATGATAAATATCTTCAATATTATTTTGTTTCTCAACATCAAGAACATAAAGGCCATTAAATTAATTTGCAATACCATAGAGCATATCATTTAAATAAATATAAAACTTCTTATTCTCAATAAGAAAATTATACCCTTCATTATCCAAACAAGAAACTGAAATAATATTTCTACTCAAATCTGGAACATAGTGACAATTGTTCAAAACAAGCACTAATCTACTAGGTAAAGTTACATCATATGTCCCTACGGATAATGCAGCAACTCTTGCTCCATTCCCAACACGTAGGTCAACTTCACCTTGTTTGAGTAGCTTCCTATTCCTTAGTCCCTGCATATTTAAACAAATGTGAGATCCTCATCCGGTATCTAATACCCATGAACTAGAAATAGAAAGGAAAATATCTATCACATAGATACCTGAATTAGAAGCAATCGTATTGCCCTACTTTGCCTTAAGGCCTTCCTTATAAGCCTTGCAATTACGCTTCCAATGACTAACCTCTTGGCAATGGTAGCAAATCGCATCCTTTTGAGACTTAGGTTTAGCCTCTTCGACAATGGCAACTTTTGCCTTAGGTTTAGCAACACTTGCTTTACCTTTGCCTTCCTTTTTGAACCCTTTACCTTTATTAACCATTAACACATTTTCGGTTATAGGCTTCTTGATATTCTTTTCTATAGACTTAAGCATCGCATGCAATTCTGAGAGATTTTTATCCATGCCACTCATGTGATAGTGCATAATAAAATGACTATAACTTTCAGGCAATGAATTTAATATCATATCCGTGGCGAGTTCCAAACTCATCGGATTACCAAGCCTTTCGAGATGCTTAATGTAACCCTTCATATTAAGGACATGAGCACCAACCAACTGCCCCTCTTGCATCTTGCATGCATTCAGGGCTTTCACCACACCAAACCTCTCTTGTCTCGATTGCACTTGGAACATTTCCTTTAAGCGCTCCACAAGATCAAAAGTTGTTTCCATGTGTTCAAGGTCCTTCTGAAGAGCCTTGCACATGGTGGAAAGCATAAGGCATGCAACATCTGTAGAATCATCAACATGTTTCTTATGTGCATCTTTATCTGCCCTAGCAACATTAGCAGCAGGTTGAAGTGGAATGGGTTCATCAAGAACGTACATTTTCTTCTATTGACTTAGAACAATTCTTAGGCTTCTGATCCAATCAGAATAGTTTGTACCATTCTCTTCGAGCTTGTTCTTCTCAAGGACTGATCGCAGTGACAGAGGCTGATTATTGTGAATTGCCATTCTACAATAAAATATGCAAATAATATGAGCACATATCAATATCAACACATTTACCATCTAAGAGCAAATAATGTATTTCATAAATACTCCCACTCAATTATACACCTTCAAATACAAGCATGTATCATATAATCAAAATGGGCTAAGATCCATATTTCACTTGATTTTGGTTTAACTGATTCAATGCCCGAAATCAAGCTATTTAGGTAGAAAACATCAATCATATCATATATGAATCTTAGATCTTTTATGAGATTTCTAGACATCATATGTCAAAAACATGTTTTAATTTCATTTATGCCTTGGGTCAAATCTCATTTGAAAGCACCAATTAAGTCAAAACCTTTTTCAAACGCATGAGACATGGAACGATGCACCTAACTGAGTCAAAACTACATCAACCATTAATCTCATCTTGATCACAAATTAAGATATAGTGATGCACCCAACTGAGTCAAAACTACATCAAAATACCCTAAAATTTCACAAGTGTTCTAATCAAGGGGTGGCATAAAACTTAAACATTTAGAAGGTTTTACACATAACAACAAACATCGCATGGTTGTATTATGAAACTTATGTGTACATAATCATGAACATAGGACTTCACAAAATTTCAAACAAACACTTTGATTCAATTTTGAAAATTTACCAATCTACTTTAATCATATTAAATAGATCAATATCCCATGTAAACAAACTAATCATATTAATCAATTATAAATTATGACCATGGCATATCACATATGATTGTTTTCTCAAAACAATACACATAAATTCACAAATCTATTTCATATAGCATGTAAAGCATTTAATCAAATTAAATCTAGCATGCCAATTTCAATCCTAATCATGATAAGACGCGGCTCTGATATCACTGTTGGGTTTTGGGGTTACAAACGTAGCGGAAGAACTTTGAAACACATAGAACAAAACCCTAGACCTTTGAATCCGTCTAACATGAAGAGATTGAAAAACATGAAATAGATTTACATACCTTGAATGCAACTTTGATGCTCAAAACAGATCTTAGATTCAAACCTTTTGAATCGATGTCGAACCTTTGATCTTCTACCTTGTTCTATGCCTTGTGTTGAATCAACGATTGCAAGTCTTCAAGCTTTTGGTGAAAAGGAATCACCCTCTAATGGTAATCCACACGCGAACGAACTAAGAATAATTCTTGTAGGATTGCTAGATGATCCTTCAATTATTGAAACCCCTTTCAATAATCAATGGCAAAATTATGGAATATATTTTGGGTGCTTTGATCTCTTGATTCTCAATCAAAAATCAAATCTTTAGAGTTTCATAAACCCTAAAACAATGTTGTAGTGTTATGTTTATGGCTGCAAAAGGATTGTATTTATATCAAATATAAATTCCTAACACTTAGGGAGAATCCTTGTTTAAACCAAAAACCAAATCAACAAAGGAATTAGAGTACGAAACAGATTTGGCCGCTGGCACGAGTTGTGCTCGAGGGCACGAGTCGTTCCCTTTGCAATATCACTTGTACCACGAGTCGTGACAATTTTTACACTCATGCTGATCAATGGCACGAGTCGTGCCAGAGAGCACGAGTCGTGCCCAATCCTACAAGGCCAAAAAATACATCACGAGTCGTTCCTTGTTGCCATGCAGTCGTACTGCACCATGTCACAAGTCATGACCCTAGGCATGAGTCGTGACCCTAGGCACGAGTTGTGCCAGAACCCAAATTCCACAAATTGATCCATGATCAATTCGTTCTTTGTGTGTGACCCTTTAGGAATTATATTTATGTTGGTAGTGAGTTGAAACATCGACCTCACAAGACATAAGTGGTTCTAGCAAACCATTATATCCACCTAATTAATATAACATCAAAGCTTGATTCCTTGATAGATCAAATGTCACAATCCCTTTGTCCATGATGTCAAATTGAACATGAGTCATGGTCCACGTCAACTCATATTGTTCAATGCTTTCTTGATTCCGAATATGTTGATAATCCAAGTGCATTTGATCTTTATCAAATTTCTTGAGTGTGGCCACACATTTCAATAAGACTATTCATTGAGGGGCCCAAGCAAACATCTCTCTCAATGAGAGGGGCAAATCCCATCTTGACTTATCATTGTTCCCTACAAGAATCCAATCGTGCCAACATAACCCTTATTGCTATCCTATTAAAGATAGTGTTAGACTACATCAAACACAATGTTCATCATGTGGAAGACGATGATAATCTCATGTACAAAGGATTTCAATGACACGACTATCATGAGATTTAATCATGACCATAGACCATGTCGTAAATCTCATAAGTGGGTCAATTCCAGTACTTGTTCTCTAGAAAGTACCCATAAGTGTAATGTGCATTCCCATGCATATAATCGTCTTCAAGATTTTCCATTACTAACTTATACTAGTTGTTCACAACAACTAGGGACACAGGTTATTATAGCAAACATGCAAACATATAATAAACCAAATAAACATACTCTATAATAAATGGTAAAGATGATACATAACGGTTTAAGTTAAACATAACTAAACGCCTAGGGCATTATACCAACAGTTTCCAACTTTTACATATGGATTTAATGGGTCCCGTTGAAGTAGAAAGTTTAGGAGGTAAGAGATATTCTTTTGTAATAGTAGATGATTTTTCTAGATTCACTTGGGTATATTTTTTGAAAGAAAAATCAGAAACTTTTGAAAAGTTTAAGATCTTACATGCTAAAGTCAAAAACATGTTTTGTGCTCTTATCATGCGAATAAGGTCTGATCATGGAAAGGAGTTTGATAATTCTTTGTTTTTAACTTTTTGTGAATTAAAGGGAATTAAACATGAATTTTCAGCTCCTAAAACACCTATACAAAATGGGGTGGCAGAAAGGAAAAATAGGACCTTACTTGAAATGGCTCGTGTGATGTTGTTTTCAAAAAGATTTTGGGCTGAGGCCTTAAGCACAGCATGTCACACAGCAAATAGAGTTTTTCTAAGACCCGGTACTACAATGACACCTTATGAAATTTTGAATGGTAGGATATCAAAAGTTCATTATTTTCATACTTTTGGATGTGTGTGTTTTGTTCTAAATGATCGGGATTACTTAGCCAAGTTTGACTCTAAAAGTGATAAGGCAATATTTCTTGGGTATGCTCAGAACAGTCGAACATATAAGGTTTATAACCTTAGGTTAAAAACCATTCAAGAATCAGTTAACGTTGTTTTTGATGACTTAGCAAGTGTTACAGGTGATGGAGTGCAGAAATCACCATTAATATTGTTGGAAGAGCTAGAGGAACAAATTAAAGCAAGTGATACCACGGGTGCTGACCAGAGTGTTGCCACTGAAGGGATAGCATCTCAGGTATCACCTGAAGCCAGTCCAGCAACTGAATATGACGAACAGTCTGATGATGATGCTGATGTGCATGGAGATTTAAGAAGGGATCGACCAGATAGGATCAGTAGAAATCATCCTTCTTCTCAGATTATTGGAGAAGCAAATGAAGGGGTACGAACAAGGAGCAAAAAGCCTATTAGTGACCGTGAAATGGTGAGGTATGTGTGCATGTCCACCACATACCATAAGGTAAAATATGCTTGTTTTGTTTCCTCTTTAGAACCCAAGAATATTTCAGAAGCTTTAAAAGATAATTTTTGGATACAAGCCATGCAAGAGGGACTTGAACAATTTGCTCGTAATGAAGTGTGGAGTTTAGTACCACGTCCCATCAATACTAATGTAATTGGTACAAAATGGATTTTCAAAAATAAATCTGATGAGCAAGGAAATATTGTTCGGAACAAAGCTCGTCTCGTGGCTCAAGGTTATACATAAATAGAACGTGTTGACTTTGATGAGACCTTTGCTCCTGTAGCAAGAATAGAATCTATAAGACTCCTCTTGGAAATAGCTTGTTATCTAAAAATTACCTTGTTTCAAATAGATGTTAAATCTGTCTTTTTAAATGAAGAAATTTATGTTGAACAAGCAAAAGGTTTTGAAGATCCTCATCAACCTAACCACGTATATAGACTTGATAAAGCCTTATATGGATTGAAACAAGCTCCACATGTGTGGTATGGTCGCTTAACCTCCTTCTTACTTGAGTATGGTTTTACAAGAGGTGAAGCGGATAGGACTTTATTTATCTTAAGGCATGGAAAAGAAATAGTCATTGTTCAAATCTATGCTGATGACATAGTCTATGGCTCTACGTCTCAAACGTGTTTAAAATATTTTGTAGAGGCTATTACTTCAACATTTGAAATGAGCATGATTGGTGAGTTAACATTCTTCCTAGGCTTGCAGGTGAAACAATCAAGTGAGGGAATATTTATCTCACAAAGCAAGTATGCAAAAAGCTTAGTGAAACGATTTGGGTTGGAGGGGGCAAAGTGCTCTAAAATTCCTATGTGTTCATCTCTTAAACTTGGTCGAGACCAAGTAGGTGAGGATGTTGATCCTACTTTATATCTCTCCATGATAGGTAGCCTTCTATATCTCATTTCTAGTCGTCCTGATATCATGTTTAGCATGTGCGTTTTTGCACGTTATCAAGCCAATCCTAAAGTCTCCCACCTTAATTCTGTCAAAAAATAATTAAATATGTTTCTGGAACAAGTGAATTAGGGATTTGATTTAGTAAGGATACTAATACCAATTTGGTAGGCTTTAGCAACTCGGATTGGGCAGGGGATATGGATGATAGGAAGAGTACTAGTGGGGGGTATTTTTACTTGGGTAACAATTTAGTATCATGGTATAGTCGTAAACAAAACTGTGTCTCTCTTTTCACGACTGAATCTGAGTATGTTGCAGCTGGTAGTTGTTGCTCACAACTTATTTGGGTAAAATATATGTTAGATGATTATGGCCTTGAGAGTAATTCTTTGACTATGTACTGTGATAACTTGAGTGCTATCAACATTTCAAAAAACCCTGTTCAGCATTCCCGTACTAAGCACATAGATATACAACATCATTTTCTTAGAGATATGGAAGATAAAGGCCTAATTAACATTGATCATATTGATACTAAGTATCAACTGGCTGACATCTTTACCAAGGCCTTAGACCACGAGAGATTTTCTAGTTTGAAAAGATCTCTTGGTCTTTGCAATCTCTGAGTCTGTCTGTCAGTGCTACCCCAGGTGATGTTATCACTCAGGATAACACTTGTATATTAGTGTAGATTTTTCCTCTATTTTATTTAAAAAACTTAAAAAAATTGTGTTCTTTTAATCTGGTTAGCTTATTTCTAACCGTGACACATACTGACCTTTTTGTTATGGTAGGTTATTACTTAGGTTAACATGTTTGATATCACTCCCCTTCGTATGCTTAAAGTGACAAAGTCACTAATCACTCTATGAGATAAATGAAAAGGCAAAAAGGCAATTTTGTTCCATACTATTCTCTCGAGCTCGGGGCACGGTGTTCGCTGTAACGATGTACTCTTGCCAATGAGAATGTATGAAGTGATTTATGCTTAGTATTAGGGACATGGAGCTCGTTACTACAGTGTACCCTACTTGAAAGGCATAAATCAATAAAACTTTGCACTTGAAATAAGACTCGGGGCACGGAGCTCATTACTACGTTGCTTCCTTGTTTAAAGAAGTGCAATGAAAGTTTTTTTTAACAAGCAATGCCTCAAAGTGCTTATCGATAAGCTTGTTATGCTTGAAGTGCCTGAAAATGGCTAAGCTTGTTATGCCTAAAGTGTTTAAAAATGGCTAAGCTTGTTATGCCTTAAGTGCTTGAATATGAATATATTTATCAAGGGGATTTATTTCACAGGTGTTATCCTAGGTGTTACCATCGTTGCCTTAACACATTAGTATGTGCTTTATTAGTTTTTTATTCCTTTTTTTTCGAAAAATGTTGATTAAATTTTTAAAATCTGAAAGTCTTGTTTTAAAGAGTTTACAATTTTGAAAACGTCGTAAACAAGTTTCCTTTATTTTTGGTAAACATTGTTGAGTAACTAACCCATATTTGTTTTGATGTTGTGCTCATAATTCTCGGGTAATGTTACAAAATTTTGTTTACTTATTTTTTTATTATTTCCGTTTTACTTAAAAAAAATCTTTAACAGCCGTGTAGTTTTTTTGGGTTGTTGGGGTTAAATTAGGGTAAGCTGGATAAGTTAATTTAAAAGAGGATATATAGGGATTGTTATAGAGGGTTTATAGGGTTTAAGTTAGGATAGGACTCATCATGTCTAATCACATTAAAATTTATGTTCCCTAACTTAACCACCCTCCTATTTTCTCTCCTTCTTCCCTTATCTCTCTATTTACCATCTCTCTCCCCCATTTTTAAATCCCTTTCAGCGTCTCTCTCTCTCCATTCTAGGTCAAAATACATTCCAAAATTCCCAAAAAAGTACCATGGCATCTCCTTCCAAAACCAATACCGAACCCTCAATCATCGACTAAATGAACATCTCGCCTAGCATTGCACCTAGTGCAGCTTCTCGTGTAGCCATGGAGACTTCACCCATAGTTACACCCGCTTCTTCTCCTCCCATAATGACCATAGTTCCAGCTGCTGCCCCTGTTTCATCTTTTGATCAAGGCATTCCCAAAGTTACTCTCATCCCAGCCGAATCGAAAGAAAAGAGGAAAAGAAAAGCTCCCTCAGCCAAATTGTCTCCTCAAGTTGCGAAGAGGAGGTCTTCTAACCAAATCAGATCAATTAGGTCCAAGGACACCTCAAATACCACCTCTGATCCGATTGAAGTTTCAGAAAGTTCCTTGGAAATGTCATCTCCTCATGTGAGTGACGAGAATTTTGATGCCAACAAAGAGAAGGAACCTTCTGAGGAATCGTTTGATGCATGGGAGGATGCTGAAGAAGAAGAAACTATGTCTGAGTTCAAAGAAAAAAGGCCAAAAGCAAGGGTTCAGCAAGTGCTACCAAGGGTGCTACCAGAGGAAAGATATCATCTGAGGTAATACCTACCTCATCTTCTGTTCCTTCAAAGTATTTTACTAGTGATCATGAGTTATCTGGTGATGAGTTTATTCAAAATGAGGAGGATAATTCTTTTCCTAAACCTTTTCTTACTTTGGAATTTTATAAGAAAGAAAACATGAAGTTTTGGCTTAACAATTTAAGTAAGAAATTGTTAAAAGAAAAGCATATTGATGAGTACCAACTGGAAAAGGAAGGAATGGTTCAGTTTTTAAAGGACATAAATGTTTTGAAGGCAAACAATCATGCTTCGGTTTTTGTTGAGAGTGTGGTGAGAAACTTCTTTGTAAACCTACATGCTCATTTGGATAATGAGGGGTCTGAGAAATATGAAAAAGATTTTGTGAGGGGTAGAATTTATTCTTTCACTCCTGCCATCATTAACAAAGCTCTAGGCCTCCCAAATTTAGATGAAGAGAGCATTCGGGTTAATAGAGATGAAATGGATAAGTTCCTCACCCATAACAAAATCCAATCCTGGTCTTCTAAGGAAAAGCTTCATGCTTCTAGGCTTACCTCTTTATATTTTGTACTTCACAAGCTTTGCATTTTCAATTGGCTCCCTACTACAAATGAACCTGTTGTTACTTTGGAGCATGTGAATGTTTTGTACAGATTGGGTAAAAATCATAGGATTAACTTTGGAAGACTAGTGTTCAAACACTTAGCTTCTAGGGGTAGAAAGAAAGAAATGAACATTACCTTTTTCCCCTATCCTTCCTTGATTTTCAAAGTTTTGATCTTTCAATCCTTACCTATTGAAGCCTCTGATGCTTTCACTTCTGAGCCTAAGTATTATACCATTGACCCTCAACTGAAAAAAGGTAACAGGTATACAAAAGACCTTCCATGGAAAAAATCTGATGAAACTATTGGTACAACTTCTGTTCTTCCTGGTAATATCTCACGTGATATCCCAAGTGCTTCCACAGGTGTTTCCCCTAGTACTTTTGCAAGAACTGATGCTGCAAGTATTCTGTCCAATGTTTTCAATCTTCTAGGCAACACTTCTCTATCAATCCCAAAGACTACAGTTCTGAATTTCTTGCACAAGCAGTCAAGTGCAATTGGAGAACTAGTTGATAGGTGGGTCAAGCTTAAGCAGGCAACTGATAAAGTTATTGATGAAATTTCTTCCCAAATAGGGAAAGGATGTGTTGTTGCTACAACTTCTGGAGCTAGTGCTACTTCAAGTGCTACCACCAGTGCTGGCCCAAGTGATGGTGGAGGTGATAGGGATGGAGATCAGGAGCGAGAAGAAGAAGAAGAGGAGTTTGAAGTAGAAGAAATCTGAAAATCTAAAGGTTGTTGAACCTGAAGGTTGATGCTGCCACTACTTAGTTGGTGGATTTGATGTGGTGTCCTCTAAACAATTTCTTTTATTTAGTGATGTGCTTCTCTAAATAACTTTCTTTTATTTTGTTTATGATTGGTTGCATAAACACTTTAGATGGTCTGTTTTTAAACATTAATATGTTAGATAGTTTTTGCTTGAATTATGTTTTGCTACAATGGTTTATGGTTTTTGTTTTTAACTTAGTTTGTTTCGAAAACTTTTTAAGTTTGAAATAAATTAGTTTCTTTTGATAAATCATTATTTAGATTGGCTCCTTGATTAAGGGAGAGTTAATTTTCGTGGAGATGTTATATTTTGTTTCTATGCTCTGTTCCTTGTTATGTATATATGGACTGACAAATTGCAGGTGTACAGCACATTAGGTTTGAGAAGAAATATACAACTAAGGGGGAGATTATTAGTATAAAACGCATATGATATCCTGAATGATTTCCCAGATTTCAGATGATATCTCAGATGATTTCCTGTGCTGGAATTTATATAGTTGTAGATTTCTTGATTAATTATTTAGGTACTAATGTACTAATATAATCTGTATAGTATATGTTGTATGTCCATATTTCAGGTTGCTATATGATTGAAGAATGAGCTAGAAACGTGGAGGGATTTGGAAAAGAGAAAGTTATGCATAAATGTCATTTTATGCATAAACTTTCAACAAGCCTTGGTTGTATCAACAACAACAAAAATGTGTGAAGACTAAGTCAAGATGGTTGTTGCTGTTTAAAAGAGAGTACAAGATGAAGAATGCTTGAGAGTACAAGATGAAGAATGCTTGAGAGTACAAGGACGTGAAGCATGGACTTGGAGAGCACGAATTGGTTGCTACAAATGTGGGATAATGGCACACGAATTGAGGGACAAGCCAACCCACTTCCCCACTCTCTCCCTCAAAAACAAGACACGCCAAGGCTGTTTATTTGAGTAACCTTCAAGACATTGAAGAATATAAATATGCATTGAAGGAGACACTTGAAGATATGCCAATTTTACACACCTTCAAGCATATAGAGATAGAGTTTTTTGTTTGGTTCGTTTTATCCATCCTCCCTTGTAATTTCGCACTTGATTACTTTGGTATCAAGTTGCGTGTTGGCTAGGATTGGATTTAGTTCTTTATCTCTTGTTCCATAGAACTTACATTGTATTAGTTATAGGGAATACAATTCGGCTTTTGTAATTCTTTTATAAAGTGATTATAAAGTCTTGCCTAAGAGGCATCCTCAAGTTATATAATTTATATAACTTGAGAAAAACAATTTTGGTGTCTTTATTTCGCTGCAATCTCTTTAAAAAATTATTTTTATTTCCGAAGTGTGTGTGTGCTATCTCAAGTGCTATCATTGGTGCTGTTATCACCTTGGATATCACTTGTTGACTGAGCCGTGACAATTTCAGGGCTGACCTCATGGCTTACCTCAACAAGCAGCTCTTCATCACCTATAAATAGAAAGCCCTTGTCCCCTTGGACAAGGTAAGTGCCAAATTGATATTGTAAGTCATATTACTCAAACCCTAAACACACAAACACTCCAAGACAATTCAAAGTCTTATTCTCAGGTTCTTATATCCTCTAAGATATCTTATTCTTACACCCGGGGGCCTGAGTTGGAGTAACATCCAACTTTGACCTTAACGGTGTTTCCTTGTGTTGTGTTCTAGGTACATCCAAAGAATATCCAGCCAGATATCCTACGATTACTTTCAGACCCCAAAATCCTTGGCGTCATCAGTGGTTCCATTGCCGGGAAAATCTTTATTTTCTCGTAAATTTGTGTCTGTTTAAGCAAACACCGTGTTCCTAAACACCTATCGTCAAAAAGCTATTCTTTTTCAGTTTCTTACTATCAAAATGTCTATTCCTCTTCGAAATGCTGGGTTTTTTTTAACCCTTGAGGGTAACCAAGATTCTCCCTCACAAATCAATCCTGTCAGGCCAAGCACCTCGGCCTTTAACAAGTTGGGGGGCCGTGCTCGCAGATTAGGAAACCTTTCCCCCACTCAAAGGGATTTAAAAAAGCTTATGGAGGAGGCCAAAAAAAAAGTCCCTCCAAAATAATAGTCCCAACCCCCCCCCCTTCCAGCCAACACTCCTAACACTCCTATCACTCCTGAGTTGATTCTTAAGAGAAATGAAGCCTTGGCCGCAAGATCTAAACTAGTAGCTGAGGCCATGGCCATAAATGATGCCCAATTGGAGTTAGTAGAGTTAGATGTCAACGGTGGAATCCCCCTTCAAGAAGGTTCCCAAAGGATCTCCCAATGAGTCCCCACTCATTCGCTTGCTAGTCAAGCTAGGGGGACAAAACGAGTTGAATCAGCCTTTAACCGCAGTCAGGAGGGCATGGAGGATGTGGTGGACGTTGATGATGATGAGGAGAGAGGAGAGGAAGCTCAGTTAAATCCTCATCGCGAGAAATCCAAAGCAAAATCCTTGGCTCAAACCAAGGGGAAAGTCGTGATTTCTCGCTCTAAAAAATCAAAAATGGACAGCTAGAGCCCTGAATTCCTCAAATTCATGCATCAAATGTGGGAGACCCACCAACAAACTTCCACGAAGTGTGGCCCCACTATGGATGCCTTTGCTGACAAGATTGCCCGGGCACCCATTCAAAGAGGGAAACCCCCCCTGTAATTACCCAAATCCGGATCGTCAAAATCCGTTAAAAGTTAATCGGAATCCGTTAACTGGCCCTTTCCAGGTTAACCGGAATCCGTTAAACTCCCCATTCCCGAGTCAACGAGACATCCCATGACTGCCCCGTGCATCCTGACACCAAAGTGTACTCAACACACGTTATCACACGTATAAGTACCACTTTCCTCGAAAAATGCACTTTCCGAGACTTTTCGGGAACGTTTTAGATATTTTCTGGACAGTTATTTAGAAAACAGTCAAAACCAGGATTAACGGGACAAAAACCCTAGTCTTGGTGACTCACAGGGACACATGGCACGCATGCATGGCCTCCCCCATCCCCATCAATCAAATTCAGGGGTGAAAAGACCAAAATACCCCTGAAATTGATAGTTAGGCCGTCCGGCCTGTTTTACATGTAAAAGCAGAATTCTCATCAAGTCCATGCAATTTCCAAAATACCCAACCCCCCCCCAAATAGAATCTTAGGCGGTCCGGCCTGTTTTACAAAATTACCCCTATAAATACAAGGGTTGTCATTCAGTGAAAAAAAGAGAGAAAAATATTACCCCACTCCCAAAACCCCACAGTTCTAGGCAGTTTAACCCCCTCCCGAGCCCCGTTTCATCTCGATTTGCGTGAAAATCCCGTTTTCCGACCAAACACGAGCCAAACACTTTCGAAACACCTCCCAAACACCAAATCGTATCCCGTATACAACTTTCCGAGCCAAAGAGTCAATCCCTAGCCATATGTAACACTCTCTCTCTCTCTCTCTAAAACTCCATTTCGCCTCGATTTATGCGTCAAACGCTATTTTCGATTCGGTCGAAACTCTCAAAATGTAGACGTAACGCCGTCTACGGGACTCGATACGTTTTAGTCCCTAATCATCTTTTCTCCAGTAAGAGAAGTAATTTCGGGTTAAAACGGCGTTCCAGTCCCGTTTTTACGTTTCTGTCATTTACAGTCCGGATCGTTCGATCCGTTGATTCGTTTTTTTACCGTCCGAACCGTTTGGTTCGTGATCGTCATTTACAAAGTCCAGATTGTTTGATCCGTTGATATTGCTATTTAATTTACGCAACTTTACAAATCCGAGCCGTTTGGCTCATCGATCGTATCTTTACTGTCCGGATTGTTCGATTACGTTGATACCGCACTTTAAATACTGTCATTTACAAGTCCGAGCCATTTGGCTTGTGATAGTATTTACTTATAAAAGTACGAGTCACAAAACGACTCGTTGATCGCATATCATTTACTGCCTTTTTTCATAAAATTGGTAACAATATAATCCCCGGTTCAAAACCGGAGTTCGTCATTCGAACTCCTTTTCAAAACAACGTAAAACCCGACGTTTGACATTCAAACACTCTTTTTATTAAATCAACGTTTGTTATTCAAACTAAAGATTTAAGTTCGTCACTCGAACCCCGTTTTCAAGACAACTCAAAATTGACGTTTGACATTCAAACGCTCATTTCCGACTCGAAATCCGACGTTTGACATTCAAACGCTCTTTTTATTAAAATCAACGTTTGTTATTCAAACTAAAGATTTAAGTTCGTCACTCGAACCCCGTTTTCAAGACAACTCAAAATCGACGTTTGACATTCAAACGCTCATTTCCGACTCGAAACCCGACGTTTGACATTCAAACGCTCTTTTTACCAAAATCAATGTTTGTCATTCAAACTAAAGATTTAAGTTCGTCATTCGAACCCCGTTTTCAAACTCAAAATCGATGTTTGTCATTCAAACGCTCGTTTTTTCACAAATCAACGTTTGTCATTCAAACTAAAGATTTAAGTTCGTCATTCGAACCCTCTTTTCAAACTCAAAACTGACGTTTATCATTCAAATGCTCGTTTTTACCACAAATCAACGTTTGTCATTCAAACCAAGATTAAAGCTTGTCATTCAAGCTCCTTTTCAAAATGCAACACACACACACACACAATTTTGAGAAAGGTAGAAAGACTCGTCATACGAGGCATTTCGGGTGATCTCAACATACTCTTCCCGAAACGTAATATGACCTCCGAACCTAACAATCTCTGGTCCTAAAAGCCTTTTTTCAAGTTTTGGCTACCAATCAAAACGTTCCTTTTTCAAAGCCTTTTTTCAAGTTTTGGCTATCAATCAAAATGTTTCTTTTTCAAAGCCTTTTCCAAGTTTTGGCTACCAATCAAAACGACCCCCTTTTTCAAAACCAGCCATTTTCAAAGTTTGGGCTCATAATACAAAACGGCGTGGCGACTCTCCCTTTCATTTCCGGTGAGGTCCCAAGTTGCGAAAGCCGCTCGCCACGTCCCCGCGCGCGATCTGAGTAATTTCAGTTGGCGACTCCGCTGGGGATTCGACGTTGTTTTTTCAAAACTCCCTCGTTTTAAAAAGCATTCCGTGGGTCAAACTTTCGTTTACCCTTTCCTCGTTTTTGTGTGCGTGTGTTGTTCAAAATATCGGGCTGTTTTCGAAAAGAAAAAAAGATGTTGCATTTTCATCTCATTCAAAATCATAACATGTTCGTGCATTTCCGTTCATATGTGATTCTTTGTGCTATATTTTGAACTGCACATAAATTCTTTAAAACGCATTCTGAAAATCTCTATTTTACTGAGAAAAGGAATTTAGTGACCGCACACTACTTGTACTGCGGCCTCGGTACACCACACACTAAGCGCACTTGCTGCCTCGGTACACCGCACACTACAACCCTCAACCCGGGATGACCGTTCAGTTGCAGCTTGATTGGTCTGCCAGACACCTTTCGAGCGCGCACGGGGTCGTCCCAAACAGCCCATCCTAGCCCGTGTAATCCATGCACTCTTTTTGTCACACTTCGTCCAAGACCTTGGTTGGTTTTTGGCTTAGTTCGTGTCATAAAGCCAAAGTGTATGCTTTTACGCCGATCTCCCTCACAAGTCAAACTTAAAAGCTGAGATCGAAGGTCGTTCTCGACCCGAAGTCTTAGCTTTTCAGCCTTGACTTTGACGTAGAGCCGCGCTAAAAACATACCCGAAGGTTCAATGTGACGCCGTGTCATCAAACCCTCAACGTATGCACCCTGCCAGCCATAACTTGGCCAACGCCAAAAGCTAAGGCCCCTCGCGCAAGCGAGTCAAGAGAGGTCATGCCGAAATTTTGGCACGATTTCTGCCTTAACTTAAGGACGTTGACTTCGACCGTGACCCGCATGTCACATACGTTGAAAGTTTACATGACCAGCTAGCCTTAAGTTCACTTTTTCCTTTGTCGATGGAACTCGCTTGCCTTACAGGTGAAAAACGAGGGGCTTATAAACGTAGTGCCGAGATCCACTGATTCAAGCCCTAGGTTAGTTGCGAAAAAGAAGATGCAATCTTTTCCAACTAATTAGGACTCTGAGAAAATGTGTTTTAAGTAAACATTAAGCGATAACTGCACATTGCACAAGCCCGAAACCCTGAGCCAAAAACCCTTTCCGAAACCTAAACCCTGCTTTTCGTTCCCTGCAGCGAGCAGAAAGTGGTTCAGAATTCTGCGTCAGCGCCTCGCCAGAATTACAGTTACAGACGCATCAGACAGTTCTTTGGTTCCCTCAGTTCCTTCAGCTAGACTCTCTGACATGTCAGACTCACAGAGAAATTGTGATGGGGACGGAACCCCGCCACCGGTAACAGATATGACACTGGAAGAAGCCATCAGGGCCTGTGAGGTTCACAAGAGGCAGAAAGAAGATCAGCAGAATTTTGTGGTACAGCTTCTGAATGAACGGGGTATAGCAGCTATCCCCCAACCAGACGATACTTTCATTCTAATCGAGGACGACGATCCTCCCCGATCAGCTCCTCAAACCTTCAACCAGGTTCCTCCCCCACCAAATTACGGGATTCCTTCAAACCAAGGAAACAGCCGACCGAGGCTTCATATTACCACCTCTCAAGGCACCCCATCATATACGGCCAAGCCAGTACTACCCCCATCGCTCAATACAACCAGCGCAACGCTGGGCCATCTCAAACAGATATCAATATCCTCCAATATCCTCCCGGGTTCAACCCGTTGCCCATACACGAACCTCAAAACACCGGGGACAAACCCCAATACAATCCAGAAAAGGCCCCCATATATCCACATATATCAAGCCTCCCACCTCCAATTACTGCCTCTTATATGGCAGCACCCGACACCGAGCCTCAAAGTCCACCACTGGACCCAGCCCTGGCCTGGATGGTCGAACAAATGAAAGACCTGAAAGCCAGCATAGGCAGCTCAAAGCAAGAAATGCTCAGATCTACAGATCCGGGAATGGTCACACCTCTCCCTGCCAAGTTCAGAATGCCAGAAATGGACTGATTCGACGGGACCGAATTCCCACAGACACATGTTGACACCTACGTTCTCGACATGAGAGCAAAAGGAGCAACCCTCCAGCAAATGGCCGATCATTTCCAACATACTCTCAAGAGTTCAGAGTTACGGTGGTTCCTAAGGGTCAAGCCTGAAGATCGCCATACCTGCGATCAGATTAGCAACATCTTCCTGGAGCAGTACCGATCCAACCTGGAATGGGAAACAAGTTGTGAGGACTTAATCACCACCGAGCAGAAAACAGACGAAAGCGTTGGAGAATTCTACAAAAGGTGGAGCTGGAAGATCTCCAAAATTATGGAGCCACTCTCCAAAGATGAACAGATGCGGATCTTCAAGTCCTGCTTGAGGCCGTCCATCAAAACTCTCATTAGCCATCACTTCTTCCCGGATCTGTGAGCCATGGTCAATGTCGGCTCACAGTTCGAAAGGGATCTCAAAGCAAAGCTGGCTATAGTTTCGTCTTACAGATACAGATCAACAACCGCATACAATCCTGCACCGGCCCCCGACAAAGGGAAAGATACTTCTGTCAACTACATCCATCAGGGACAACAGTCAAGCAACAGAAACCCTGCCCCGCAAAGCAACGACTCCTCCAAGAAGCAGCCTTCTGTACGCTTCAACAAAATGGATATGCCTCTGAGTAAAATGCTGGAAGGAATAATCAAAGAAGGCCTCCTCAAGCCTGTTGAAAACTACAAACCGAAGAATCCTATAGTCAATGCCGACAAAAGCAAGTACTGCGCCTTCCACCAATACCATGGGCACACAACTGACAACTGCCTGGGGTTACGGTATGAGATCCAGAATCTGATAGAAGAAGGAAAGTTGGAGCGTCCCCGTTGTGAATGTTTGCCCAAATTTTGTTTGGATTCACGCGAGTTTGAAGACATCCGGTTTAATTTGAAAAACGGAGTCGCCACGCCATTTTGATTTCCTCAAAACTTTGAAAAAAAGGATTTATGGGTTCGGAGGTTAAGTTACCCCTTGGGAAGAACGGATCGTCGTTCACCCAAGGTGCCTTGCCGTAACAAGTCTCCCTAGATTCCGTTTATCTTGCCTGCTTGCGTGCTTTCTTGTGTGCATGTGTTTGAATAAAAGGGGGAATGTTCCAAGTTGTCTTCCGGACGTACAAACCAATTAGTTGGTTGTCGCTCGGGATTCCATGGATTTTATGTGTTCGGGACTTTGATCGTCCTCATCTTGGACTTGTGATCATCGCTATTTGACCTTGGGTCTTGCGTGATCGAGAGAAGGACTCTCTTTTATAGCCCAAAATGAGGTTCTTTAGGAAGAAATGTCCTTAGCCCATCAATCCTACGCCTTGAGACGATTGAGCTTATATTCGAGCTATCATGCTCGTCTTAAGTGATAATCAGAGATATAGGTTCAAGGTTTATCCCTTTCTAAAGAGATTGTGGCACCTTTAATGGAAGAAACGATGTAAAGATAGGATCTTTACACCGGTCCGTTCCGAAGGTTGCATCAAGTACCAATTGGGGACTAGGGGAATGCATATTTTATAATAAAAATGACATTTTTAATGAAAAGATGACATTTTGGGTGCAAAGGATGCTTTTTGATTTGCAAAGGATGCTTCTTATGTAAAGAAAGGATTTTTAATGCAAAGGATGCATTTTTATGTGGAAAAATAGTGTTTTATATGCAAAGGATGCATAAAGACTACATTTTGAAAGCAAAGGATGCTACTTTGATTATAAAGACATGATTTTTAGTGCAAAGGATGCATCTTTGTATATGAAAATGGGTTTTAGGTGCAAAGGATGCACCTTTATGGTAAAGACATGATTTTTATATGCAAAGGATGCATTTTTATTGTAAAAAAAGGATTTTTAGGTGCAAAGGATGCACCTTTAATGCAAAGACTACATTTTTATTGTAAAGGGGGGTTTAGGTGCAAAGGATGCACCTTTTGATTCAAAGATTACATTTTTAATGAGCAAAGGATGCAATGGTAATGCAAAGGATGCAAAGGGAAGGGGATATGATTTACATGAATAAAAATATGATCTTTAACAATAATATGCCAAGTCCCAAGCAAGATATAGCAATATATGAATGCAAGGAGCAAGATATATCACATAAAGCAAGTATAATGCAAGATAAGGGGGTGAGAGGTTACGATGGTGGTGACCTCTTCTTCTTTGGATTTTGCCTAGCGGATGGACCAACTTTGGAGGCTTCAAGGAGGAGGGAGGTGGCTTCTTGGCACCTTCGGCTTCACGATCTTCGTAGGATATTTTAGGAGAGTTTTTATCTTTGGAAATTTGGTATATCAAAATGGGTAGAGGAGGCTCTATTTATAGGCGATCTGGATAGAGCAAATGAGGCCGTGCGGCTAGGAGTTCCCTCTTAATGCGGCCGTGCGGCATTATCCCTTGTGACTCGGCATGTTTCTAGAATCATGCAAGGTGGCACTTCTAGAAGGTTTTCCATATTAAGGAAAACGTGCTTTTTTAATTTACTAAGCGGTCCGCTTCATTCCTCGGAAGGTTCGGAACAGGTTCGGAATTGCTCCGGACTTTAGGAAAGTCAGGGAATTGCCGAGAAAACTTAGCAGGAAGGCATGAGCCAGATTTGGGTACTTACGAAGCCCTCGGCAACGTCACTTGCGGGGCGAGTGGGGTTGTCGATAGAAAAGGATCCGATAGGCGAATGCAAATGCCGGGACGGATGGTGTGATGACAGGTGGTCGAGTGGCTGAACCAAAGTAGGCTACCTACGTATCCGGAGGAATCAAGCCGGGCCGTAGTTCGAACAAGATCCGCGGGGAATGGTGAAGAGAAAAGCGGGTCTCTTCTTTGGGGAAATAGAAGAGAAAGTGACCTAGGAGGTCAAGCGATTGATCCCTGCGGGGATATGCTAGAAGTGGCCGAGGTGGTCGGGTATATGGACCTCTATGAGGGCTACTTCACCAACGAGGAGTGACGAAGGAATAGGGTGACCAAAGTGGTCGGATGGGTGGACCTTTATGAAAGGCTACCTACGTATCCGGAGGAATCAAGCCTTGATCGTAGTTCGAAGCATCACTAGATAGTTAGGAACGATGTCTAGGATCCTTGAGGTTTTGACAATTAATGGAGGTTGTCACACGATTGACAATTAATGGAGGTTGTCACACGATTGACAATTAATGGAGGTTGTCACGAATTGACTAAAGCTTACGTCACTATCGAGGAGATAGAGGTAGCTGAAGTTTGGAAAACTTGAGCGTACTTCTCAATCCATGATAGAGGTAGCTAAAGTTTGGAGAACTTGAGCGTACTTCACTATCTGTGATAGAGGTAGCTAAAGTTTGGAGAACTTGAGCGTACTTCTCAATCTTTGATAGAGGTAGCTTAAGTTTGGAGAACTTGAGCGTACTTCTCAATCTGTGATAGAGGTAGCTAAAGTTTGGAGAACTTGAGCGTACTTCTCAATCTGTGATAGAGGTAGCTTAAGTTTGGAGAACTTGAGCGTACTTCTCAATACATGATAGAGGTAGCTAAAGTTTAGGAGAACTTGAGCGTACTTCTCAATCGTGATAGAGGTAGCTTAAGTTTGGATAACTTGAGCGTACTTCTCAATCTGTGATAGAGGTAGCTTAAGTTTGGAGAACTTGAGCGTACTTCTCTATCTGTGATAGAGGTAGCTAAAGTTTGGAGAACTTGAGCGTACTTCTCAATCTGTGATAGAGGTAGCTAAAGTTTAGAGAACTTGAGCGTACTTCTCAATCTGTGATAGAGGTAGCTTAAGTTCAGAACTTTGACAATTCGGAGGTTGTCACCTAGCGTCATTCCGTTATAACGGAAGTAACGGAGGCGACTGGGGAGAGAAATTCTATTTGCTTAGGAGATAACAGATATCTTTTTGGAAAACGACGTTATCCTAGTTAAAGGATAACATGAATTATATGCCCAAGTGGAAAGTCCAGGGCAAAGCGTAATTTACGCTCGGGGCAAAAGAAGCCGCCCGGCATGAGACGGGGGCAAAAGAAGCCGCCCGGCTAGAAGTCTGATTTTTCCAGATTATTTAAAATCAGATTTGAACGGGCATTGGGCATTGTTGCCGCCCTTAAACTGCCGAGAAAGAGAGAGAGGAGGGAGAGAATTTTTCAAAAAATCCTTCAATCCCTTGCTTCTACTGATTGAGATGGATCCGGAGGGGAACCCAATGCCAAGGCAAGCACGGAGGAACATCTCCGAGGCAGCTCGGAGGAGGAGGAGAGAGCTCGTCCTCACGGAGAGGAAGTATGACTTCCTTACGCCTCCATCGGAGCTTTATCCGGGCAGGAGGGAGCACAAATCGACGAATCCTCAATCGGTTGGGGTAAGCATTCTTAATTTGCTCGATTCCGTCGATTTTGATTGAATTTTGATTGATTCTAGGGCTTGACTCGAGTTTTAGGAATTTCTCGAATTTTCCTAGGATTTTTTATGATGATTTTGGAATCTTGATGATTAACCTATGAGGCTAAGAAGATAAACGATCATGCATGTGCAATTTTCTTAAGAAATAATTAGAATGACCCATTTTTTTTCGAAAATAAAGTAAGAATAAATAATTGTCTAAAATGTAATGGAGTCCTTGCATGTGCTAGAACTAGGTCAATTTTTGATCATGAATGAGGAAACGGGCTTTTGGACGATGAAAAGGATTCATGCATGCCATTTTTTGAGAAATTAATGCTTATGTGCAAATAATTTTGAAAATTGGGATTTTGTGCTTAGGAGAGCAATGTGCTTGACATGACGTGTTTCAAGTGATGAAAGACACGTTTTCTATGCAAAGGATGCTAGAAACCTTTTATGAATGCTTTTCTTTTGAAAATATGTGCACTTTTGAATATATGCATGCTTTTGACATGAGATGAAGGGTGACATATTTCTTTTCTTTGTGCTTGTCTACGGGAGAACAAGTCTAGGGGGCCTTCTGAGATTGCAGTGAGGCTGTGGGAGAGGATGCCTGATTTTGAGAAGGATGGGGTGAACCCTAAGCAGCTAGTGAGGGCTATCGGCCTGGATTTATTCATTGAAGCTATCGGCAGAGGTATTCACATTACCTCGAAGAGCAAGGGCTTGATTCAGGCCCTTTCGGAGTTCTGGTGGGACACCACCCACAGCTTTCACCTTAGGCTGGGAGGCGCAGTGACGCTTCGGAGACTTCACTTGCTATCACGGCTTACGGTTCTTAGGGAGGCTGTGACTGGAGGAACCATATCACGGCGGAGGAGTTTAGAGCTTTGGTTGGGTTTGAGCTTATTCCTAAGGGGCTCGGGATGGAGACTAGGAATGTGGAGGTGGCGATCCCGAAGCGCATGCGGGGATTTCTTTGCTAATGAGGTGGCCCGCCCACCGGCTTGCGAGGGCTTTTGTGTGGTTGATCTTTGTCGGTCACCATTTTTGCCAGTGCAGGTGCTGGCTATGACTTGCCTTACGGACTCCTTGGAGGATGTGGATGGGATTGGGACGGTCTCTTGGGGCGAGGCCGGATTGGCGGAGCTTTACTTCTCCTGGACATGTACGGCGGAATAAAGGCTTTGCCTCGATGGATTGCTTCTCCTTTGCTCTTGAGGTATTCTCACCTTCTTTCCTTTCTCTTTTATTGTCTTGAGACTTTATGAGAGAAAATGACCCTTTTGATGTTTTGAACATGCGGGTGCAGTTTTGCGAGGTGATCGGAGTTCTTTCCGTGGAACCCGGCCAGTGATGCGCTACCATCTTTCCCGCTATGATCATTGGAGGAGATGCGAGAGACAAGTTCACTGGGAAGACCCGGATCACCTTTGACTACAAGATGGTGAGACCGAGTCATCAACGAGGGATGGGCATGATGGAGTGGACTTCTACCCTTGGGGGAGGTATCCGAGATATTTTGCTAGGAGAGGCCGTGGAGGCGACGAGGCGAGAGCGATGGTTGGCCAGGGCGACATGTGATGTCATCTATACGGGGACCGATTTTCCGAGCGGCATGGCCATGTCCCTCCATTGGATGCCATTACCCCTCATGATCCTCCGGCCACGGATGCTTTGCGGCCCGGGATTGGTCGGCGGATGACATAGCGAGGTATCAGGCAGGTGTAGCAGCTGAGGAGTATTTTGACTTGGCTACCCCATATGCTACTTTTGTGGAGCAGCGATTGAGGACGCCACAGAAGCTAGTGAAGGCTGTCACTCGGGGATATGGGGAGGCCGAGCCTCTTGACCGCCGATGCCTCCTGCTCATCTCTCTTATGTGGTCGACGGGGTGCAGGAGGTTCGGGATACTGTCCCAGACACGAGGGAGCCCCGGTATACTCTGCCGCCGGACTGACCTTTGTGAGTACACTTTAGGGTCTTTTCCCTTTTTTTAGACTTCTTTGCTTTTTGCAATTCGAGATTTTACGAGATTTTCTTCTCTTTTTCTCGGAGTTCCGGCTCGGACTTATGACGGCTTGGTCGGGCGAGAATAGGGGCTGGAAAGATGTATCTGGTCCCTTTTGAAGAAGCGGCTTGCGCTTCAAAGGCTGCAGCGAATGTGCGGAGCCGTGCGCAAAAGGAGGCACGTAGGGAGCACGACATCCACCTCATCGGCTTGAGTACTCCTCCGAGTGCCTTGCCTCGGGGCGGGGACCAAATGCCGGCATCTGGAGCGGCTAGGCGAGTATGAACATGTGAATGTTCATCTTTACGATGTGAGTGATAGCGAGGATTTGATGAGAGAGGCGAGCTTCTATGAGGCGAGTAGTGATGAGGAGGAATCGGAGGCCTAGGAGGTCTTTAGATTTGATCTAGGAGGAGGAAAACAAACAATGAACAATTTTATGCACAACTTGTTTATTTTTTGCTTTATTTGGCGCCGATGGGGCGAAAACAATGTATTAATGTTTTATTTGCTTTTTAAATTTATGCTTTATGAATTTGCATATTACTTGAGCCTTGGGGCTGCTTTTTGCTTGGAAATTGAAATTTGGCGGGCCAAAATGATTTATGATTGTATATAACTTCTTGGATGGTCTTTGGACATGTTTTGGGACAGGTTTCATTGAGAAAGTGGGGTGAGAACTCCTCTTGGGCAGCAACTTTGGTTGCTTTGATTGTTTTCCACATCGAGCAAATGAAGCCGTGCGATGCAGTCTGGGAGCAAAAGAGGCCGTGCGGCTTACGATTACATGTCTGGTGGTCTTTTTCAAAATAAAATCAAGGCTTGGCCATTTCATTTCATTTTCACTCTAGACTTGTCGCAACTGTTCCCAGAGCACATATTTGACCTAAAGACATCAACTTTGATCATTTTGCAATGGAGAAACCCGTTAGATTGCAAAAGGGGAAAAGAGACCGTTCTGTCCGATCTTCAATCTTGGGTGAGATATAACTTTCAATCTCACAAGGGGTTGCATTCGATTCTACCTTCAAGATCAGATCTTTATGGCATTTGAGGGATCTCCCGCCCGATTGGGACCTTTTGAGAGCGGCGGCAAGGTTTTGGGACGTCAGGAGACACGTTCTTGCTTTTCTTACAATGAGATTGTCCCAACCTATGAAGACTTCCGAGCCTTGATTGGGGGTCCAGAAATTGAGGCTATATCGATTCCTACGATCGAAGATGTGCCGGTGGCGGCAAAGCTTGCATCTTTTACGAGATATCTGGGAGAGGTGAGGGGATGATGATAGCTCGGATAGGATTGACCTTTACGATATCCGGGCAGGTTCGGGTCCCCGGATATGGCCACGACCACGGTGGCTATGGATGCATTTATCCTCTGCATATTCTCGTCCTTATTCACAACTGAGTCCCTGGGAGTCTGTCATGGTGGTCTCTTGGACATGGTTAGGGATTGCAGGGCTGGGAAGGACATTGTCCCATTGGTTTTAGGTGAGACCCTGCACGGCATTGATAGGATGGCTAGAGGAGACCGTTTCATGAGGTGCAGGAGTCCGGCCGTGTTGACTTTATGGCTGCGGGAGAGGCTCGGGGCTTTGCCGGGGGCTTTGCCGACTCGGTGCCCTTGGGTGATTTCTCGGAGGGGTTTGCCTAGGCGGCGGGACCGGGGTATTTGGGAGGCGATGATGGCTAGGTTATCCACTTCGGATATTCGCTGGTGGGTACCTCCTGGAGGTTGCGGACCGGGAGGACATTTCGGGAGTCCTATGTGGTGAGGGTTCCGGGGTTACTGCTGGTCATCCTTCTACATACCTGCTTGGTATCCGGGCGGTTCGGGGCCTTACGAGGAGCCGTTGGGCGGTGGGAGGACATCCGTACCATGGAGGTGGTGTCCTTTGACATGAGAGATCCGGCCCGGCTTCTCATTCTTCTCGAGGCTTGGACATATCTTGTTTTCCCACCGGGGCTATCTTCGGGAGCGGGAAGAGTACCATCTTGACCACGGCCTACTTGGATTGGTATGAGAGGGAGATGGGAGCGACTCGAGGTCATATTGGGAGAGAGGCGTCGAGGCTTTATTGGGGGCGGCTGCGACTCGAGTAGGACTACGAGGGAGGCGAAGCTAAGGCGAGTCGCCATAACCGGTCGGGTGACCTTATCAAAGATATGGAGGCTCGATATAAGAGGCTTTACGAAGTCGCTCCCTTGGCGAGGCTCGAGAGGGAGGAAGTGCGGACTCGTGCCCGTATTGAGAGGGCACTTATTGACACCGGTTTGATGGAGGCTCCGGTGAGGATATCGGAGATCGGGATGAGGGAGACCGACATCTTGGAGAAGAAGAGAAAGAAAACTCGACGGGGTTGAGGTAAAGGGAAGAAGACCAAAGAAGACTCAGTGAATGACGGCGACGGATCTTTTCTTAGGATTCCCTTATTGCCATTTTGCAAACACGGTAGTTTATTAGGCATTTTATCGTATTTTAGATCTTTGTAGCAGGTTAGCAGAGTCAAGAGTAGACCGTGCTTGAACTCATCAAGAAGTTTTTAACTTGTAATGAACAAGAGATATTATCTTAGAAATTAATCAAGACACAATTTCATGGAAATTTCAGATGTCTTATTGATTAGGACCCGTTTTATGAAAACTTGAATATCCTTTATTATTGTTTAGGACGCATTTCATGAAAACTTGATCGCCCTTTTTATTGTTTAGACCGAACCATAAATGGCTGCCTATGTTCCCCTTTTACAAGAAAGACTAAGGGGCTCGGGTCTTCGTAGTTCATTACAGTGAACTTTTGAAAAAAAAAATTATGTGCAGCCCTATTTTTTGCCTAGACCGCCCTTTTTGGGTTTTCAGCCTAGCTGGGCATTACTCTTTTTGCACTAAGATTTTTTTTATATGTGCAACCCTGTTTTTTGCCTAGACCGCCCTTTTTGGGTTTTCAGCCTAGCTGGGTATTACTCTTTTTGCACTAAGATTTTTTTCTTTTTTCTTTTTTATTATTTTTTTTTATTTCTATTTCTTAGACATAGTACCTTCGGAGCTTATCATCGTTGACTGGGTGGACAAAGGGATTGCCATCCAGTTCTGCAAGCTTCATGGCTCCTCCCGATAGTATCTTCTGCACCACATACGGGCCGATCCAAACGGGTTCCCATTTTCCCAGGGGTTGTCTGCGGTAGGGGGCTTCACTTTCAACACTAAGTCACCCTCTTTAATGTCTCGGCCTTGACCTTTTTGTCAAATGCTCGGGCCATTCGCCTACGGTAGGCTCGGGTGTGCTCCATGGCTTTTAGCCTTCTTTCATCGAGCGAGGGCCAACTCATCATGCCGGACTACGTAGCCATTCTACTTCGTTGACACTTGTTTTCCGGAGGACCCTTAATGACGGGATTTCCAACTCCTTTGGTAACACTTGCTTCCATCCCGTAGGTTAGGGCAAAAGGAGTTTCTCCTGTGGCTGTTCGACAGACGTTACGCCCAGCCGAGTGCCAGTGCGGCTTTTCGGGCCAATCACGACCACGGGTGGCCATTTTCCGGATGATCCATTCGAGCGTCTTATTAGCGGCTTCCACGGCTCCGATTAGTCGATGTGCGTATGGGGATGACTTGTGGCGAGTGATTCTGAATTCGACAGTAACCTATCGCAGTCTCCTTCAAAGTGCGACCCATTATCGAAATGATCTCATTGGGCACCCCATATCTACACATTATGTTTTCCTTGATAAATTGGGCCACCTTCTTGGAAGTGAGGACCTTGTAGGACTTGGCCTCTACCCACTTGGTGAAGTAGTCGACGGCTACTAACACAAATTCATGCCCATTGCTTCCTGCCGGGGCTATCTTCCCTATCACGTCAATACCCCAAGTTGCAAACGGCCAAGGAGTCGTCATGCGATGCAGGTCATGAGGCGGGAGATGGTTGAGGTTGGCAAACCGTTGGCATTTGTCGCACGCTCGGACATCTTTGGACACGATCTGTCTCCATGGAAATCCGGTAGTAATCCATTCTAAGGATCACTTGCATCAGGGCTCTAGCATTCATATGAGGACCGCAGGGACCATTGTGGACTTCGATCATCAACTCTCTGGCCCTTTCTTGAGTGACGCACAAGAGGAGTGGTCCTTGGTACCTCTTCTTGTACAGGTTGCCTCCTAAAATGACATAATGGGAGGCCAACCTTTTCAGGGCTTGCAAGCTCTTGGCTTTGACACCTTCTTTTGGTCTACCTTCTTCGTCTACGAAAGATGACTCTCCATCTTTGAGGAAGCTGGTAAATTTGATTGTACCGGGGTTCCTTGATAGGCTCAGTCCCAAGTCTACTTCACAACGACGAAGCGGGGCTTCTCTTCTACCCACTCTGAAGGGTTTTATAGCTTTTCCCTCGGGGATCTCTACCAGTGAGGCTAGAGTAGCTAGGGCATCTGCGAATCTGTTCTTTTCCCTTGGCAAGTAGTGGAAAGTTACTTCTTTGAATTGTCCAGTCAACTCCTCCATATAGGCATGATATCGCTGAAGATTAGGGTCCACAGTCTTCCATTTGTTGGAGACCTGGTTGATGATCAGGGCTGAGTCTCCATAAACTTCGAGCTCCTTGACATTCCTTTCTAAGGCAGCTTCTAAACCAGCAATGCAGGCTTCGTACTCGGCAACATTGTTCGTGGCAGGGAAGTTCAGCTTAAGGGCTATGGGCGTGTGCTCATCTTTCGGATCAACCAGTAGCATCCCTACGCCATTTCCTCTTTTGTTAGCAGCTCCGTCAAAGAATAGCTGCCATCGGTTTTCAGGCTCGACTACAAAGATCCCTTCATCGGGGAATTGGGGTTCAGGCCCGCGGTCCTCATTATCGGGGAAATTTGCCGGATAATTACGACAATGCTTGACCCTTGATGGCCTTTCTAGTCACGTAGTTGATGTCGTATTCAGCCAAGAAGAAGGACCACTTTGCTAGACGCATCGAGAGGGAAGGCTTGTCGAAGATGTACTTGATGGGGTCCATTTTCGAGACCAAGTTCACAGGGTGGGCTTGAATATAATGCTTCAGCTTATCGACTACTCGGACGATCTGCACAAGTCTTTTCACATGCGAGTAATTGAGTTCACTCCCCTGCGGCTTCCGGGTGACAAAGTAAATGGCATTTTCTACCCGAGAGTCTTTCTTCTCTGAGCAAGCATAGCCCCAACCGCCGTATCGGTGACGGTGAGATAGAGCGAAGAGGTTTTGTCTATGTGGGGGCATAGTACCGGAGGATGTACTAAGTACGCCTTGATGCGGTCAAAGGCATCCTGGCATTCTTCGGTCCATTACGTGTCTACATTCTTCTTCATGAGCTTGAAAGATGGGCTCGCACATAGTGGTCAATTGGTTGACAAAGCGGGCGATGTCTTGCGGCTTGCCCATAAAGCTTTTGACTTACTGCAGCGGGTTTGAGGTGGCCTCATGTCCATAATGGCTTTGATATTTTGGGGGTCAACTTCGATACCTCGCTCCGTGACCATATACCCGAGCACTTTTCCCCTTGTCACTCCGAAGGTGCATTTGGCAGGGTTTAGTCTCATGGAATGTTGTCTCAGCCTCTCAAAGAATTTTCGTAGGTCAAAAAGTGCTGCCCATCCTCGCCTTTGAAGTGGATTATCATGTCGTCGACGTAGACCTCAATCTCCTTGTGGATCATGTCATGAAAAAGCGCGGTCGCTGCCCTTTGATAAGTAGCCCCAGCGTTCTTAAGCCCAAATGGCATCACTGTATAGCGATAAGTTCCTCACGGTGTGGTGAAGGCTGTCTTTTCTTGGTCTTCTTCGGCCATCTTGATCTCGGTTGTAGCTCGCAAAGCCATCAACGAAGGATTTGACTTCGTAGTTGGCAGTGGAGTCCACCAGGATGTCTATGTTTGGCAAGGGGTAATCGTCTTTGGGGCTGGCCTTGTTCAGATCTCGGAAATCTACACAGCAGCGCACCTTCCCATTGGCCTTGGTTACGGTCACAATATTGGACAACCATGTCGGATATTCGATGACTCTGATGAATCCTACCCGCAGTAGCTTCTCAATTTCTTCTTTGACCTGTAGAGACCACTCTGGCTTATTTTTTCTCGCTCGCTTATCGGCTTAGCATCTGGTGCTAGAGGGATTCTGTGCTCTGCTATTGAACTGTCTAGCCCCGGCATATCCTTGTATGACCATGCAATGACGTCCATGTATTCTCTGAGCAGATTAACCAGTCTGTCCCTTTCAACCCCTGGAAGAAGTTTCCAATCTGTGTCTCTTTAGGTTCCTCGACAGTACCCAAGTTAACACTTGTCAAAACCTCCTCGGCAGCTTGGGCCCGGTTTTCCTCTTTTCCTGTAACCTGCTTAAAGATTTCTTTAATGTATTGTTCGTTTAGTGTGTTTGCATCTTGTTCAAATGATTCATTATTAACTGTTGTTAAGTTTTGAGTTAATTTATCATTTGTTAAGTTGGCAATAAGAGGATACTCAGAAAGATCTGTCATTTCATTCAAATCAAGGGGAAAGATGACATTGATTACATGTTCATAATCCTCAGGCGTGAGGCCTTCGGATGACTCAGAGGACTAACATTCAAAGATTCCTGACTCAACTGACTCTTGACCCTACTGACTCTGGACCCTACAATACTTATTGACTCGAAGTGTTTGACGCGGGTTGGACTGGGGTTTACTCTTTCCTGCTGTTGCCCTGGGGAGTAGCAGTCTTGTCAGCATTCTCCAGAAAGTTGTGCATCCTGTGGACCATCATTGCTTTTGTTGACACCATTCCCATGGGGGATGCCTGACTGATCTGGCGCAAGCTCCTTTCCGAATCTGACTTGTATCCATTTGTACCACCGGGGTAGTAGGACCAGTTGTACTTTTGGCATCTGAGAGACAGCTTTCTTCATCATAAAAGTCTTCTGGCTTGTTTACTCTTATTTCCACCTTTTCCCAAATAGAGGGTTGGGACTGATCTTCGGGGATAGTAAGAGCCATCACAAACACGTTATGCTCACCGTGGGTGATGAAGGGTTCCGAAGAGACTTTCATTAACATAGCTTGGTTTACTTCAAACTCGCAATCTTCATAAGTGAGCCTTTCTTCTGTAATCTTGACCATGGTCACTGGTTCGATATCATAAAAGAGAGGTCGGGCTCTGATGACATTAACGAAATCAGTTCCTATTATGGGTCCAAACTGTCCTTCCATGGCGGCGGCATCAATCAGATCTTTCCACTTTCCTTGTAATTCAGCATAAGGAACATTGAATTTCAGGATGTCTATGATCTTTGGATTCCCAAAACTGACTGCATTTGTCTCTCCGAACTCGATCACGTTGACTCGATTGTTAGCAGGAAGAGGATTCTTGACCACATTGGGACCCCGAGGCGGTTCCAGCTTGCCTTCTTCAATCAGGCGAGAGATCAGGAACTTCAGGTAGGTACAATCATTGGTGTTATGCCCATGATATTTGTGAAAGCGGCAGTGCTTGGTTTCGTCCATCCTGACACTAGGGTTCTTTGGTTTCCAGTTTTCCAAAGGTCTGATGAGTCCTTCAGCTACCAAACCGTCGAAGACCTTCTCTAGTGGCATTCCGAAATCTTCGGCAAGATAGAACGAGGCCTTGGCTTCGCAGAACTTGGCTTGAATTTTGTCCAACCCTCTCATTCTCGAATATAATTGACGCGCCAACCGTTTCTTTTCCTTTTTATAGTAACAAATTGTGGCATTTGAAACCGGTGCTTTGTAGCAATAGAGTTGGTCGCCTCGTGGCCGGGCCATATCAAGGCATTTTCAAACTTGGTGCCGGCATTTACCATTGCCCGAAGGTCAGGATAATAGTAATTGCCAATTTGGACCCTTAGTTGAGGTTTCAAGCAAGATTGGAAGATCTCCATCTGTTCCTCTTCGTTCAGCGGGGTCATCATTTCACTAAGCTTCCAATTCCATCTTTTGTAGAATTCACTTATCGGCTCATTCGGGGCGCTATAGAGTGCCTTGTAGGTCATTCCTGCTGGTTTCCCAATTCAAATTGGCCTTATACTTTTCCAGGAATGCTTCTTTGATCTGATCCCAGGTAGCTCGGGCCTCTGGTTTTACATGCAGGAACCACCTAAGAGCTGAACCCTTTAATGACAACTGAAAATGGTCGGCCATTTGCTGATGTGTACAATCTTTGTCTCTCATGGCAAGAAGGTAGCTTTCAATGTGAGTCCGGGGGCAATCGGTGCCATTAAACTTTTCAATCTCAGGCATTCGGAATTTTGGAGGGAGAGGGACAATTTTACTGGGATCAGTGATCTGGTATGCTGCCTTTTTGGTGCTCAGTTCCCCAAACTTCTCTTGCATGAACTTAACTTGTTCCATCAACCAAGTCATGCTGGGGTCAGGTGACGATTTAAGATTGTTCGATTCGGCTGTGCTTATCGATTTGAGTGGCAGGACAAAGGGGTGACACAGTGGTAGCTGGTACCATGGCTTGGGGATCTTTAGAAGGGAAGTAAGTGTAAACTTGGCCTCGGTCCTCGTGTTTCCATGAGGCCGCCCAGCAGGCATAGGAATTAGGCTCGTAGTTGCCGAAGTAGGAAAAAGGAGCCTCGTGGGATCCCGTTGGCAAGGTTGGGGGTGGAAGATCCGCCGTGGGCAGGCATAGATTGAAAAGGTCACTCGATTGATTCTCGAGGCCTAGAAATTGTCTCGGGACGGCCCATACCGGGGAGAGGGAGCGAATCCCACGGGGGTAGTGCAGAGGTTGCGTTACGGGGATAGCTGTGGCATTTGCTCTCTGTTGGTAGGGAACAACGCTGGGTCTTATCTGAGGAGGAGAGGGTGTAGGGACCCTGATGGCTTGAGACATTGGGAAGGAATGAAAAGGGACAGTCTTTGGCAATGGATCATATGTGGATGGAGGAGGGCATTGGTTATAGGCTGAGGGAGCTGAGATGGCTACTTCTGGAGTCTCATCTTCTACCATAACCAGGAAACGTTGGACTCAACCACTATCTGAACCCCATGACGACGGAGCGCATCAATGGGCATGGCTTGTTGTTCCTCATGGGCCTTACGACTGTTTTCTAAGGCCAAGGCTAGCTCTTCTTCCCTAGTCATCTGATTACCCATACCGCTACTGTTCTCTGTCAAATCGGCCATTCTGACCCTTTGGACTGACAATGCTGAGGATTCTGGCGAACTGTCTGAGAATTCTGCGCTAACAAGCCGCTGACCCGGTATTCTTACCCACTTCTTTCTCGATGCGGGAAAGGGATAGGATAGGTTTAAACTCGGGGTAGGTGTTTAGGCTGAAGGCTCAAGCAATATGCAAATTAAGAATCTTCGAGCTTACTTAAAACAGTGTCTTTTATTAATTTCTATTTGGTTGGAAAAGGGGTTCTGCCCTTCTTTTTCGCAACTACTCTAGATCCTGGATCAGTGGGTTCCGTCACTACGTCTATAAGCCCCTCGTATTCCACCTGTATTTCGACCTCCCATGGTGGACAGCCCCGGGCGAGGGTCCTATAGGGCACGCGGATCCCACCGACCGAGAGACAAGAACGCTCCTAACGGGTCTAGCGGGTCATAGGAACTTTTAACGCACGAGCGATGCGAATTATAGTCAAGGCAATACAGGGAAAGTCTCGTCTTTCAGACTTAACGGAATTTCGGCAGAATTTCGCTTGCGCGATTGACGTTTTGACTTTTCGGTAATGTCCGAGAAGATAATAGGCATGGGTCGGGCGGCAAAAGCCGGATGACACATTGTCACATTGAACTTCGTTGCATACGCCGTGCGTGAGTCAAATCGAAGTCAATGTCGGGCCAAGATCTTGCCAATTTTTCCTTGTCGGAATTTTGGTAGAGCTTCGCTTGAGCGAAAGATCTTGGGATTTTTGGCAAGGACTTGGTCTCGACTCTTACGCATTCCGTGTGGGTCAAGGTCAAAGTCAATGCCGGAGTCAAGATCTTGCCATTTTTTCCTTTGTCGGAATTTTGGCAGAGCTCCGCTTGTGCGGAAGATCTTGACTTCCGTTATGAACTAAGGCTTGACCTTTACGGGGACATGCAACTGGGCTATATGACACGGACTAGACCAAAAATCAACCAAAAGTCACGGTTTTTTGAAACGTGTGATACGGACTGTGCATTGGTCGACACCGGGCCGCCATGGGGAGTTTGGGGGTGATTTCGTGCGCGCCCGGAGCATCGTAAGGCCGTCCGTGATCGCAATCGAAAACCACCCCGGTTTAAAAGGACGTGCATGCAAAGTGTACAGGATATATAAGGTGCGAGTAGTGTGCGGCCTCCTAAAAATGTTCCTTTTGAGTTAAAACAGAGATTTTCAAAAATGTGTTTTAAAGGAATAATTTTTTGGGACGGGGAAAATGCAAATGTATAAGGCACGTAAATTTTCTCGGGAGCCCCCAAATGGGCCTTGAACCTGTATAGCCTCAAGCCGCCAAGGCCGCCAGATTAACCTCAATTTGTCCCGGTGGAATTGCCACCGAGGCCGCCCGATCGTAATCCAAGGAGGATTGAGCCGTACGACCGCATGGATCAATTTTCCAGGTTCCACTCCTTTGCAATTTCAAAGTTGCTTCCCGAACATTTTAGGCACCTTTTTAGTGAGGCTTTCCCGTTCGTAGTATGCACAATTCCCAAGATGCAAATGATGCAATGCAATGCAAGGAAAGAAAGCAAGCACGATAATTGGAATCCGTGACGGGAGTCTAACCCGCTCAAAGGAAAAAGCTTTCTTTTTAATTTTTTTTCGAAAAGGGATACCGGTACGTGGGATTGTTAAACCACCGTTTATCCCAAGCCCCGGGTTAGGAAGCGATACAGGAAGGTTAAATGGTTTCCACCTATATACCGGCTATCGTTTATTTTGAAAATGAAAGCTTTTCTCCTTTGGGAAGTCCCCAGCAGAGTCGCCAAACTGTGAATGTGTGCCCAAATTAAATTTTTTTTTTGTTTGGATTCACGCGAGTTTGAAAACATCCGGTTTAATTTGAAAAACGGAGTCGCCACGCCATTTTGATTTCCTCAAAACTTTGAAAAAAAAGGTTTTTAGGGTTCGGTGGTTAAGTTACCCCTTGGGAAGAACGGATCGTCGTTCACCCAAGGTGCCTTTCCGTAGCAAGTCTCCCTAGATTCCATTTTTCGTGCTTGCTTGTGAGTTTTCTTGTGTGCATGTGTTGAAAAGAGGGGGGGGATGTTCCAAGTTGTCTTTCGGACGTACAAACCATTTAGTTGGTTGTCGCTCGGGATTCCTTGGATTTTTATGTGTTCGGGACTTTGATCCCGTCCTCATCTTGGACTTGTGATCATCGCTATTTGACCTTGGGTCTTTGCGTGATCGAGAGAAGGACTCTCTTTTATAGTCCAAAATGGGGTTCTTTAGGAAAGGAGTGTCCTTAGCCCATCAATCCTACGCCTTGAGACGATTGAGCTTATATTGGAGCTATCATGCTCGTCTCAAGCGATAATCGGAGATATAGGTTCAAGGTTTATCCCTTTCTAAAGAGATTGCGGCACCTTTAATGGAAGAAACGATGTAAAGATAGGATCTTTACACCGGTCTGTTCCAAAGGTTGCATCAAGTACCAATTGGGGTCTAGGGGAATGCATGTTAAAAATGACATTTTTAGTGAAAAGATGACATTTTCGAGTGCAAAGGATGCTCTTTGATTTGCAAAGGATGCTTCTTATGTAAAGAAAGGATTTTTAATGCAAAGGATGCATTTTTATGTGGAAAAATAGTGTTTTATATGCAAAGGATGCATAAAGACTACATTTTGAAAGCAAAGGATGCTACTTTGATTATAAAGACATGATTTTTAGTGCAAAGGATGCATCTTTGTATATGAAAATGGGTTTTAGGTGCAAAGGATGCACCTTTATGGTAAAGACATGATTTTTATATGCGAAGGATGCATTTTTATTGTAAAAAGAAGGATTTTTAGGTGCAAAGGATGCACCTTTAATGCAAAGACTACATTTTTATGAGCAAAGGATGCTAAAGATCACATTTTTATGAGCAAAGGATGAAATGGTAATGCAAAGGATGCAAAGGGAAGGGGATATGATTTACATGAATAAAGATATGATCTTTAACAATAATCTACCAAGTCCCAAGCAAGATATAGCAATATATGAATGCAAGGAGCAAGAATATCACATAAAGCAAGTATAATGCAAGATAAGGGGGGTGAGAGGTTACCAATGGTGGTGACCTCTTCTTCTTTGGATTTTGCCTAGCGAATGGACCAACTCTTGGAGGCTTCAAGGGGGAGGGTGTGGTTTCTTGGCACCTTCAGCTTCCTGATCTTCGTGGGATATTTTAGGAGAGTTTTTATGCTGGAAATTTGGTATATCAAAATGGGTAGAGGAGGGCTCTATTTATAGGCAGTCTGGATAGAGCAAATGAGGCCGTGTGGCTAGGAGTTCTCTCCTAATGCAGCCGTGCGGCATTATCCCTTGTGACTCAACATGTTTCTAGAATCATGCAAGGTGGCACTTCTAGAAGGTTTTCCATATTAAGGAAAACGTGCTTTTTTAATTTAAAGCAGTCCCTTCATTCCTCGGAAGGTTCGGAACAGTTCCGGAATTGCTCCCGGACTTTAGGAAAGTCCGGGGAATTGCCGGAAAACATAACTGGAAGGCATGAGCCAGATTTGGTTACTTACACCCCCGAACTCGTGTTTTCTATCTAAAAAAGGTTTTCAATGTTTCCTCTAAAAACGGCTTGGCGACTCCTTCATTTTCACGAAAACAAAATTTTCGGGCGAGCGCACATTCAACCATTCCTTGGACAGGTTCTCGCGGGGAGAGGAGAACTCTTTGAGCTGTTTCTCGTTTGCTTTGCAAGTGAGTTCACGTCTTTTTATCTTCCTTGTCTCATTTTTGTACTCGTATATATCTGCTCTGTAGCTGACATACCTTTCCATTTGCTTTACAGGTCTGGTGCTATGCGGTGTTCAGCCCGCAGCGGTGGGAGATTAAGGAGGCGCACCGGTCCTTGTACTCCGCCATGCCGTCTCGCGTAAGAAGGCGGTGTCGTCGAGAGAGGGCACTCGATCGTTGTACGAGGAGGTGTCGCAGGCCCTGAGCAGAGAGTTCTCCGAGCGGATCCAACTGACCTGGTGGAGCCGAATTCACGCTGGCGCGGTTCAGGTTGCTAGTGAGGTCACGCGGCGGCGGAAGCTGCTGGTGGGACTTCACTGCGATGCGATGTATCTGGGGGAGAGGGTGACCCGTCAGCATGGCCCGGGGTCTTTTCCGATGGTGCCGGTGGATCCTCCTTTGCACATGCAGCATCCTTCGTCGATGCCGATGGAGGAGTTGGAGAGGTATAGACAGGGTGTGTTCTATACCGAGTATGTCATAGCGGGAGCCGATTACGACATTTTCTTGAGGATGAGGCTGAGGAGCCCGCAGGTGCAACACAGGGAGGGCGTGGGCCCTGGATATCCCCTCGAGATCTCCCGCTCCCACGCGCTAGGCCGGGCGTACGAGGATGGACGGTTCGCGCAGCGACCGTGATCCCGATCCCGAGGAGCCGAGATCTCGGTATAGGGTGGACCCCAATGCTTCGGTGAGCACTTTTGATTTTTTGCATTTGATAGTAGCATTCTGCAAATGTTGCATCTGTACTTTCTGCTTGTCTTCTGATGACTTTCCTGGTTCGCAGGTGTCTGGCCCTACTGTAAGTACCCAAATCTGGCTCATGCCTTTCGGTTAATTTTCCCGGCAATTTCGGTAATTTTTCCGGTAATTCCCCAGATTTTCCTAAAGTTCCGGAACAATTCCGGAACTGCTCCAAGCCTTTTAAGGGCTGAAGGAAATGCTTGGTGATTAAGAAACACGTTTTTCTTAAATCCCAAAACCCTTCTAGAAGGATGCCACCTTGCACGTTTCTAGAAGAAGCCAGATCTGGCTACTTATGTCGTGCGACATAATCAGCCAGATAAACCTTCTAGAAACCTGCCACCTTGCATGTTTCTAGAAGAATCTGTAAGTGGCTACTTATGTCGTGCGACATAACCACGAGAGAGTTCTAGAACCATGCCACCTTGCATGTTTCTAGAAGGAAACGATTATGGCTTGTTATGTCGTGCGACATAACAAGCCCATGCAGCCGCTCTATAAATAGAGGCCTTCACCTCTCATTTTAAACACACCTCCTCCACCCCTCGCCCCCTCTATAGGGAATACGCTCCGTAAGCCTCCTCTCTCCTCACATACCCCTCAAATCAACCTAATCCTCCCAAATCCATACCACACACACTTCCCACACACACACTTCCCACATACATCAAGAAATCAAGGAGTTCCCAAGGATCCAAGGCTCGAACTCGGGCCTCCTGAGGAGGACGCTAGAAGGCTCCTATATCTAACTTGATATAGGAGTTGTGGATCTTCAAGGGTAACGAGTTTCTACCCCTTTTCCACTCTCTATTTTCCTTTGAATATGAAATCTATGTGTTACATGCATTGATAATGTAGTATTCTGATTAAAGTTGCATGCTTTAGCTTCATATTACCCAGATCCACATCTTATTTCATTACATTTCATATAAAATCTTCGTTTTGACTTGGTTTTTGCATGAACACTCAAGATGAGTGTGGATCCCTCATATCCACACCCTCTTGAAGTGTTCATTATTGTTAAACATGCTCCCTGAGATTTGTTTGTGAAGTAACTTGACCATTTTGGTGCCTTGTTACCTCTGCAAATCTCGGTTGGGAAGCTCTACACGCAAAATGGCTAGTTATGTCACGCGACATAGGTAGCCTATGTCACGCGACATAAGTAGCCGCTTGCGTAAGCTTCACGCTTCAAGCCGTAATCCGATGTTAAACCCCTTTAAGCTATAACCTCGATGTCTATCTCGCAATTTAGATAGTATCTATGTACATACTATGTCATCTTTTCATTAAAATATCATTCTCATACATAAAGGTGCATCCTTTACACCTAAATCCCATTTTTCATGCATTAAAATCATTCCTTTTCCATTTTAAATCCCTTTTCACATTAAAGATGCACTCTTTGCACAAAGATCATTTCTTTACATAAAAAAACATCCATTTGCAATCAAATGCATCATTTTCAAACCAAAAATGCCATCTTTTTGCTAAAATATCATTTTTACATGCATTTCCCCCTTTTCCCCAACCTTGGAATGGACCGGTGTAAAAGTTCTCATCTTTGCATCATTCCTTCCATTAAAGGTTCCATATCTCTTTAGAAAGGGACACCTTGAACCCTATATCTCCGATTATCGCTTAAGAAAGAGTATGAAGCCTCTATACGAGCTCGACCGTCTTAAAGCGTAGGATTGATGGGCTAAGGACATTCCTTCCTAAAGAACCTCATCTTTGACCAAAAGAGAGTCATTCTCTCGATCACGCAAGTCCCGAGGGTCCCGAGGTTAAAATGCGATGATCACAAGTCCAAGATGAGGACGGGATCATAATCCCGAATACATAAAATTCCAAGGAATCCCGAGCGACAACCAATAAATGGTTTGTACGTCCGGAAGACAACTTGGGACATTTCCCCCCTTATTTTCAAACACATGCACACAAGAAAGCACGCAAGCAAGCACGATTAATGAAATCTTGGGAGACTTGCTCCGGCAAGGCACTTTGGGTGAACGCCAAACGTTCTTCCCAAGGGGTAACTTAACCTCCGAACCCAAGTAAAAACCTTTTTTTCAAAGTTTTGAGGTAATCAAAATGGCGTGGCGACTCCGTTTTTCAAATAACTCGGATGTCTTCAAACTCGCGTGAATCCAACAAAACAAAATTTTGGGCACACATTCACAGTTTGGCGACTCCGCTGGGGAAACCCAAAGGAGAAAAGCTTTATTTTCAAAACAAAAATCGATACTTGGTATATAGGTGGACCCCACTTAACCTTCCTGTATCGCTCCCTAACCCGGCGCTTGGGATAACCGGTGGTTTAACAATCCCACGTACCAAAGATCCCTTTTCGAAATTTTTTTTTTTTTTGAAAAATAAGAAAGCTTTTCCCTTTGAGCGGGTTAGATTCCCGTCGTCGATTTCATTAATCGTGCTTGCTTTCTTTACCATGCATTGCATCATTTGCATCTTGGAATCTTTGCATACTTTGAAAAGGGAAACAACCAGAAAAATAGCAGAAGGAGTGGAACCTGGAAAATTGATCCATGCGCGTACGGCTCAATCCTCATTGGATTCTCGACCGCGACCTCAGGGCAATTCCACCAGAAAATCATGGTTAATCTCGGGCAAATTCCTAGCAGCTTGGGACTATTCAGCTCCATGACTGACTGGGGCTCCTTAAAATTTACGTGCTTATGTGTTGCATTTTCCCCGTCCCGAAAATCATTCCTTTAAAACACATTTATGAAAATCTCTGTTTTAACTCAAAAGGAACATTTTTAGGAGACCGCACACTACGCGCACCCGATATATCCCGTACACTTTTGCACGCACGTCCTTCAAACCCGAGGGTGGTTCCACTGCGATCAATGACGGCCTTTACGATGCTCCCGGCGCGCACGGAATCATCCCAACCTCCCCACGGCAAACAAAGGTCGACCAATGCACACCCGTGTCACACGTTTTCAAAACCGTGACTTTTGGTTGGTTTTTGGTCTAGTCCGTGTCATATAGCCCAGCTTGCATACCCACGTAAAGGTGAAGCCTTAGCTCATAAACGAAAGCCAAGATTTTCGCCTGCGAAATTCCGCCGAAATTCCGACAAGGAAAAATCGGTGGGATCTTGACTCCGACATTGACTATTGACCTTGACCCGCACGGAATGCGTAAGAGTCAAGACCGAGTCTTTGCCAAAAAAATCAAAAGATCTTTCGCTCAAGCGAAGCTCTTGACCGGCATTGACTTCGATTCTGACTCACGCACTGCATATGCAACGAAGTTCAATGTGACACTGTGTCATCCGGCTTTTGCCGCCCGACCCATGCCTATTATTTTCTCGGACATTACCGAAAGTCAAAACGTCATTTCGCTCAAGCGAAACTCTGCCAAAAATCATATGCGTAGAGACGAGACTTTCTGTATTGCCTTGACCATAATCCGCATCGCTCGTGCGTTGAAAGGTCCTATGACCCGCTAGACCCGTTAGGAGCGTTCTTTACTTCGGTCGGTGGGATCCGCGTGCCCTATAGGACCCTCGCCCGGGCCGTCCACCCCGGGAGGTCGAAATACAGGTGGAATACGAGGGGCTTATAGACGTAGTGACGGAACCCACTGATCCAGGATCTAGAGTAGTTGTGAAAAAAGAAGGGCAGACCCCCTTTTCCAACCAAATAGAAATAAATAAAAGACATTGTTTTAAGTAAATTTGAACAATTAATGTAATCATAATTGCATTTTCCTATCTCTGATATCCCTAATCGAGACCTCCTCGGTCCGATCTCCGATTTTCTGTTCCGACCTTTCACGGTCAAACCCTAATCGAGACCTCCTCGGTCCGATTTCGGATTTTCTTGTCCCGACCTTTCATGGTCAAATCCCTAATCGAGACCTCCTCGGTTCGATTTTCGATTTTCCTATCTCGACCTTTCATGGTCAAATCCCTAATCGAGACCTCCTCGGTCCGATTTCCGATTTTTCTTATCTCGACCTTTCATGGTCAAATCCCTAATCGAGACCTCCTCGGTCCGATTTCCGATTTTCCTATCTCGACCTTTCATGGTCAAACCCCTAATCTTTCCAATTTTCTATTCCGACCTTTCATGGTCAAACCCTAATCGAGACCTCCTCGGTTCGATTTCCGATTTTCCCATCTCGACCTTTCGCGATCAAAACCCTAATCGAGACCTTTTCGGTCCGATCTCCGTTTTCCTCATCCCGACCTTTCATGGTCAAATCCCTAATCGAGATCTTTTCGGTCCGATCTCCGTTTTCCTTATCCCTACCTTTCATGGTCAAACCCCAATCGAGACCTCTTCGGTCCGATTTTTGATTTTCTTGTCCCGACCTTTCATGGTCAATCTCTAATCGAGACCTCCTCGGTCCAATCTCCGATTTCCCGACTCGACCTTTCATGGTCAAACCCCTAATCGAGACCTCCTCGGTCCGATCTCTACTTCCAATCTTGACCTTTCAAGGTCTCATCTTTTCCGATCAATTAGGATTAGGAGAAAATGCGTTTCGAGCAAAAGTTAAAGCGATAAGGGCATGTTACTTGAGCCTTCAGCCTAAACACTTACCTTCGAGTCTAAACCTTACCTATCCCCGAGTCTAAACCTTACCTATCCTAAACCTTGCCTATCCCTTTCCCTTGAAAAAAGAAGTGAGCGAGAGTACTTGGGTCGGCGGCTTTTCGATTCGAGACAGTTCATCGGCTCTGGAGAGTCGAATGGCGATTTGGACAGAAAAACAGTGAGGGTATGGGAAATCGATGATTAGGAAGGAAGAGTTAGTCCCGGCTTTGGAAAATGCCTGTAAGGTTCATGAAGAACATTGTCATTGCTCATCGGTGCTCTTCGCCGCAATGGAATCCAAGTAACAATTGAGTCCAACGGTTCTCTCGGGTAGTGGTCGAAGATGAGACTCTGTAAGTAGCCATCTCGCTTCCCACTTATAACCAATACCTTCCTCCATCCACATATGATCCCTTGCCAAGGACCACTTCTCCTCGCCCTTTCCAACATCCCAGCTCATCAGACCCCATTGCCCTCGCCTTCTCGTAACGGATTGGATTTCACCCCACTTATCCCTCGCCTCAAGCAATACCGCCGCTTATGCTCCAACCTCACATAATCGCTTGATATATGTGGCTATGTTTTGAAGCCCCTATACCCGCCCGAATGCGATCATGAGTTGCCAAAGGATGAACCGAGTTTTCACCGTTACCTACCGGACTTAGTGAATTCAGCCGCCGATTCGCTACTACAAGTCCTCGTTGCCAGCTCCGATAGCCCAAGAGTCCCCGTGACCCCTATGTGGCAATATTGATGGAGCAAGTGAAACGTATGCAAGAGAAGCTTGACCTCATGATGAGTATCAATACTCCCTTGACCCAAGATGTCGAACCAGGCCAGAAATGACTCCACCGAGCATAACCCAATACCAAGCAAAGAACTGCACCGGCTCAAAGACCGCACTCACAAAGGAAAGAATGTCACAGCCTTCCTTCACCAAATCCAACAAGCTGGAACCAATTGGACAATGGGAATCGAGTCTTGAGAATAACAAGGTCCCCCGAAAACCTCGCTCCTTTCACTTTAACAATACAGAGATGCCTTTAAGCAAGATTCTCGGGAAGAGCTAGTGAAAAAAAAAAGCTGATAAAGCCACCGGAGAATTGGAAGCCCAGAACCCCAAGTATCGAATGGACGAGACCAAACACCTGCCGCTTCCATCAATACCATGGGCACAACACCGATGATTGCACCTATTTGAGGCATGAGATCCAAAAGTTGATAGAAGATGGGAAGCTTGAGAACCTCCATGGGCCAAAGACAAAGTTATGACAAGAGGTCAATTCAAGAAGTGCAAGGTCGAAACGTCACCGATGATTTTGGGATGCCCATGAGCAAAGTTTTCAACGATTTGGTGAAACGAAGCCTTCTCACACCTCTCGAGAATCATAAGCCAAGAAACCCAAGTAGAGTTGACAGGGCCAAGTTACGTGGAGTACCACAAGCATTATGGTCATGTGACAGACAAGTGTGTGGAGTCGAAGAAAGAAATTCAAAGGGCCGATCTACGAAGGAAAGCTCAAGCTCCCCGGGCAAACCCAACCCGCGAAGAGTAACTAGACTAGGGTTTACCTATCCTTAAAAAAAAAAAAAAAAGGAAGAAAAAGAAAAATAGTCTCTCGCCAACCTTCGTAGGTCCTAGTATTTTTTCCTTTCAATTAAGTCCTCTACGGACATTGTATTGAATCTTCAATTTTCTATAAAAAGTCTTCTTCTTTTCTTGCTAGACTTAAGACATTATTTGCACACCTACATTACATTTAATGAAATGGTTTTATTTTATATGATCACTTGCATTGCTCAACGAACAATCTCTCGAAATAATTAACGTTCTGATTAATCGGTGTGAGAAAGTCAACTAATGCCATCAAGCCATACACTTTCCTTACCCCACAAAAAGCCTTCATTAAACCATACACTTTCCCAAACCATGTCCTCCCCATCACCTTGACCAAGTCAACGACGGCGGCATCATCAAGGGACAACAAAAAGGCCACTCGCCTTCGTAAGATTGACCCCGTGTCGACAACAATCTAGGAGCCTGTCTTCGACCTCAAAGATGTCAAGAGAAATTAAAGCAGGGGCTCGCCTTGGCCCTCAGGTGCTTCAAAAAAAAATGTAGTGCAAAAAGAGTAATACCCAGCTAGGCTGAAAATCCCAAAAAAAGGGCAGTCTAGGCAAAAAACAGGGTTGCACATAAAAAAAAAATAATAAAAAAAAAAAGAAAAAAATCTTAGTGCAAAAGAGTAATGCCCACTAGGCCGAAAATCCAAAAAAATGGCAAGCCTAGGCAAAAACAGGGTTGCACATAAAAATAAAAGAAAAAAATGAGGTCAAGGACCCAAGACCGCCAATCAAAAGCTTGACAAATGACAAAGTCAAAACTCGAAGAACAAAAGTTGTCGATAACAATGGGGCGATCGAAGCAAAGCCGTAAGCATTTCATAAGCCTTTAGGCACGTGCACGTCCTTTCTTCCCCAACGAAAGAGGAAGCAATCAGAAGCAGCCGTCCAAGAATGACTTGGTCAAGGAATCATCCCGAGGCCCACGCCTCATCATCTCATCCTAAGCCTTTTCACTAATCCCAAAGCCTTACACAGTCCGGCCAAGGCCGAACTACGGCGACCTGAGCTCCTCATAATGAGGGGAACGTAGGCAACCAGCAATGGTCCGGTCATAAGCATATCCAAGTTTCAGAAAATCCGGTCTCATCAATGACCTCCCTCATAAGAATATCCAAGTTTCAGAAAATCCGGTCTCATCAATGACCTCCCTCATAAGCATATTCAAATTCCCGAAAACCCGGTCTCATCAAATTCAAATCCCAGAAAACCCGGTCTCATCAATGACCTCCCTATACACAAACCTTTCTTTCACACCCAGCCAACCTTGATCCGTGACACTGGTTGACTTTCTCCTCATGACTAATAAGAATGTTTGTTCATATCGAGATTAGTGGTTGAATAACCCGAACATTAATAAAGGGTATTAAGCAATCTTGTGATCATTGTAAATAAAACAAGTTTTCAGATGTCTTGACAAGTCTTCCTTTTCTACATCTTAGGAAAGATAGCGCTAAACACTGATTTTCTGTCAGCAGGGGCTTCCATACACTTTTACCAACCTTTCTACGCTTATACTCTCTCAAAAGAGTCAAACCCAAAGCGAGTTTTTGTGCCTACATCGAATAAGGCCATCAAAATAACACAAGATCAGAATTTATTCCCACCTTTCGAAAAGATATGCCCCAGCATGTATACATTTCTAAAATCTTTTCTTTCACATCTTTTTAAGGTTGACTGATTGACTAAAAAAAAAAAAAAAAAAAAAAGGAAGGATAGGTTTTCCCTCTTCTGCTACAATTCGCATTAGGGCTGCCTTGAAACTCTTCAAGTCTGGGACTTTGCTAAGCCATTCCTTTAAACTTGGGGCTTCTTTAGCCATTTTTTTGGGGTTCGCATCGAGTTCTTCACTAGGTCCCTAGATGGATTCAGTCTTGGCCAAGATCAACCTCAGGATCATTTCCGCAGTACCAATCAGATTGGGATTTTTGTTAGAACACCAGACTGGGGCTTCGCCGAGTCACTTCGCCTGCTCAATTCATTCAACCGGGGCTTTGCCAAATGAAAGGATTTTTCCTTGCTTTAGTAAGACATGGGGTTTTGCAGAAAGTTTTTCCTCCGACCGGGGCTCCGATAAGTCACATCCATCCCTAGAAGAAAGGTTTGGTCACTCCAACATCTGCTTGGTTGGAAAAGCCTCGTCGCATCGCCTTCAAGCGCCGTAGTTTAAGAAAAGGACCTTAGTCAAGACCCGAGGTTTAAACCTGGGCCTCAGCCCAAGAAGGAATTCTCGTCCACGTTGACAACAAAGAACAGCTTCCGCCCGCACCCAAGGGATACAACCCCACCTGTTTGAAACCCGTCTCAAACAATTCCCAAATATATTCCATATGTATATCCAAACCCAGTCCCTACCATGTTTCCAGAAAAAAAAATCACCCCTAGGCTCAAGTAACGTGCCAATTGCTAATGATAACGTTTTCTCCCAAAAGCGCCTTCGTTACTTCCGTTATAACGAAATAACTCTAGGCTTACAGCTTCCTAATTGTCAAAACGTCGAAAATCCTAGACATCATTCCTAACCTGTCTAGGTAAAGCTTGAACTACGATCAAGGCTTGATTCCTCAGGATACGTAGGTAGCCTTTTATAAAGGTCTCAAACTCCATCCGACCACTTTGGTCACCTTTTTTCTTCCTCCACTCTCCAATGGTGCGTAAGCTTTTCATAAAAGTCCAATTTTTTGACCACATTGGTCACCCCTTTTGATTTGGCACATTCCTTGTAGGATCGGTTGTTTGACCTACTAGGTCACCCCGTTTCCATCCTTATAGGAAGGGACCAAATATCTCTTTGCCATTGTCCCAAGAAGGCCAGGTAAGTGATCTCTTTTGGTCACCCAATTCCAACACTCGTGTCTCGCAATTCCATTCCAGCCCAAAGGCATTAAAAAGCACAGTTCAGGCTTACTAAGTCGCGCGACATACTAAGCCTCTGTGGCCTGTTTTTACCATTTTGCCCCCGAAGGCTCCATTTTACAATTTTGTCCCCCCGTAGGCTTCTTTTACCCTTTTATTGCCCCTGGCATTTTCAATCACTTTCAATTCAGTTTTCCCTCTAGTGCCCCCGAGGCCTATTTTACAAATTTACCTCTGTGATTCGGTTTATTTGCCCTTGGCATTTTTCAATTTTATTTTTCAAATAATCAGGGTACATCCCAGTTTTCTTTACAAAAAATTATTCGGGTGCGTCCCACTTTTCTTTACAAAAAACTATTGATTCCTTCCAACTTCTCTACAAAATCCAACCCTTTTCGCAATCTCTGTTATAACGGGATGACGCTAGGTGACAACCTCCGAATTGTCAGAACTCTAAACTTGTGCTACCACTATCCGCGAATAGTGAAGTATGCCCAAGTCATTCCAAGTCATTTCAAATTGTGCTATCACTATCCGCGAATAGTGACGCATGCCTAAATCATTTCAACTTGTGCTACCACTATCCGCGAATAGTGACGAATGCCCAAGTCATTTCAAATTGTGCTATCACTATCCGCGAATAGTGACGCATGCCTAAATCATTTCAACTTGTGCTACCACTATCCGCGAATAGTGACGAATGCCCAAGTTATTTCAACTTGTGCTACCACTATCCGCGAATAGTGACGAATGCCCAAGTTATTTCAAATTGTGCTACCACTATCCGCGAATAGTGACGCATGCCTAAATCATTCCAACTTGTGCTACCACTATCCGCGAATAGTGACGAATGCCCAAGTTATTTCAACTTGTGCTACCACTATCCGCGAATAGTGACGAATGCCCAAATCATTTCAACTTGTGCTACCACTATCCGCGAATAGTGACGAATGCCCAAGTTATTTCAACTTGTGCTACCACTATCCGCGAATAGTGACGAATGCCCAAGTTATTTCAACTTGTGCTACCACTATCCGCGAATAGTGACGAATGCCCAAGTTATTTCAAATTGTGCTACCACTATCCGCGAATAGTGACGCATGCCTAAATCATTCCAACTTGTGCTACCACTATCCGCGAATAGTGACGAATGCCCAAGTTATTTCAACTTGTGCTACCACTATCCGCGAATAGTGACGCATGCCTAAGTCATTCCAACTTGTGCTACCACTATCCGCGAATAGTGACGTACGCTCAAGTTTCCCAACTTAAGTTACCTCTATCTCCGTCATAAAGAGATAGCGCCATAAGCTCTAGCTTCTTTAGGTGACAGCCTCCGAATTGTCAAAATCCCAAGGATCCTAGACATCGTTCCTAACTATCTAGTGATGCTTGAACTACGGCCTGGCTTGATTCCTCCGGGATACGTAGGTAGCCTTTCATGAAAGGTCCAGCCACTCGACCACCTTGGTCACCCAATCCATCTCGACATTCGCCAGATTGGATCCTTTTCTATCGACAACCCCACTCGCCCTGCAAGTGACGTTGCCGAGGGGCTTCTGTAAGTACCCAAATCTGGCTCATGCCTTTCGGTTAATTTTCCCGGCAATTTCGGTAATTTTTCCGGTAATTCCCCAGATTTTCCTAAAGTTCCGGAACAATTCCGAATCGCTCCAAGCCTTTTAAGGGCTGAAGGAAATGCTTGGTGATTAAGAAACACGTTTTCTTAAATCCCAAAACCCTTCTAGAAGGCCGCCACCTTGCACGTTTCTAGAAGAAGCGATCTGGCTACTTATAGTCGTGCGACATAATCAGCCAGAGAAACCTTCTAGAAACCCGCCACCTTGCATGTTTCTAGAAGAATCTGTAAGTGGCTACTTATGTCGTGCGACATAACCGGCCAGAGAGAGTTCTAGAACCATGCCACCTTGCATGTTTCTAGAAGGAAAGTATTATGGCTTGTTATGTCGTGCGACATAACAAGCCCATGCCCGCCTATAAATAGAGGCCTTCACCTCTCATTTTAAACACACCTCTTCCACCCCTCACTCCCCCTCTATAGGGAATACGCTCCAGAAGCCTCCTCTCTCCTCACATACCCCTCAAATCAACCTAATCCTCCCAAATCCATCCCACACACACTTCCCACACACACACTTCCCACATACATCAAGAAATCAAGGAGTTCCCAAGGATCCAAGGCTGAACTCGCCTCCTCAGGAGGACGCTAGAAGGCTCCTATATCTAACTTGATATAGGAGTTGTGGATCTTCAAGGGTAACGAGTTTCTACCCCTTTTCCACTCTCTATTTTCCTTTGAATATGAAATCTATGTGTTACATGCATTGATAATGTAGTATTACGATTAAAGTTGCATGCTTTAGCTTCATATTACCAGATCCACATCTTATTTCATTACATTTCATATAAAATCTTCGTTTTGACTTGGTTTTTGCATGAACACTCAAGATGAGTGTGGATCCCTCATATCCACACCCTCTTGAAGTGTTCATTATTGTTAAACATGCTCCCTGAGATTTGTTTGTGAAGTAACTTGACCATTTTGGTGCCTTGTTACCTCTGCAAATCTCAGTTGTAAAGCCTCTGCAAAATGGCTAGTTATGTCACGCGACATAGGTAGCCTATGTCACGCGACATAAGTAGCCGGTTGCGAAGCTTCACGCTTTCAAGCCGTAATCCGATGTTAAACCCCTTTAAGCTATAACACGATGTCTATCTCGCAATTTAGATAGTATCTATGTACATACTATGTCATCTTTTCATTAAAATATCATTCTCATACATAAAGGTGCATCCTTTACACCTAAATCCCATTTTTCATGCATTAAAATCATTCCTTTTCCATTTTAAATCCCTTTTCACATTAAAGATGCACTCTTTGCACAAAGATCATTTCTTTACATAAAAAAACATCCATTTGCAATCAAATGCATCATTTTCAAACCAAAAATGCCATCTTTTTGCTAAAATATCATTTTTACATGCATTTCCCCCTTTTCCCCAACCTTGGAATGGACCGGTGTAAAAGTTCTCATCTTTGCATCATTCCTTCCATTAAAGGTTCCATATCTCTTTAGAAAGGGACACCTTGAACCCTATATCTCCGATTATCGCTTAAGAAAGAGTATGAACCCTCTATACGAGCTTGACCGTCTTAAAGCGTAGGATTGATGGGCTAAGGACATTCCTTCCTAAAGAACCTCATCTTTGACCAAAAGAGAGTCATTCTCTCGATCACGCAAGTCCCGAGGGTCCCGAGGTTAAAATGCGATGATCACAAGTCCAAGATGAGGACGGGATCATAATCCCGAATACATAAAATTCCAAGGAATCCCGAGCGACAACCAATAAATGGTTTGTACGTCCGGAAGACAACTTGGGACATTTCCCCCCCTTATTTTCAAACACATGCACACAAGAAAGCACGCAAGCAAGCACGATTAATGAAATCTTGGGAGACTTGCTCCGGCAAGGCACTTTGGGTGAACGCCAAACGTTCTTCCCAAGGGGTAACTTAACCTCCGAACCCAAGTAAAAACCTTTTTTTCAAAGTTTTGAGGTAATCAAAATGGCGTGGCGACTCCGTTTTTCAAATAACTCGGATGTCTTCAAACTCGCGTGAATCCAACAAAACAAAATTTTGGGCACACATTCACACCTACGTACAATGAGGCGGTGAGACAGTTGGACGGGTGGGCTAACTATGCTAGGAGGCTCGTGGAGTTCCTGAGGTGCAGTTCCCGGAGGAGCGTGAATGTTCGTGAGCCGAGGCCGTCTAGGCTGAGAGGTTTGTCTGCTCCCACGACTGGTGGAGAGGACTTTGCGCAGGGATTTGGCCAGTTTGCGGGCGGAACGGCGGGGTTTGGAGCTCATCCTCCTTCGCACTCGGGGCACGAGAGGGGAGAGTCTTCGAGTTCGCAGGCGCAGAGGAGGCCTTTCGCGTATTCCCACCTGGAGGAATTCGGAGACGTCCTAATCTCGACAGATCTGGCTGCTGCGGAGCAGTGCGTCGAGTGCTCGGATAACGAGCAGGACTCGAAGTAGTCCTTCTTTATTGCTTTTTAGACAAAATGTATGTATTGTCCAGAACAATTTGACTTGAACTGCATTTGAAAAGGCGCCCTTGAGGCGGAACCTGTATTTCACACATCTATTTAGTGATTACCTTCTCTTTATTTTCGGCAAATAAGCAAGTAGGTTGATCAAAAATAAATTGACACATGCATAAAAAATTGAACGGGTCAAAATCATGCCTATATGCACTGATATTTAATTAATTACAATGTTGCATGAGCCCGGGGTGGAAGAGGTGTTGGCTTTGGTTGATTGAAACCAGGGGTAGCACGCAGATTCATAAAGGCCTGAACAGGGCTTTGTTTGGAATTGTTTCCAATTTAAGAGCAGCTGGCTGCAGAGTTGACCAAGTCAACGGCAAGAAGAGTCCGACCGGACTGAGAATGAAATTCCAGAGTCTTTTAAATTGCAATTTCAGCTTTGCAATTCGTAAGAAACTGCACATTTGCTTTGATCAGTTGGCTAAATTCTTTTCAAATTCCTAAGGCTTCTTTCACTTTTCCATGGCTCCATTTCCTAAGCTACCGTCTCGGATGCAAGAGCGATACTTGGAGAATTTCCAATCGTGGGTACGGAACCGCACGAGGCAAAATAAGGGGTTTTTTCGAAGGCTGTTACGGGATGAAATCTGTTTGGGCTTTGAAGGAGCTCATGCCAGATTGGGATCTTTTGAGAGCAGCGGCTCATTTCTGGGATGTACGGAGGAATGTGTACAACTTTTCGTACAACGAAATCACTCCTACGTTCGAAGATTTCTGGGCCATTCTGGGAGGACCTGAGACGGAACAGCTAGTTCTTCCCTATGTTGGTGGCATGGCCACTGTTGAGAAGCTAGTGTCTCTGCTTGGTATCTCGGCTGGAGAAGCATACGGGATGCTGATATTGAACACTGATTATGTCGACATTTCGGGACTGCCCGATAGATTTGCCGGAGCTGAGGGGAGCATTTTTGTGTGGGACGCGTTTGCTCTGTGCGCGATTGCTACTTTGTTCACATTCACGTCTCTAGGTGTGTGCCATCACAATGTACTGGACTTGGTGAGGCAGTGCCGAAACGGGGGAGACATCGTGCCTTTGGTCTTGGGCGAGACGTTCCTGGGCATAGGTCGGATGGCGACCGGCAGCCGATACATGTGGGGAGGGAGTCCCGCTATGCTTACCATGTGGTTGAGGGAGAGGTTGCAGATGATGCCCGAGGTGCCAATGTCTTGTGACGCTTGGTCCTTTTCTCGACGTCCTCTGGTGATAGGGGCAATCAGCCGAGCCGGAGCTCTGGATGGCCAGACTCCGCACGCATCACTTGCGATGGTGGGTTCCCCACTGGAAGTTACAGACTTGTCGGACCGCTCAGGGGGGTCTCTTGGTTGTTAGAGTGCCGGGGCTGTCCCAGACGACTTTCTACATTCCATCGTTGGTTCTGCGACAGTACGGGCTGGAGCAGGTGCCATTGACGGGCTTAGTTCATGCTGCTACCTTCGAGGTGGGATCTCTGCTGATGGAAGATCCTTCGACGCTATTACTGCTCACACGGTTGTGGCAATACACGTCCTTTCCTGCCAGGGTTCTCTTTTACCGGAGAGAGGACACTGCTCGTCTACGCAAAGATTCGAACTGGTACGAAGAGTGTATATGGGAGACACAGATGTCTATCTTGTGGAGACAGAGTGAGCTGCTGGGTGCTGATCACCTTGACAGCTCGACCTTGAGGAGGACCGAAGCAGGGACTAATCCTCGGAATCGTACTGGGAACGATATGGCTGACTATGAAACAAATACTAATCGGGAGGCCAATCAAAGCATGGTCATGATGGCTTGAAGCGAGGCAGCTCGAGACAGAGCTAGGGAAAAGGCTGCGTTGACAGCTACAGGCATGACGGAGGCGTCGGGAAGGGTCCCTGAGCCAGGTAGAAGGACTACCGGAATATTTCCTGTGAAGGTGAAGAACACTCGCCCTGGGAAAGGGAAGGGGAAGAAGGATGAAGGATGAAGGACCAAGTACGGGAAACTAGGTTGACCTTGCTGTCCAGAGTATCCACCCATTGTCATTGCAGACACATTAACTGATTAATGTTTTATTGTAGTTTTGCTAGCGTGTAGCGAGTCAAGAGTTGACCGTGCTTGAACTCATCAAAGATTGTTTTAACCGTAATGAATTTGTAGGTTAATTGAAAAGAGTTTTTCGAAACACAAGCAATTGATGCTTATATATTTTTTTTTGTTTTTGAGACCGAACCAATGATGGCTGCCTACGTTCCCCTTTTACAATTGGACTAAGGGGCTCAGGTCACCGTAGTTCGACACTTTAGGTGAATTTGAGAAAAATAAAGACAAAAGAAGTGCGACCCTGTTATTTACCTGGATCATTAGCGGGAATGTGTCCAGTTGGGTATTACTCTTTTAGCACTTTAATTTTACTGAGGGGTAGTGTCTGAGGAAGGAGAGTTGACTCGTGCTCTTCCTCAAACGAAGTATCTGCGAAGCTTGCTTTCGTTCACGGGGTTAACGAAAGGGTTCTCGTCCAAATCTGCTAACTTCATGGCTCCTCCGGAGAAGATTCGTTGTAGCACGAACGGTCCTATCCAGGTAGGCTCCCACTTTCCGAGGGGATTGGTCTGCGTAGGAGACTTTTCCTTAGCACCAAGTCGCCTTCTCTGATGTCTCGGATCTTGACTTTCTTATCGAATGCTCGGGCCATTCTGCCTTGGTAGGCTCGAGTGTGTTCCATTGCTTTCAATCTGCGCTCGTCGAATAGAGCAAGTTCGTCATGACGGCTCTGTAGCCATTCAACTTCATTGATCCCATTTTCCAAGAGGACTCTGAGGGATGGAATTTCCAATTCCACAGGTAACATTGCTTCCATTCCATAGGTAAGTGCGAACGGAGTCTCCCCGTGGCGGTTCCGATCGATGTCCTATATCCCGCAGGGCTAGATGTGGCTTTTCGAGCCGGTCCCGACCTCCGGTGGTCATCTTTCCGATTATCATGGCGAGAGTCTTGTTTGTCGCCTCTACCGCACCATTGGTTTGTGGTCCGTAAGGAGAAGACTTGTGACGTGTGACTCGAATTCGGCCGCCAGCTGGTCACAATCTCCTTCGAAGTGAGTCCCATTGTCGGATATGATCTCGTTGGGCACTCCGTATCGGCACATGATGTTCTCTTTGATGAACTCGGCCACCTTCTTAGAATTCAAGCCTTGTACGATCTCGGCTTCTACCCATTTGGTGAAGTAGTCGATCGCGACTAGAATGAACTCGTGACCATTGCTCGGTTGAGTGATCTTGCCGTTGACGTCGATTCCCAATGTGGCGAAAGGCCAAGGTGTAGTCATGCAATAGAGTTCATGAGGAGGGATGTGAGTGAGGTTGGAGAACCGTTGACATTTGTCACAGCTTCGGACGAACTGGATGCGCCTATTTCCATCGATATCCAATAGTATCCCATACGGAGAATGATCCGTGTCAATGCTCGGGCGTTCGTATGCTGGACCGCAGGTTCCATTGTGAACTTCGTTCATTAGCTCGCCGGCTTTTTCTTTGTCTACATACCGAAGGAAGTGGCCCTTGGTGGCGCTTCTTGTACAACAACATACCCCTAGAATGACGAAATGGGATGCCAGGCATTTTAATGCCATCATGTTTTTGTCTTTGATCCTTTCTTTGCATTTTCCATCTTCATTTGTGAAGGAAGCTTCTCCGTTTTGGAGGTACTGGTCGATTTGATTGTACCAAGGTTCGTCGATCGTTTCATTTTTTATTTCGATCTCACAAAGAATAGGCGGGTGTTTCCCGTCCGCCTATTCTCGAGGGGTTTTACCGATTTCCCGTCGGGAATTTCGACAAGAGAGGCGAGGTTGCTGTGGCATACGCGAAGCGGTCCTATCTCTTCGGGCAAATAGTGAAAAGAGATTTCCTTGAACTAAGCAATGAGCTCCTCCATGTACGCGTGGTACTTACGGAGGCCGTAATCTACCGTTTTCCATTTGTTGGACACTTGATTGATGATCAATGTTGAGTCTCCGTATACTTCCGGTTCTTAGATGTTGCGCTCGAGAGCGGCTTCTGACCGGCTGCACAAAGCTTCGTATTCCGCCGCATTGTTGGTTGTTTCAAAATTCACTTGATGGCTATGGGAGTATGCTCGTCCTTGGGATCGACAAGGAGCATTCCAATACCATTCCCCTTCTTGTTGGCTGCCCCATCGAAGAAGAGTTGCCGGCGGTTTGCGTTGTCGAGTGAAAAGATTCCTTCTGTCCAGGAAATTGCGGATCGGGACCCTTAGGTTCACCGCTTGGGAAGTCTCCCGGTGATGCGCCATTTTTCTGCCCTTTGTTGATTTTCTCACCATGTAATTGATGTCGAACTCAGTTAGGAAGAATGACCACTTGGCTAGTCACATTGACAGGGATGGCTTGTCAAAGAGATATCAGACGGGGTCCATTTTGGAGACCGTGAGCACCGAATGTGACCGCATGTAGTGTTTCGCTTTCCCGACCGCCCATACCAATGCAAGGTGGTACAAGTTTTCTCTAATGCCGAGTAGCCGAGTTCACTTCCTTGAAGCTTCCGCTACGAAGTAGATTGCATGCTCAACCTTGGAATCTTCTCTCATGTGGCGGGCACACTGGGGGATTCACCAAGTAGATCTTGATTTTTTCGAAAGCTGCAGTACTCGGAATCCCGCTGATGTCGGCATTCTTCTTCATCATTTTGAACATGGGCTCGTAGAGAGATGTCAACCGGTTGATGAAGCGACTAATGTCTTGAAGTCTTCCCATAAAGCTCTTCACTTGTCAAAGTCCGAGGCGGCTTCATGTCGATGATGGCCTTGATTTTCTTGGGATCGGCTTCGATACCTCTTTTTCTCGTAACCATGTACCCTAGTACCTTGCCTCGCTTGACGCCGAAGGTGCACTTCGCAAGGTTCAATCTCATGGAGTGCTTTGCGAGTCTGTTGAAGAAATTTCTCGGGATACTGTCATGTCTTTGCATGTCCGATCCTCCGGAGTGGATGATCATGTCGTCGACATATACTTCGATTTCTTTGTGAATCATGTCATGGAAGAGGCACATTTGCAGCCCGCCGGTAAGTAGCCCCAGTGTTCTTCGGACCGAACGGCATGACCGTGTAGCGAGTATGTCTCCCACGGAGTGGTGAAAGCGATCTTAGCTTGATCCTCCTCGGACATTTTGATGCTGGGTTGTATCCAACGAACCCATCCACGAAGGACTTTACTTCGAAATTTGCCGTGGTGTCGACTAGCATGTCGATGTTAGGCGATGGGGAAATCATCTTTAGGGCTGGCCTTGTTAAGATCCCGAAAATCTACACAAAGATTCGACCTTTCCATTGGCCTTGGTGACCGTCACGATGTTAGAAAGCCAGGTTGGGTACTCAATCACTCTGATGAAACCAACTCGAAGCATTTTCTCAATTTCTTCTTTCACTTGCAAGAACCACTCTGGCTTTATCTTGCGCAGCTTCTGTTTGATAGGCTTAGATTCGGGATCCAGGGGAATTCTATGCTCCACGATCGAAGGATCGAGTCCTGGCATGTCCTGGTATGACCAGGCGAACACATCAACATACTCCAGGAGGAGGCTTATCAGGGCTTCTTTTTCTGCATCAGCGAAGAAACTGCCCACTTGTGTCTCTTTAGGCTCTTGCACTGACCCAAGTTCACTTTGGTCATAACCTCTTCGGCAGCTTAGGCCCGATTATCCTCTTGGTCAACTACAAGCTTGAGAACTTCTTTAATGTATTGTTCATTTAATGTGTCTGCTTCTTTATCAATTGAGTTATTAACGTCTTTTAAGTTGTTTGTTAACTTATCAGTTGTTAAAGTGGCAATGAGAGGATACTCCGAAAGGTCAGACTTTTCATTAAACGAGAACGAAAATACATGGTTGGCTATATTATCATAGTCTTCCGGCGTAAGGCCGTTGGACGACTCGGAAGGACTGGACTTTTACAAGGGCGGCTCGGAGGGTACGAGACCGAGTTTAGGGAGATGTGGGTACAGGCCCAGCTTGTCTTCCATTTCTGTCTGTCTTGTCCTTTGTCCGGTGAAAGTTACCCAGTTCTTCAGTGGCATTGCTGGATGCTTGATGAGGGTTCGGGGATCAAAAAGCTTGGCTTCTGTTGTCCCAATCATGGAGATCATGTTGTTTTCGGAGCCCAGGTCAATCAGGTTTGGCACCTCCATGACTTCTTCAAAAGACTTTGAGAGCCGGTCCACCGAGAGCGTCTTACGTGAATTCCGGTTCCTTCGCTTTGGAGTTCTTGTCTCGAATGTGGCCTCGGCGGTGATCCGAACAATCTGTTTCCCGTGAAGAGTACCCCGAGTTGCTCTTCCGTGTCCGGGATACCCTTGAATGTGTACTCGTCTTTGGGTGTGGTAGCTTGATTGGTCCAGGTAGAGCTGTGATGTCGAGGAACGCTCCCCTTATCGGATTAGCCTTGAGTCATCTGAAACGCTTGAGGTCCCATGCTAGCTGTTCCATCCTTTCTGTAGTCTCTGTGCTGACTATCCCTGCTTCTTTCTCATCTTCATCAGTTCCACTGTCGGTCCCCTCAGTTCTGCTGTCGGTTCCGCTATCAATCCCCTCAGTTCTGCTGTCGGTTCCCTTGTCGGTCCCATCAGTTCTACTGTCGGTTCCGCTGTCGGTCCCCTCAGTTCTGTTGTCGGTTCCTTTGGTGAAGTAATGAGCGAGGTCAAAACTGTAAGGTCGGAGGTTGGGTGTGCCGTCAGAGGTTCCCCTTTTACGGGCTGCTGCCTTGGTGCGGGCGAGCCTTTTGTTCTCCCTGATGTCAGCCGGTGTTGGCACATAACCAAGCCCATGGACCATGGTGTGGTCCTTGACTTCGATGACTTGGTGTTGGCCCTGTAACCTTTTGCCGAGCCCCAGTCCTGGGATGAAGTTCATGAGTTTCATCATCTTCATGGCAGGAGGAATCTTGTCTTGAAACAGTGGAAGGTCCACGTTTCATATTTGGATCTTGGAGGTCTCCAGAGTGAATCCAGTTAATGCCATGTCATCATTATGCTTGATTTCTAACACAGGAATGTCGTTGGTGCTGGTCCCCTCGGTGTTGACGCTGTCACCGTAGACTGTGGTTAGCTTGTTGCCTTGCATGAACTTGAGGCACTGGTGAAGGGTGAATGCCACGCCATTGATTTGATGCAGCCAGGGTCGTCCCAGGATGGCTGTGAAAGTGATTGGAATGTCCAACACTTGGAATTCGATGGGGATCATCCGCTTGCCGAACCAGATATTAAGAGTAGCAACCCCGAGAACCGTACGGGAAGTAGAGTCATAGGCCTTGACAGTGTGGACTGAAGGCTTCAGATCTGTGGGCTTGATGTCAAGCAGGTCCATCATCTTGGCGGTCAAGACATTCATTCCGGAACCTCCGTCTACCAACACGCGGGGAAGGCGACGCTCGTCCAGCTGGACTGTAATGTAGAGCGGCTCATTGTGATCAGCCCCAAATTTTGGAAGGTCCAAATCTGTGAAGGTGATAATGTTGCTGTAGTGGATGTTGCCGATCATCTGAATGACTTCATCTGGGGTTGCGTCCACGGGGACCATGGTATGGGCCAGACTTTCCTCTAGCTTGAGCTTGTGAGGATATGAAGATGTGAGCAGGGACCAAAGGGAATGTTCGCCTGGGTTTGCTTGAGCTGAGTGAGGATCGGGTCCTCTTTCACGGAACATGCGTCTTCGAGCTGGCCGGGTTGCAGTTCTGGCTCCGTCGGCTTTTTGGTGGCCTTAGGTGGTAATGCATGGATTTGACCCGATCGGTTTAGAACGCTGACATCAGGCTTGGTTCCTTCTGAACAGGCCGCTCTGAGTTGAGCCATAGTCAGAGGAGGATTCCTCGTGGTGTAGGGCCATATGTCTTCCCTCAATTCATTGATTGTAGATGTGTTCCCGGGAGCTTCGGCAGCTTTACGGATTCTGTCTCAGGATACCGGCTTGGGTGCCTCCGTGGGGAGGTAGCCTACGGTTTGACACAGATGTTCGAACGTCAGTGCGCAACAGTGGTTGCCAGAACTGAACTGTGCGTTGCTGATCCTCCGGGGGAGGCTGGAGTGTTCTTGGTTCAGGCGAACAGTCTCCTTGATCTCTTCACGGTATACCGCGCTCCTTTCCTTCTTGCTGAGCATACTCAGGGCATTCTGGAGTTGGGTCTGGCGATACTCATGGTTTGCTAGTTTTCCTCCACTCTTGGCCCATATTAACTTTCTTGCAGCAGAGCCTGCGTCGAGAGTTAGTGCCTGCGTTTCTTCCCATGTGAGAATAGCCAGTGCTTCCTTGAACTGCGTGCGGCAGTCTAGATAAGCCTCCATCGGGGAGAGCTTTCCTTTCCGCTTTATCTGAGTGGCGGGTATGTCGGAAGGTGAGTACACGGCTTCCCGAACATCTGCCCATGTGATCGGTTCTTTGTCCCGATTGACCGTTTCTGTAAACGAATGCCGCAGACTGTGGAATCTCCCTGAGCAGTTGCTGGAGATGAATTTCTATCTTTCTCTTGTTTTTTAATAGACCTTCCTCCCTCAGTTGGCCTTTCAGTTTGATTGCAAAAATGATCCATTTCCATCCTCCCAGGACCCTTGGGATTCCGGTTTTGTTGACCTCATGCCTGGCTTGGAAGAGAATGGTTTCATCATCTTCATCGTCGCTTTCACAGAGAACTTGCTTTTCTCGGGGAGATAAGCGTTGGTACCCTTCCTGCTGTGGCCATTCCATCTCCTAGATCATCGGGACCGTTGACCACCCTCGTTTGGCAGAGGGGTTGGATGAGAACAGACGGTAGTCGAGGAAGTTGTCGTGAGCAAAACCCCTGAGGTCGAACTGGTCTAGAGTAGCCTCTAGATTTCTGTCTGAAGCATCTTGTGACACTTTAAGGGCTTGGTCTCTGTGGGTCTTTTGAGCTTGGTTTTCATCCCAGAGACGGTTCTCTTGAGCGGCTAGTTCTATGAGGGCCTTCCTTGCGAGAGCTAGACATTCTCCGTAGGCGCGCGCCGTCTGACTAGTGTCCAGAACTGTGATCACATCCAAATCTCCGAATGGCGGAAATACTTGGATTATGTTGACGAAGGAAGTCGGTGGGACATTCCATGCGGCCTTCCTTGATCTCGACTACCAAGAAGTTCGCCCATATCTCGTTTGATTGAACCCACGGGGTGTTGAATTCTACGATGTTGATAGTCTCGTGATCTCGCCGGATCGCCAAGTCTATCGAGCTAGCGGTTTCTTTGGCGGGATGTACGAATCCGTGGCCGTGACGACTGGGACCAGAATCGAACTTGATCATGTTGATGCTGAGGTGGTCATTTCCAGTGTCGGAAGCTGACTCTGTCTTGCGGGGAAGATCTTTACAGATGTTTTCGGGGTGGCTGCCGGAAGCATTCCCGAGGTTGATCTGATTTGTAGCGGGGTGAGGAGCTTTGTCTCCTTCGCTGTTGCCCTTGGCCTTGGCGGCGCTTGTGGCTTTAAGCTTGACTGACGGCATGGGCCGGTTGCCACTGGGGCTGGTAGTCGAAAATGATGATGAGCTTTGAGCTCGGTTAGCCAGGGCCTCGTTTACCCTGAGCAGGCAGTCGTCGAGGGTAACTTTGGCGTTGCAGAATCTGATAATAAGGACCCGATCCTTGGTATCATCAGGATATCTGGAATAGATGATGTTGACGAAGTCGTCGTCAGTCACTTGATCCGAAGGGTTCTTCATCGTGTCAACCAGTTGCTTCCAATTGTCGGATAGCTGCCTGTACTGGACGTTGAGCTTGACAATTTCCATTGTGTTGAAGCCCTAGTCGTAGGTGACCTGATCGGAACGGGTGTCGTCCTCGAAACTGAGCATATGTATGTAGGGATCTTCTTGCGGGTCTGCCGCGTCCTCGACTCTGGAGAGTCCTGATTCGTCTCCGTCTGACGGCTCAACCCAAACGTAGGGACGTATTGCGTCCTGGTGCGCTGCTGGAGCTGCTAAGAAAATATCATGCCCTTCGCTGGAGAAAAGGGGATCAGCGGGTAGTTCCTCGTGGAGGACATACCATACGACGTCCATGCATTCAAGACGAGTATGACGGTACTTGTTGACCTTTATGACAAAAATCTCTTCGCCTGGCGGGGCCAGAGAGTTGGCTTGAAGAATGCTGACAAATCTCCGATTGGAGACAGGGGGTTTGTGTGCCCACATCATGGCGATGCTCAGTGTTTCTTTCCAATCTGCCTCCAAATGTTGGAAACGACAGTTGAACTTGATGTATCGCTTCGAGTGCACTTTGCTCGAGGACATTGACATAGTTAGCATCTCCGGACTCTGAGGGATTCTGATGAGATTTGCCTCGATAGTCCCTTGGTTGATTTGAAGGAGGTAGCCCCGGTGCCTGGCTGCGGGCACGCTTGGCTGCTGTCTCAGCTTCATTTCCTATGAGGAAACTGTCCCCTCTGATGACTTCAAGATCTCCCTGCCGGTTGATGAACTTGACGCACTGATGGAGAGTGGAGGCTATGGCTTTCATGTGATGTAGCCAAGGGCTTCCCAACAGAGCTGTGAATTCGGATGGAATGTCCATCACGTGGAATTTTGCTGGCACCATTTAGGTTTCGAACCAGAGTTCCAGAGTCACCGTTCCCAGGATGGGACGAGACGTGCTGTCGTAGGCCTTGATAGTTCGGGTTGATGGAATCAAGTGGCTTTCTTTGATGCGTAGGGCTCGCATCATGCTGAGAGGGAGGACGTTAACGGCTGACCCGTTGTCCACCAATACTCCGGGGAGTGATATGGTGTTGAGCTTGAGGGTGATGTAAAGAGCTTCATTATGCCCCGAGGCATCTCTCGGTAGGTCTTCGTCACAGAACGTGATCATACTGCCATACAGTCGGGAATCGTAGATCTGGTCTCTATCCGGAGAAGGAGAGTCATCAAGCCATCCGTTCATGTTTTCCTCTTGCGAGGTAAAGCCTTTGCTAGGGCCTCGGGATTGTGCTGAGGCTGTTTGTGGCGGTTGCCGCCCTTGGTTAGCACGTTGATCGAGTGCGAGTGCCAAGTGTGATGATGTGCCAATTTTTCGAAAGAACTTTGAATTTTTCGTTTCTTTGAAAAACCAATCGAAACAAAACCGGAGTCGCCACGTCATTTTTGTTTTAAGGGCCAAAACTTTGAAAAATGCCCAAAATCGAGAGATTCGAGTTCGGAGGTCACGTTACGCGCCGGGAAGAACGTTAGTGTTCACCCGGAACGCCTCGTAAAACGAGTCTTCCAAGCTAAAAACCATTTGTTTGTGTGTGTGTGTGTGTGTGTGTGTTACTTTGGCCAAAATAAGTTGAAATTGAGGAAACCAAAAATTGGGAATTCTTTATAAGACATTGGACAGATCCCATGATTTTTGGTGTGATTTTTGGATTGAGTTTTGGTACTCAAAAGATTTTTGGAAGTTGAAAACCACTTCTGCCAGAATGAAAAAGGCAGTGGACACTTGACTTTGAAATGGATTTAAGGGCTTCAAAACTTCATAATCTGAGAAAACTTAGAGAATTAAAGTTGTTCCAGACACCTCAAATAATATTTCTGTGAAAGAATATTTCATTTTGGAGAAGATTTGAGGACCCAAAACCTTCTGGAAATATCAGGTATGAGATCTGGACTTCCAGAGACTGGTGATCTGACCTTCAAAGGAAAATTTGAAAAATGGAGTTTTTCTCACGCAAAAAATAAAGTAAAAATATGTCTGGAAAGCTCTGGATGTTGGCTACAAAAAGTGTTTTGTAGTCAACACTAAATTCCAAGTTTATCTGTGTCCAAAAAATTAGACCATGGACAAAGGTCTTAGAAAATTGCTACTGGACAGCAACTTCTCAAGAAGGAAAACATGATTTTAAAGGGGGTTTTGCATCCATGGTTGTCCCCATTTCCCTAGGTTTTGATTAGTGATCACTTGACATTTTAGTGGTGAATCAACTATATCAAACCATCCTTGGGGTACATTAGGACTAAGCACTTCATTTGCTTGGGAAGGAGAATTTTATCCTTTGAAAAAGAGATTTGATGTATGAAAATGATTTTTACGGTTTTGAAAATGTGTTTTCTTTGCAAGTAAGTAAAAATACTTTGAAAATAATATTGATCCTTGTAAAAGATCATTCATGGAGATGAACTTCCATGGTGATCTTCTTGGATCTAAGACAAGAAGATGGACAAACTACATTTTGGAGTTTGAAAATGCATGCATGAATGAAGGAGTTTAGGGTAAGGAGAAGGAGGGTTTACCAATCTTCTTTGTGTTTTGAGTTTTAGGCTTGAATGTAAGAGTGTTTGAGGCTTGAATATGAGAGTGTTTGAGTGAGTGTGATTTTGGGTGAATAGTTGAGAAAAAGGTGACAATTCTAGAGAATTCTCACTGTTTTCTCTCTATTTTCGCCAAGGTGCAGTTATGAAAAATGTTTTTTCTCCCCTTTTTTCTGAGACTGGATGGCTCAATTTATAGCCCTCTGAAAATTGCAATACCATCCGCGCGGAGGGTTCCTGCAGCGTGCACTGTTCATTAATTGCAGCTGCAGGCTTTGGACACAAAGAATATTTTTCAAAAAAATCAAACTGGTTATGTTTTTCAACTTACCAGATTCGGATTTTCTTAATTCTTTTGCTTTTTGAGATTCTTTTGTAGGCTTAACCTTAAATAACAATGTCCACTTTACCCTTGCTTGGTTAGAAAAGTTAGGAATTGTTAGAAATGTTAGGAATGTTATAACTCTTGTTAATTTTCTAACGAGAATACTAACAACTCAAGTTGGAGTACTTACAGTAGCCCCTCGGCGACGGCGCTTTCGAAGGAAGCCGGGTCATCGATAAGAGTAAGGCTCCAAATTTGACAGGATGATCAAGTGATCGAGTGGCTGAACCTATTTAATAGGCTACCTACGTATCCTTAAGAGGAATCAAGCCGGCCGTAGTTCGGGTCTTTGACCCTGGAGATGATGGCGTTTTAGGTGCCTCGAACCTTGAAAAGCGAGCTCTGCAGTCGGGTGCTGGAGAGAAACTCTGCTGGGGATAAGAGATGACCATTTTCGGTTGGATGGCTATCCGCTCTGCTGGGGATAGGAATGACCATTTTCGGTCGGATGGCTGAACCTAATGATAGGCTATCTACGTATCCTTAAGAGGAATCAAGCCAGTCATAGTTCGGGTATTTGACCCTGGAGATGATGGCGTTTTAGGTTCCTCGACCCTTGATGATGGCGTTTTAGGTGCCTCGGACCTTGATGATGGCATTTTAGGTGCCTCGAACCTTGATGATAGCATTTTAGGTGCCTCGAACCTTGATTTGAAATGGCCTTTCGGTGGACTTTGTCTGCTGCCGAAGGAGAGGGTGACCGTTTTGGTCGAGTGGCTGGACCTAATGATAGGCTACCTACGTATCCCTAGTGGGAATCAAGCCCTTTCGTAGTTCGAGATCTACTCGAGATTCCGTTGGCTTTTGGGATTCCGTTAACTTTGCTGGGGATTTTGTTAGCCTTTGCTGGGGAAAAATCAGACGTATTCATCGGAGAAATCGGCCTTACGTTTTACTGCCGGGGAATGATTTTGATGAAAGAAACGGGATTCCGTTAACTTTCTCGGAGAGATCGGACTTACGTTTTACTGCCGTCGAATGATTTTGATGAAAGAAACGGGATTCCGTTAACTTTCTCGGAGAGATCGGACTTACGTTTTACTGCCGTGGGTGATTTTGATGAAAGAAACGGGATTCCGTTATCTTTCTCGGGGAAATCGGACTTTCGTTTGACTGCCGTTGAACTATTTTAAAAGGGGGGCTAACTTTGGTTAACTTTGGTTAACTCTGTTAAGTTGAGGACTAAACTGCAGAGTCCTGAAATTTTAAAGGGCAAAAGGGTCTTTTTGACCCTTCAAAACCATCCGCGCGGATAGGAGCGTGACCTGGATTGGTTTTAAAAAGGCGCCGCCCTCTCTTCTTCTTCCTCACATTCTGTTTCGAAAATTACGAGAGTGAGGGAGATTTTCTGCCATTTTCGCCCAAGAAGCTTCGAAATCCTTCCGTTTTCTTTGGTTTTTCGAGCAATGGAACACGCGGGAGTAGCCATTCAAGGCCAAGGACGTGGTCCGGTAGCGGAGAGGCGATTGGAGCTTGTTCGAATGAGGAGGCATTACACTCTTTCGCAATCGATTGCGGAGGAGCCCTACCCCGATGCGTGGCAACATTGGGCCACTGATCCGAGTCTCCGAACGGTATACTTTGAATCTTTTCGATCCCTTTGTCGATTTTTCATTTGAAATTGATTTTTTGTGATTTTTTGAATTTTTTTTTTTTGAAAATCCGAAAATCAATGTTCTTGGGCTTGAAATTTGATCTTGATGCTTTGCATGTTGTAATGAGTTTGTGGGTAACCCAAATGTGCATTTTGTTTGAAAAAATAATGGGCATTTTTGCCAAAAAAAAAAAAATTTGTCCGAAAATTGTAATTAAATTTGAAAAATTTGTGTTTTTGACTTTGAATCTTGATTTTGATGATATGCATGTTGTAATGAGTTTATGGGTAACCCAAATATGCATTTTGTTTGAAAAAAGAATGGGCATTTTTGCCAAATTTTTTTTTTTGAAATATGAGACTATGATGAAAAATTTCTCGAATTTGGGACGGACTTCTTTTTTTGTTGCAATGTTGACATGAATGTGTGCATGCTCTTTTTTTTTTTGTAAATGTAGGATTTTTTTTTTTTTTGCAATGAGATGATGATTCCATGAATGATATGTATGCATGTTATTTTATGAAAATGGGACGGAGTTTTTGCTTCCGTTGACTCCTTGTATGAATGTTTTCTTCATGTATGAATGAATGTTGATTGGGATTTGCTGAAAACTGCCTTCTTTTATGCGAGAAAAATGGGGCTAGGTTCATTGCATGCTGTTATGCTGCCGAATTTTCTTCAAAATTTTATGATGCATGTGTATGCTCTCTCTCTTTTTTTTTTTGAATGCAAAATTTTGACACTTTTGACATTTTTGTTTCCCTCTCAGGGTGGAAACAATTTCATGACGGAGCAGCTGAACAAGATGAAGACTCGAGGATCAGTGGAGTCTGTTATTGGTCTATGGGACCGGCTTCCAGATATGGGCAGAGGAGCGATGATGAGTCCTAGACAGATCGTCATTGAGACTTGCTTGTACGAGTTCATCGAGTGCTTGAGGGGGTTGGTCAAGTTTCCCAAGAGTAAGGGCCTGATTTTTGCTTTGGCACAGCACTGGTGGGACGTGACCCACACATTCCACTTCTTCTGGGGCGAGGCGACGGTTACGCCTTCTGATTATGCTGCGATTACGAGCTTGTCCTTTAACGGACGGAGCATTGAGTGGAGAGACGGATACAGCGATCTGGATCTGCAGGCCCTTCTAGGATTTTCCCCTATTCCCAAAAAGGGGATGGGGATGGAGTACGCTGTGGTTGAGGGAAAGATCGTGGAGAGCATTGGGAGCTATGAGGCTGGGGATGAGAGGATAGGCGCCGAGCAGATTGCCAGGGCTTTTCTATGGTTTGCTTTTTCGAGCACCCTTTTTGGACACGCCGAGGGGACGGCTATTTTTGCTTTGCTGAGGTCCCTGGAGGATGTGAGGATGGCCGGAGAGGTCTCTTGGGGAGAGGCAGGGCTGGCAGAGCTCTATTTCGCTCTAGATCGGTATAGCCGGAAGGCTGTCAGTTCCTAGACATGCTTCGAGTTCCCTCTGGAGGTATAAGCTTTCCTTTTGCTTTCCCTCTTTTTTTTTTTAAGCACGTATCTTTTTTCGCACTTAATTGATGTGATCTTTACCTTTCGCAGGTATGGGCGTTGGAGTTCTTTTACGTCACGATGTGGCGACAGCCGGCGGAGTATATCGGGGCGTATCCGGCCATGCGTTCCTGGTCCAAGTATGCCCGGGAGAAGAAAGGTTCCAGAGGGCGCACGACCCTCAGATACAGGACCGCCGCCTTTGACGGGCCGAGACGGGTGAGGGGATGATATTCTATCCACAGGATCGTTTCGATGTGGCGCAGTGAAGGGCGGCGAGGTATGGACCGTGCAGCGGAGGATTTTGAGGGGCTTGACTTGCGACGTGTATTATCTGGGGGAGAGAGTGACGCGCCAGCATGGCGTGAATTCGCCTTTGATGACACCGGTGGAGCCTCCCGCCGACATGATGCATCCGAGCGAGAGGTCGGAGACCTGGGGCGATTACCGAGGTGGCCAGCACTTTTCGGCATTTGTGGCGATTGAGCAGTACCCAGTATTCATCTTGAGGAGGTTGAGGATGCCCTAGGTCCTTGATAGAGAGGGATTAGGGATCCCGCGATACCCTCGGACGGACTTTTCATATGTCCAGGATGGGGTTAGATTGAGGGTTCAGATCCCCCAGCCTGAGCGGCTTCCACGAGCTTTCCGGCCTCGTCCGGGTATGAAGGTATGGCTTCTCCTTCTTCTTTTTTTTTGTCTTCTCCATTCTTGCTTCATCATTTTTCGCATCACTTTTTTTTTTTGTCGACTTTCTTTCCGTGCAGTTTCAGGAGGTGGTCGTGGAGAAGCTGACGAAACAGGTGATCGGGGCTAAGAGATTCATTAGGAGGATGGTTGCTTGTGGAGCCCCTCAGGCCAGAGCGAGGCGAGTACAGCCGGCGCCTGTCAGGCGGGAGGCTTCCCCTATTCCTTCAGAGACTTCCTCTGAGACTCCTCTTTCTCCTCTCCTTGATCCCCGCGTGGTACTACCTTCGGATCACGTCATTCTCGGAGATCCTTATGGACAGGGACATGTCTGGCATCATGGTGGATCTTCTTCGCACGTCCAGGAGTCCGACGCCTTCACCTTCGGATATGATTTCTTTGCGGATCTTGGTTTGCCGTATCAGAGCGTGCCGGTAGGTCCTGACGAGCCTTCTTCCGGAGACGAGGACGATGATTCTGTGCCCGAGACATTCATGGCTACTGAGGAAGCGGGCCCGAGCCGCAAGAGGGATCGGGGGAAGGCACCGGCCACTGAGGACTCTGATTGACTAATTTCTGAGATTGATTATCTGAGATTGTGATTGTACCTATTCAGACAGATACATTTTATTTCCATGCATATTTTTTTTCTTTGCTTTTCTCTTTCTTTTTTTTTTGGAATGTAATAATCTGGGATTATTGTTATTTTATTATTTTTTTTTGAATGCAATGCTGTATGAATGCAATGTTGCATGAGCCTCGGTTTTTTGGCAAGGGTGTAGATGTTTGGTGTATGGACTGGTTTGGACAGGCTTTGGCTGGGACAAAATATTCCTCTGTGGTGCAGCAGTTTAAACTGCAGCAAAAAAAATTTTTGGTAACAAACTCATCCGCGCGGATGGAAATGACATCTGTCAGGGTTCATTTATTCTGGTGGTTGGATCTGGTTTGGGGCATAAATGTCACCTGAAACTTCATCTTCTTCAGTTCAAACTGGAATTTCGGGAGAGAGAAGAGAGAAGCCATGGAAAATCTTAGAAGAACTCCATCAAAATTGTCCCAAGAATCCCAAATGTCATTTTTCAACAAATTCAAGGATTGGTCCCGAGAGATTATGCACGAGAGAAGATCGTTCTTTGAAGAAAGGTATAAGATACGATGTTTGTGGTCTCTCAAGGAATTGATTCCGGATTATAATCTTTTGAGAGCTTCTTCCTCATTTTGGGATACTAGAAGGCATGTTTTTTGCTTTTCTTACAATGAAATGGTCCCGACTGTCGAAGAATTTCGGGCTTTGCTTGGTGGTCCCGAGGTGGAGGAGATTGCAATTCCTTTGCCCGGAGGAGCCTCTTTTGTTGACAAGCTGTGCAACCTTCTTCATCTTTCCCCGGAGGAAGCACAAGGTATGATCCATGGTCCTGATCATCTTGATATTTCTGGTCTTCCTGATAGATTTAGGAGCTTAGGCTTGATTGATGATGCCTATTGGGATGCCTTTGCACTTTGCATGTTTGGTACCTTGTTCATGGTTTATTCCTTTGGGATCTGTCATCGGTCTCTGCTGGATATTGTTGTTCATTGTTGCTTGGGCAGAGATGTTATACCTTTGATCCTGGGGGAGACTTTTCATGCTCTCGATAGGCTGGCTACCGGGAGACGGTATATGCACGGGGGCAGCCCTTTTCTCTTGACTATGTGGCTGATGGAACGCCTGGGGGTTCTTCGGGAAACATCGGATATGATCAAGCCTTGGACATTCGCCAGGAGAGGGGTTGTCGTAGATTTTGATGATTAGGGCTCATGGGAGCGTTGGATGGCTGGTCGCCGAACAGAAGATATCAGATGGTCAGTGCCTTGTTGGCGGGTGGAGACTCGCAGAGTACTTCAGGACGGGTCTCATGTGGTTATGCTTCCGGGGCTTTCTCAGTCTAGCTTTTACATTCCGGCTTTGGTTTTGAGGCAGTTTGGTTTGGAGCAGACTCCTTTAGAGGACTTTGATGATATAGCCACCAGGGTGGTGGCTTTTGCTTCTATGGATGATCCTTCGATATTTCCATTTCTGTCCCGAGCATGGAGGTATGACGTTTTTCCTCCTCGAATTATCCTCAGGCGTCCGAGACCTGTGTTCCTGACCACTTGGTACCTGGATTGGTACGAGAGGCATTTGGGAGAGACTCAGATGGCTATTTTGAGACGGCGTAAGGCCATTGTGGGTGCGGAGGACCTGACAGTTTCGGAGAGGAGGAGGACCGAGGCGAGGGCCAACCCTCATGACAGGAGCGGGGATATTGTGATCGACTATGAGGCTTATGTCAAGAGACAAGAGAGGAGGACTCCTACTTTACCAGCCCGGCTACAGGAGATGAGAGATGACGCTAGGGCTACCAGGGCCCTGACAGAGGCTGGTTTGATAGATCCTGTCCCTACACCAGAGCTTGGCAGGAGGAAGACCGACATATTTCCTGTTCAGAAGAAGAAGACTCGAAGGGGGAAGAAGAGGGGGGATGCCAGTACAAGCGGCTTAGAGTGACCTCGAGTTTTCCGAGTATCCCTTTCTTGTTGTAGTAGACACATTAGTTTGATTATGTATCTTAGTTTTCTTTTAGCAGGTTGCCAGTTGTAGGAATGAACCGGGCTTAGACTCATCAAAAAGCTTTTAACTGTAATGAATATGTGAATTGCTTTAGAGTTTTTCGAGACGCTTTCATGGTCTGATCAGTGTATTGATGTCAGAGTATGACTTTTATTTGTGCTTTAGACCGAACCGTTTCATTTGCCTACGTTCCCTTTGGACAAAAGGGCTCGGGTCTCCGTAGTTCGACCTGTTTTTTTGTTTTTTTTTTTTTTGTTTTTTTTTTTTTTTTTGGTGCAACCCTGTTTTTTACCTAGGCCGCCCTTTTCGGGTTTTCAACCTAGTTGGGTATTACTCTTTTAGCACTCTTCTTTTTTTTCTTTTTTTTTTAGTTTTCTTTTTTTTTTTGACTCAGTGTTTTTACGCGTAGTATCTGCGCAGCTTGTCACCATTCACTGGGTGTAAAAAAGGATTTCCGTCGAGGTATGCAAGTTGCATGGCTCCTCCGGAGAAGATTTTCTGGACAACATATGGCCCGACCAAGACAGGTTCCCATTTGCCAAGCGGGTTGATACGGACTGGGGGCTTCTCTTTCAAAACGAGATCACCTTCTCGGATCTCCCGATGCTTCACTTTCTTGTCGAAGGCTCTGGCCATTCTGCCTTGGTATGCCCGGATATGTTCCATGGCTTTCAATCGGCGTTCATCTAGCAGGGCCAGCTCATCATGGCGACTCTGGAGCCATTCGACCTCGTTGATCTGACTTTCCAACAGTACCCGGAGTGAGGGGATTTCTAGCTCGATTGGGAGTACGGCTTCCATTCCGTAGGTGAGAGCAAATGGCGTTTCCCCGGTTGCCGTTCTGACGGATGTTCTGTAGCCCCAGAGTGCCAGGTGTAGCTTCTCGGGCCAATCTCTGCCTCGGACAGCCATTTTTCGGATGATGTTTTCCAAAGTCTTGTTTGCTGCTTCGACGGCTCCGTTGGTTGTAGGGAGATGACTTGTGACGGGTTATTCTGAATTCTGCCAGCAGCTTGTCGCATTCCCCTTCGAAGTGGGATCCATTATCGGAAATGATTTTGGCTGGCAACCCGTATCTGCATATGATGTTTTCTTTGATGAAGAGGGCCACTTTTCTTGAGATGAGGACCTTGTAGGACTTTATAGGACATCCTTTTCATTTTCTTTGAAGAAACTACCAATCTGCGTCTCTTTAGGCTCTTCCGCAGTTCCCAGATTCACACTTGTCAAAATCTCTTCGGCAGCTTGGGCTCGATTTTCCTCTTTCCGAACAACCTGCTTAAAGATTTTTGTTCTCTTTTTTTTATTTGATGTGTCTGCTTATTTATCTAATGAATCATTATTAAATGTTTTTTTTATTTATTTATCATTAGTTAAAGTGGCAATCAAGGGATACTCAGAAAGGTTCGTCATTTCATTAGGAACGAAAGGAAGTACAGCGTTTGCTACAGACTCGTAGTCTTCAGGCGTAAGGTCGTCGGACGACTCTAGAGACTTAATCTTGACCATGAAGGACTCGGAGGACTCTAACTAGATTGACACAGAGGGACGGGGGGTCAATCCAGGCTTGGTGATCATTTCTTCTTTGGTCGCGGACGGGCCTGAGAGAGTTTCCCGATTCTTTAATGGCATCGCTGTCAGAGGCCTCATGACTCGGGGGCTGTCTCGTTTCTGTTCTCCTTCCTTAATCATTGCTACCATTTCTTTGACTGAGCTGAAATCAATCAGGTCTGGCACCTGGATCTCTTCCCCGAATAACTGCTGCATAATCGGACCATCCCAATCATCTGAAAAGACTTCTGTGGCTTTGGCTTTCGGCACGGTCAATTCAAACTCAGGTTTCGGACCTTCCTGGGCAGTAGGAATTGTGGTTGTGAGCTTCTCGAACTGTTCCACTAGGCTTGGCACGCCTTTGAAAGTGTACTCACTCTTCATGGTAGTGGTAGCCCCAGGTATCTTGGGTAGGTCCAGAAACATTCTACGAACCGGGTTAGCTTTGGCTCCCCTGAACTTGTTGAGGCTATCCTGTAGTTTCAGCCATCCTTCTGTAGGAGTGGGCTCTGTGATATTACCCGGTTGTGTGGGACCCTTTACAAAGTAGTCAGCCAAATTAGGACTGAAAGGGAGAGATTTAGGGTCGTCGACCGGGACCCTTCCTGTGATAGCTTCAAATCCTTTTCCTTTTGCAGTGTCCACTGAGGAGGCCTCATATCCTAGGCCGTGGCGAGTTTTCTGTCCTTTCACCTTGATGAGTTTGTGAGTTCCTTGTTGGTGTTTCCCTAGACCGAGGCCAGGTAGATAGCTCATCTTTCTCATCATTTTCAAGACCGGAGGGATTTTATCCCGGGTGATTGTCAGATCTATGTTGCACACTTGGGCTTTGGGAGGCTCGACCGTGAAGCCCGTTAGCATGAGACCTTCCTCATCATGTTTGATTTCCAGAATAGGTATTCCACCCGTATCCGTGCCCTCCAAGGTGACTAAATCCCCATAAATGGTCGTCAGGTCCCCATTCGAGACGAATTTCACACACTGGTGGAGGCTTGAGGCGACCCCCTTGACCTGGTGCAGCCAAGGTCTTCCCAATAAGGCATTAAAAGTGATCGGGATGTCAATAACCTGGAATTCCACAGGTATCAATTTCTGGCCAAACCAGAGGTCCAAAGTAGCAACTCCAAGGGTGCTCTCGTAAGCTTTGACTGTGAGGGAGGAAGGTTTTAAGTCCGTGGACTTGATGTCAAGCGGCTCATGATCTTTGCGGGAAGAATGTTCATTCGGACCCATTATCAACCAGGACCCGAGGAGGCGTCGTTCATCCAATTGAATTTGTGATGAAGAGAGGCTCGTTATGATCAGCCCCAAATTGAGGGAGGTCGAGATCTGTGAAAGTGATTATGTTCCCGTAGTGGATGTTTCCAATCAGTTGTACCACGTCATCGGGAGTAGCATCAATAGGGACCAAGGTGCGGGCTAGGCTTTCTTCCAGCTTTAGCTTGTGGGGATAGGATGAGGTGAGCAGGGACCATAGAGAGATGTTGGCCTGTGTTTGCTTCAACTGGGTGAGCACGGGATCCTCTTTTCCGGGGTCAGGAGCTTCGGCTGTCTTAGCATAAGGGCGGCGATTCTCCCCGGGTGCTTGATTTGTGGCCTTCTTATCTGCCTTGGGATTCCCTTGGAAGATTTGCCCGGATCGGGTCAACAGGTTAACTTCCTCATCAGTTGCTTCTTGACTAGATTTCTTCAACGCTGCTAAGGTCAACGGGGGAGCCTTTTTGGCTATCGGCCACTGGTTCTGACGGAGTCTAGCAACGGTGAGGGGCTGAGCTGTACTGGCTCCTTCCTGGGCGGCCCTTATAACTGCTTCCCAAGTCACAGGCTTTTGAGTCTGGGGTTGTGTTGTTGCCCCCTGGATGGCCCACAGAGCTAGGGCGTCCTCCGATTCGCTCCCATAGTCTGCCTTGCTCATAGTTATCATACAACAAGAGTCGCTATTGTCGGGGCTCGGCGGCTTTTCGATCTCATCCCCGGTATAGTGCAACCATTCTGGTTCCTTTCTGTAATACTCAGAGCTGGAAATGATTATAGCATTCTGTGTGGGAGGTGCATCCGGTATCATGCCGGTTTCCAGGACTTCTCTGAGAGCTGACATACATTCGGGGAAGGTGACCTCTTCTTGGGTAACCCTGACAAGGAGTGTTACTTTGTTCCGGGGTGGATTTGATCTGACCATGGTTATTTTCTCATTTGGGCGGATGGGAGTTAGTTTCCCTCTCTCTATCAGATCTTCGACTATCAGCCTGGATCGGATGCCTGAAAACCCTTTTCCCAAAGCATGGTAGGCAGTGTTGAATTCTAAGACATCCACGTGCTCAGACCCAGGAAACTTCATGGCCTTCATGTCCTCGGTTTCATATTCGTCTTTTGAAGTGTCTTCGTCGTCGCTTGCTGACAACCAACCATTGTGTCTGGCTCCCATGGGATCATTTCCGGCATGATTGTTCCAGATTGATTCCGGATCTGGGGCCTCAGTTGACTCTTCGCTCTCGTCATCATCATCGTCGTCGCTGTCATCGGAATCATCTTCCCATACTACCGGGATTTCGGCTGAGAGGGAACGCCGATCAAACCCGTTAGGGGAATATGGGTGCGTGCAGCCGCAGAAATTGTCATATGCTCCCATTCCCGGAAGTGGTAATTGTGACTCAGCTTCTCCTCCCAGAAACTGCGGGGGAAGAGTGAGAGGGGGTGGCACGTATTTGACTCCCGGCAGGATATAGAAGGAATCTTCCTCCTCTGATTCTTCGCTGTTCTCGGGATCACATTCGGCCTCTCCCAAAGCCAATTTGCAAAAGTGTACTAGCTCCAGATGCTCCTCGGCCTCTTTGCTGATAAGCCCCAGTACAGGCGCTCGCCGGAAGCTTTCTTGTTCGATTCTTCTCGATTGTTCTAACCATCTTGTGTAAATGGTTCTCTCATGTTTTGACCGGAACAGCCCCAGTTCTTCAGTATCGGTTTTCCCTTCATCCGAGAAATAGCGGGCCTCGTATTCTTGCAGGAAGTCTCTGACATGAGACCAAGGTGGGTTGATTTGTTCAATATCCTCCAGGCTGAGGGGGAATCCGAATTCAGGATCCTCGACAAGGTTGGCCATGGGTATTTGGGGACCTTCGTCGGTATCTTCCTGGGCATGCGAAGGTTCTCCGCATTCAATCATATTTACCTGATTATGGTTCCTTGGCAGAGGATTTTTGACTGTATTAGGCCCCTCGGGGCCTTCCAACTTTCCTTGCTCTATCAATCCCTGGATTGCCTTTTTCAGCGTAAAGCAGTTGTCAGTCAGATGTCCATGGGCTTGATGAAAAGCACAATACTTTGAAGTATCCATGGGCGCATTCCGATTCCTGGGTTGGAAATTCTCCAAAGGCCGCAGCAAGCCTTCTCTCACCAGTCCCCTAAAGATGTCGTTCAGAGGCATTCCAAAGTTTTCGAGGTTCATGACCCGTGGCCTGGGCTCGGCTGGTTTTCTGGGAGCAAAAGGAGTTGTGTTATTACATTCCTGTCCCGCGTAGTTAATCATCTCTTTGCCTTTAGCAGGAGCAGGGGCGGTGTTGGAAGGAGGAGCTCGATATCTGTAAGCAGGTGCAGCAGCCGGTTGCTGATTGTAAGCCTTTTCAAACTTAGCTGCGGAGTTAACCATGGCCCGTAAGTCTGAGTACGGGAAGTGACCGAGAGAGGCTCTCAGATGTGGTTTCAGGCATGACTGGAAGATGTCCAGTTGCTCCTCTTCAGAAGGAGGGATTGCCATCTCACTGAGTTTCAGATTCCACCGCTTGTAGAAGTCCCCAACATTCTCATCGGGACGCTGCACTGTTGTTTGTAGGTCAACTCTATTTGTTTCCCATTCCAAGTTGGCCTTGTACTTTTCTGTGAAGGCATTAGTAATCTGGTCCCACGTGGTTCTGGCTTCAGGTTTCAAACGGAAGAACCATTTTAAGGCACTAGATTTCAAAGATAGACTGAAATAGTCAACCAACTGCTGATTGGTACACCCTTTGGCCTTCATTGCCAAGGTATACGTGTCCAGATGGGTTTTTGGGCATGCAGTCCCATCAAAGAGGTCCAGATTTGGCATCACAAATTTGTGGGGCAGAGGAACAATGGAGTCCGGGTCTGTAGGCCGGAAGGCAGATTTCTTAGTGGTCAATTCAGCAATCTGCGCTTTCATTTCCTTATGTTGTTCCATGAACCAGGCCAGATGAGGATCTTGTGGTGGAACCATTGCGTTCAAACTAGTGGCTGAGCTAGAGAGAGGAGCTACCACTGGCGGCAGACTGGTGGAGGGAACGGCCGATCCGGGGACGTAGGTGAAAACCTGTCCTTGGGCTGAGTTACCTGGGGAGCATGAGTAGGAGCCTGGGCGAAGGGATAGAACCTTGCGGCCTGCTGTTGATTTTCAACTGGCAAAGTAGGTGGAGGCAGCCCCGATGTAGCTGGATAGCTTGGATTTCCGGAGTGAGTCCCATAAGTAGGCTTAAGTGTGGGCTGCTGTCCCTGACTGTTGAATTGCATGGCTGGCTGAGGCGATGGTGTATAACCCGGGGGTACTGCGGTCCTGGTGATTCTGATGGAACTGGGATGGAGGTTTGATAACCCATCGAACCCTGAGTGAGGAATGGGTTGGTGAAAAGCTGGAGGAGCAATGAGCTAACATCATTCCGAGGAGGGGCTCCCGACACCGTTGAGGCATGCCGAACCGTTGTTATGGCCCTTTGAATTCTGCGAAGGCCCGGATTGATCGGTTCCAAACCGTGGCGGGATCCCAATTAGCCGTGGCATTCCGAGATAACCCCAACCATGAGAAGGCATTCCGCATCGGCTTTGTCCCCCACCGAGGAACCGTGAACCGATTTGTGCCATCGGCCGCATGGATCCAGTGGTCTCGTGGTTGGGGAGCCGGGCCGACACGAAGACCAAGGAGCATGGGTTACGGTAGTGGTACCATAGGAGGTGGGTGGTGGCATCCCGGGAGTAATCGGGCGACCGAGAGTGGGATTGGCATCCTCGTCTTCTTCCACGGTGAAGGTACCATCGGGATTGAGGCCGGCGGCCAAACCATGGCTTTTGATAGCCTCCATAAGGCTATTCACCGTGCTTCCTGTCGCAACCTCATACGTTTCGCTAACCGATTCCACCGCGTTGCTGCGAGGGGTCCGGGAGGCGGAGTGACGTTATCCCCATCATTACCGGCCGATGCGGACATTACGAAACCCGGAGTCGGAACAAACGGCGAAGCTGATGATGCGCTTGACTCTTCCCAACTAATCAAACGGTGACCCGGTGTCCGGAACCAACCTTTGTGAGGAGCTGCGGGGGAAAAGGTACGAGGGTTCAGATGTCTGGGAATTGAAGGAGGGTAAGTGTTTGGGCTTTGGGGCTCATGCAACATGCAGTTATTTGTTCACGTTTACTTAAAACATGTTTTATTAACCTAATCGGTTGGAAAAGATTGCTCTTCTTTTTCGCAAACTACTCTGGATCAGTGGGCCCCGTCACTACGTCTATAAGCCCCTCGTATTCCACCTGTATTTTGACCTCCCAGGGTGGACAGCCCCGGGCGAGGGTCCTATAGGGCAAGCGGGTCCCACCGACCGAAAGAAAAACGATCCTAAAAGTCTGGCGGGTAATCGAGTCTTAACGAGCATTCGATGTAAATTACGGACAAAGCTGACGTCAAAGTCAAGATCATGTCCGAGGGCTCGACGAAAAGTCGGCATGGTTCGGGCTGATAAGCGTCCACAATTGATCTTGACTTGTTGTCAGTTAAGCCGTAATTAGGCATGGAATAATCATTAATCCTTGATGACTCAGTGTCATGCTGGGAGTCAGTGTATAACTTGTGCCAGTCAGAGCCGAAGTCAAGGCGCCGGTCAATATCTTGGTCAAAGTCTGCGGCGGAAAACTGGCATGACTTCAACTGATTAGGGTCCCCGAAAGATATTGAGTCGGTATGCCGACAAAGGCTTGAAAGGAAAGGTCTATACACAGACAGGACATGACACAGACCAAACTAAAAACCAACCGGGTCTCGGCCAAAAGTGTGTCACGGACAAGTGCATGGTCGACACGAGGCTCCATGGGATGTTTGGGTAGTCCTGTGCTTGCACCGAGAGGCGTAATAAGACCAAACGGGCCGCGACAAGGATTTCCCCGGGTTAGGGACGTAGTGTGCAGTGTACGGTCAACGTGCGCGTAGTGTGCAAGCAGTCTATCTTCTTTTTCTGAGTAAAATAGAAATTTTTCATGTGTCTTAAAAAGTATGATGCATGATTTATTTTTTTTTGAAGATTTTCTTTTTTTTTTTTTGAAAATTTTTTTTTGAAATTTTTTTTTTAATGAAATGAGCACATAAGCACATAATTCAAAATTCAAACAGTCCAAGGCAACGAGTCCAACAGTCAAAATTTTGACTTTTTCCGAGGCGGCCAAAACAACACGAAAATGTGCAAACCCGATACACACACACAAAAACAAACGGTTTCAAATGCCGGGACGGAAGCTTGACCCTCAAAAGCTTTTTTTTTTAAAACAATGATACCGGTACGTGGGATTGTTAAACCACAATTTATCCCCGACTCGTGTTAGGAGGCGATAACGGGAAGTTTAATGGTTTCCACCAATATACCAAATATCATTTTTTTTTAAAAGCTTATTTCATCCCCAGCGGAGTCGCCACTGTGATGATGTGCCAATTTTTCGAAAGGACTTTGAATTTTTCGTTTCTTTGAAAAACCAATCGAAAAAAAACCGGAGTCGCCACGCCATTTTTGTTTTAAGGGCCAAAACTTTGAAAAATGTCCAAAATCGAGAGATTCGAGTTCGGAGGTCACGTTACGCGCCGGGAAGAACGTTAGTGTTCACCCGGAACGCCTCGTAAAACGAGTCTTCCAAGCTAAAAACCATTTGTTTGTGTGTGTGTGTGTGTGTATTACTTTGGCCAAAATAAGTTGAAACTGAGGAAACCAAAAATTGGGAATTCTTTATAAGACATTGGACAGATCCCATGATTTTTGGTGTGATTTTTGGGTTGAGTTTTGGTACTCAAAAGATTTTTGGAAGTTGAAACCACTTCTGCCAGAATGAAAAAGGCAGTGGACACTTGACTTTGAAATGGATTTAAGGGCTTCAAAACTTCATAATCTGAGAAAACTCAGAGAATGAAAGTTGTTCCAGACACCTCAAATAAGATTTCTGTGAAAGAATTTTTCATTTTGGAGAAGATTTGAGGACCCAAAACCTTCTGGAAATCTCAGGTATGAGATTTACTCACGCAAAAAATTTGAAAAATGGAGTTTTACTCACGCAAAAAATAAAGTAAAAATATGTCTGGAAAGCTCTGGATGTTGGCTACAAAAAGTGTTTTGTAGTCAATACCAAATTCCAAGTTTATCTGTGTCCAAAAAATTAGACCATGGACAAAGGTCTTAGAAAATTGCTACTGGACAGCAACTTCTCAAGAAGGAAAACATGATTTTAAAGGGGGTTTTGCATCCATGCTTGTCCCCATTTCCCTAGGTTTTGATTAGTGATCACTTGACATTTTAGTGGTGAATCAACTATATCAAACCATCCTTGGGGTACATTAGGACTAAGCACTTCATTTGCTTGGGAAGGGGAATTTTATCCTTTGAAAAAGAGATTTGATGTATGAAAATGATTTTTAGGGTTTTGAAAATGTGTTTTCTTTGCAAGTAAGTAAAAATACTTTGAAAATAATGTTGATCCTTGTAGAAGATCATCCATGGAGATGAACTTCCATGGTGATCTTCTTGGATCTAAGACAAGAAGATGGACAAACTACATTTTGGAGTTTGAAAATGCATGCATGAATGAAGGAGTTTAGGGTAAGGAGAAGGAGGGTTTACCAATCTTCTTTGTGTTTTGAGTTTTAGGCTTGAATGTAAGAGTGTTTGAGGCTTGAATATGAGAGTGTTTGAGTGAGTGTGATTTTGGGTGAATAGTTGAGAAAAAGGTGACAATTCTAGAGAATTCTCACTGTTTTCTCTCTATTTTCGCCAAGGTGCAGTTATGAAAAATGTTTTTCTCCCCTTTTTTCTGAGACTGGAGGGCTCAATTTATAGCCCTCTGAAAATTGCAATACCATCCGCGCGGAGGGTTCCTGCAGCGTGCACTGTTCATTAATTGCAGTTGCAGGCTTTGGACACAAAGAATATTTTTCAAAAAAATCAAACTGGTTATGTTTTTCAACTTACCAGATTCGGATTTTCTTAATTCTTTTGCTTTTTTAGATTCTTTTGTAGGCTTAACCTTAAATAACAATGCCCACTTTACCCTTGCTTGGTTAGAAAAGTTAGGAATTGTTAGAAATGTTAGGAATGTTATAACTCTTGTTAATTTTCTAACGAGAATACTAACAACTCAAATTGGAGTACTTACACCAAGCTGACTTTGATCTTCCTTTGCCGGTTCGTGCTCGAAAACTGGACAAATTGAACCATGGCTGATCCCGCAGGGGGTTAGGCTTCTGACTGGCAGTAAGATTACCAAAATCTGAGGTATTCCGGTGTCCCAAGGTCTGAACTCTGGTGTCAGCAGGGCTTTTCACCTTTCCCACCCCTGTCTGCTCTAAGGCTGCATGGCCTAGAGGAAGGGAGGACTGGATGGAGTAGAGTACGTAGTAGTCGAACCTCCCGGATGGCTCTCCGAGTGTACCCACACCAGTGTCGCCAGCTTCGTATCTTTCTCTCAGTTTCTGTTGAGAGGACTTCTTCTTCTGTTTTCTCGGAGGATTGCTCCGGACCATGTCTTGGGACTCGTACTCCAGGCATGCGCAGCAGTCACAAACATCGTAGCTGATGTGGACATTTGATGAGGACCCGACTGGAAGAGGCGGAGGAACTGGCTCTGCGGCAATCATCTTGGGCACCCATTCAATGGAATTCACACTGTTATTGTTCGGAAAGGGATTTCCAACTGTATTGGGCCCACGGGGGCGCTCCAATTTTCCTTCCTCTATTAGGTTCTGGATTTCGTATCGTAACCCCACGCAGTTGTCGGTGGTATGGCCGTGATACTGATGGAAGGCGCAGTACTTGCTCTTGTCAGCGTTGACTACGGGGTTCTTGGGTTTGTAATTTGCAACGGGTTTAAGGAGACCTTCCTTGATTAACCCTTCCAGCATCTTGCTCAGCGGCATGTCCAACTTGTCGAAGTGTACGGCAGGCTGCTTCTGAGTGGAATTGTTGCTTTGTGGGACCGGGTTTCTGTTGCCCGACTGCTGTCCCTGATGGATGTAGTTGACAGACGTATCTTTCCCTTTGACAGGGGCCGGTGCGGGATTGAATGCGACTGCTGATCGGTATCTGTATGGCTGTGCAGTAGCCAACTTCTCCTTGAGATCCTTCTCAAACTGTGAGCCGGCATTGACCATGGCCCGGATATCTGGGAAGAAATGATGACTGATGAGAGTTCTGATGGACGGTCTTAAGCAGGACTTGAAGATCTGCATCTGTTCATCCTTGGAGAGTGGCTCCATGATCTCGGAGAGCTTCCAACTCCACCTCTTGTAGAATTCTCCGACGCTTTCATACGCTACGCTCAGTGGTGATTAAGTCCTCACGACTCGTTTCCCACTCTAGATTAGATCTGTACCGTTCTAGGAAGATGTTACTGATCTGATCCCAGGTGTGGCGATCCGCAGGCTTGACCCTTAGAAACCATCGTAACGCTGAGCTCTTGAGCGTATGCTGGAAGTGGTCGGCCATTTGCTGGAGGGTTGCTCCTTTCGCTCTCATGCTGAGAACGTAGGTGTCGACATGCGTTTGAGGACATTCGGTTCCGTCGAATCGGTCCATCTCCGGCATTCTAAACTTGGTAGGGAGAGGCGTGACCATTCCCAGATCTGTGGATTTGAGTGTTTCATGCTTTGAGCTGCTCATGGTGGCTTTCAGGTCTTTCATCTGTTCGACCATCCAGGCTAAGGTAGGGTCCAGTGGTGGACTTTGAGGCTCAGCGCCAGGTGCTACCACGTGAGCGGTAGTGATTGGAGGTGGAAGGCTTGATATATGTGGATATATGGGGGCCTTTTCTGAACTGTATCGGGGTTTGTCCCCGGTGTTTTGGGATGCGTGTATAGGAAATGGGATGAACCCAGGAGGGTATTGAAGGATATTAGCATCTGCCTGAGATGGTCCAGCGGTGCGCTGGTGGTATTGAGTGATGGGAGTAGCACTGGCCTGGCCATATATGACAGGGTTGCCCTGAGAGGTGGCAACATGGAGCCTAGGTCGGCTGTTTCCTTGGTTCGAAGGCACCCCGTAAGTTGGCGGGGGAGGAACCTGGTTGAAGGTTTGAGGAACTGGTTTCGGGGAATCGTCATCCTCGACCAGGATGAAAGTACTGTCTGACTGGGGGATAGCTGCTATACCTCGCTCATTCAGAAGTTGTACCACGAAATTCTGCTGATCTTCTTTCTGCCTCTTGTGAACCTCACAAGCCCGGATGGCTTCTTCCAAAGTCATATCTGTGACCGGTGGCGGGGGTCCTTCCCCGTCACGATTTCTCGGTGAACTAGACATGTCGGAAATTCTGGCTGAGGGAACTTAGGGAACCGAAGAACTGTCTGACGCTGCCGTAACTGTGATTCTGGCGAGGCGCTGACCCGGAAATCTGAACCACTTTCTGCTCGCTACAGGGAACGAAAGGAAGGGTTTAGGCTTCGGAAAAGGGTATTTGGCTCAAGGTTTCGGGCTTGTGCAATGTACAGTTACCGATTAATGTTTACTTAAAATGCATTTTCTCAGAGTCCTAATCGGTTGGAAAAGAGCGTGTCTTCTTTTTCGCAACTAACCCTAGAGCTCTAATCAGTGGATCTCGTCACTACGCTTATAAGCCCCTCGTTTCCATTTGTAGATCATCTTTCTCGGGACGGACTATCCCGTGCGAGGTCCTATAAGGCAAGCTAGTTCCACCGACAAAAGAAAAAGTGAACTTAAGGCTAGCTGATCACGCAAACTTCCAATGTATGTGACGCACGGGCCACAGTCGAAGTCAACGTCCTTAAGTTAAGGCGGGGATCGTGCCAAAATTTCGGCATGACCTCTCCTGACTCGCTTGTGCGAGGGACCTTAGCTTTTGGTGTTGGCCAAGTTGTGGCTGGCACGGTGCATACGGTGAGGGTTTGGTGACATGGTGTCACATTGAACCTTCGGGTATATTTTTCGGCAGAGCTCCGCATCAAAGTCAAGGCTGAAAAGCTCAAGACTTCGGGTCAGGAACGACCTTCGGTCTCAATCTCTCGAGCTTGACTCGTGGTGGAACCCGGCGTAAAAAACATACACTTAGGCTTTATGACACGAACTAAGCCAAAAACCAACCGGGGTCTTGGACAAAGTGTGACACAAAGAGTGCATGGCTTACACGGGCTAGGATGGGTTGTTTGGGATGACCCCGTGCGCCCTCGAAAGGTGTTTGGCAGACCAACTGAGGTGCAACTGAATGGCCATCCCGGGTTACGGGTCGTAGTGTGCAGTGTACCGAGGCAGCAAGTGCACGTGAAGTGCGGTGTACCGAGGCAGCAAGTGCGAGTAATGTGCGGTCACTAAAATTCTTTTTCTAAGTAAAACAGAGATTTTTCAGAATGTGTCTGAAAGAATTTTGATGCGCAGTTCAAAAGATAGCATGAAAATCAAACATGAATGGGGATGCACAAACATGGTATGATTTTGAAAAGACGACAATGTAATGCCTTTGAAAAAAAACCGTTCGAGGTTTAAAGTAACACACGCACACGAAAACGAGGAAGGGTAAACGAAAGTTTGACCCACGGAAGGCTTTTTTGAAAACAACGGTAGTTTTTGAAAAAAAATATCCAGATCCCCAGCGGAGTCGCCAACTGAAATTACCCGGGGTTTTCACGCGGACGCGAAAGCGCGGTTGTCTTTCGCGGGGGGTTGGTGTCTGAGACCTCGCTTTTTGGGAAGGAAGAGGAGTCGCCACGCGGTTTTTGTATTTTGAGCCCAAACGTTGAGAAACGGCTATTGGTTGAAAATGGTGTCGTTTTTATTGGTAGCAAAAACTTAGGAAAAGGCTTTGAAAACAGGGGTCATTTTTATTGGTAGCAAAAACGAGTAAAAGGCTATTTGTTACCAGAGATTGTTAGGTTCGGAGGTCACGTTACGTTTCGGGAAGAGTATTACGAGATCACCCAAAATGCCTCGTATGACGAGTCTTTCTACCTTTTTCGAAATCGTGTGTGTGTGTGTGTTTGTTTTTTGAAATGGGGGCTTGAATGACAATCTTAATATTGGTTTGAATGTCAAACGTTAATTAGATGGTTTGTTTGAAAAGGCGAGCGTTTGAATGACAAACGTCGGTTTTTAAGTTTTTTAGGAAAAGTGGCGTAAATGCTGATTTTAATTGTTTATCTTAAGTGTCAAATGTTGACTTTTAAGAAAAGAGCGTTTGAATGTCAAACGTCAGATTTTGAGTTTGAAGATGAGCGTTTGGATGCCAAACTTCATTTCGCGCGTTTTGAAAGAGAGTTCGAAGGTCGAACTCCGATTTTGAACCGGGCATTACATTGTTAACGATTTTACGGGAAAAACGTATTAAATGATTTGCAATCAACGAATCGGGTTGCGACTCGGACTTTGAAAAGTAAATACTATCACGATCGAAACGGGTCGTACTTTGTAAATGACAGTATTTAAAGTGCGGTATCAACGGAATCAAATGATCCAGAATTGTAAAGTACGATCGACGAGCCAAACAGCTCAAAATTGTAAAGTTGCATGAAATGTAAATGACGTTCGATGAATCAAAGTTTCGGAATTGTAAATGACAGAAATTTAAATGACGTTCGACGGATCGATAGATCCGGAATTGTAAATGATGTAAAAGTAAACAGAACGGGGTCGAAACGCCATTTTAACCCGAGATTACTTCTCTTATGGGAAGAGAAGAGGATCTAGGGGCTAAAACGTATCGGACCCCGTTAGACGGAGGCGTCTACATTTCGATAATGTTCGTCCAAAACGGTTGTAGCGACTGGCGCGTAAATCGAGACGGAACGAGAGATTAGGGAGAGGGAGTTATACCTATGGCTAGGGTCGACTCCTTTGGCTCGGGGGGTGTATACGGGATATGAAAGTGTGTTTGGAACGGTGTTTCAAGGTGGAAAGGGTCATATTTGATCGAAATACAGAGTTTTCACGCAAAACGAGGTAAAACCGAGGCTCGGGGGGAGTGGAACTCAGTTTAGGCCGTGGCTATGGTGAATTTTGAGAGTAATTTTATTGTTTTAAATGGATTTGACAGCCCTTCTATTTATAGGTGAAATTTCAGCATGAGTCCGGTCGGACTGAACCTGAAATCCAGGGGATTTTGTGAATTTTGGAAATTGAAGGGACTTGCTGGCAATTTCTGAGAGTCTGCAAATGAGTCCGGCCGGACTGAGACTGCATACCAGGGGTATTTTAGTGTTTTCACTCTGAAATTGATTGAAAGGTGATGAGAGGGTTGTGGCATGCAAGCCACGTGTCCCATGACTCACCAGGCTTTGTGGGAGTTCGTGCCCGGGTCCCGATTTTGTCCGTTTTTAAAATAACAGTCCGGAAAATGTCCGAAACGCCCCCGGAAAGTGCCGGAAAGTGCATTTTTCAGGGAAATCCGTACTTTTACGTGCGACGACGTGTGTTGAGTACGCTTTGACGTCGGGATGCACGGGGCAGTCCCGGGACGTCTCATTGGCATGGCAACGGGGAGCTTAACGGGTTCCGGTTAACTTGGAGCGGGCCAGTTAACGGATTCCGATTAACTTCTAACGGATTTTGACGATCCGGATTTGGGTACTTACACCGGCAGTTACAACCCAAGTAGTGGACCACAATCTTGGAGAAAAACTAACAGTTTCGTCTTCTGGTAAAGGTCTAACAGTTTGCATGTTTGTTCTGTTTCTTTGCAATAATCTTTATAATCCATTACATTTCTCAGTTTGTTTGTGTGATATTACATTTATCGTTGATAGAGTCTAAAGGGTTCTACTAAACAACATATTAGTGTCAAGGCTTTTGCATGGATGATTATCCGTCTCAAATACTCTATTTTGTGTGAGCATATCGAAACATAAGTACTCTGAACTATTTCAGATCGATTACGTTGAAAGAGCAAGAATATATTGATAACCCCTCTGGGTTCGTTATTCCCTCAATCCTGTTGGCAGTAATTCAGATTCTCATTAGTTATTTCTCATGTGTTTATTTGATATTTTAATAAGTCTTTCTAGGTTGTTAGCAAAGTCCATGTCTTTTGTTGTTTTAGCTATTCTTGTGGGATGTTACCCAGTATAATCGTGAGCTTAGAGAGTTTTTTAATTGCGGCTGGAAAGTCGATGATTTGTTAAGCTCTCTACTAGTATTAAATAGTCTGTACTGGGTTTATATGTATGAGTTTTCCAGTTGAAATAAATACTTACAGTGAGTTCTGTAGTGTGTATCTGATCTAATTTTTCCTGCTCCTTATTACTTCTCCTTTCTCCTGTAGCCAGTGAACAACAGTGGTATCAGGCCTGCAGCTATGAACAACTTGGTCCAGGCGTCCAATCCCATTTTGGATGGGAAAAATTATAATCGGTGGAGTGTCCAGATGAGGGTATTGTTTGATTACCACGAAATGCTAGGATTCATGGAGAATGGGTTTGCAGATCTTGCAACAACTGCGAATGATGAACAAAGGACTGGACATCGTGAGAATAAGAAGAAGGATAAGAAGGCCCTGTATTTCATTCACCAAGGCGTGAATGATGAAGTATTTGAGAAGATCGAAGGAGCAGAAATGTCAAAGCAAGCTTGGGATACTTTGATGACATCATTTAAAGAAGCAGACAATGTCAAAAAAAAGTGAGATTGCAGACCTTGAGACGTCAATTTGAGCTTTTGCAGATGGAGCCTAATAAGATGATTGCAACTTATGTAAGTCGGGTTCTCACTTTGACAAACAAAATGAGGAGCACAAAGAAGTGGCAAAGATTGATATAGATTTTGCGGTCACTTACACTACACCCAGGTTTGAGCATATCGTGGTAGCAATCGAAGAATCTAATGATTTGTCCAAAATGATTGTAGATGAATTATCTGGTTCATTGGAGGCACATGAGCAATGGATGAATGAGAAGCAAATTGTGAAGCCAGTTGAGCAACCATTTCAAAGTCAGGTTTCCAGCAAAGTTAAGCAGGTTGGTGGAACAAGTCATAATCAAGGTGGATTTCATGGTAGAGGAAAAGGATGCAGCGATCAGACCCACAACAACAAAGGTCGTGGAGGTCAGGGATGTGGAGCTGGATCCAACCAACGCAATGACCAGGAGAGGTCAGACACATACCATAAATATTACTCAAACTCTAAAGCCGAGGCTGAGGCCGTGGCCGAGGTCGTGGACCTGGTAGAGGAAGGTATGACAAGTATAATGTTCAATGTTATTCATGTCATGGATTTAACCATTATTCCAATGAGTGCAGATATAAGGAGAACAGTGAGCAGACCCATTATGCACAAGAAGATGATGATGGTGAAAATCATGCTCTTTTGATGGTTACATCAGCCAATGAAGTGCCAAATTATCACACTTGGTTCTTGGACACATGGTGTACTAATCACATGAGTGGCAAGAAGGAGCTCTTTAGTGATTTTGATGAATCAGTTCGCTCTACAGTCAAGTTTGCTGATGACAACACTATTCCGGTGATGGGAAAAGGAAGAGTGTTGATCAAATTGAAGAACGGAGATCACTGGTATATCTCATATGTTTTCTATGTGCCAAATATGAAGAGTAATCTTCTCAGTATGGGCCAGTTGCTAGAAAAAGGGTATAACATGCATCTAAGTTATAATTAACTCTCTATTTTGGACAAAAAAGGTACACTTGTTCTAAAGTCCCCTTTGTCAAAGAATCGTATGTTTCTAGTTGATATTGCAAATGATGTTTATCATGTAAGTACATGGATTGCAAAATGTGTATGCTTGATAAATATACATAAACATGTAGGCGTACATGTATAAATCATGAATATAATTTTGTATAAAGTATATAAATTAATCAATGTGTAGAATTTCCGAAGTAAAAAATTACCTATTTATGATGGACAAAAGGTAACCTTTTTACTACTTCATATGAAAGGGTGTGGTCCTTAAATGAAATGCCCTTTAGTTTCCTATATATAGAGGCTTTTCATCAGCCTATAAACACACATTATTTACATATACTTTCTACATAATCTGAGTTTATAAGTGAAGGCATTCATCATTTAGAAGACTTCATCTCTCTCCTTAATTCTTCTTCTTCTTGTCTTCAACATCAAGGCACACATGAATTCGTCAGGTATAACGCTTCCGCCTCTATTTATTTTCTCTTACTTCTTCAAGACTTTAGTATGACTTGGGTATAATGGAATATAAATGTTCCAACAATTGATATCAGAGCCTGCTCATGTTCTTGATTAAGTTTGAATTCATGATAGCTTGTTTTGCTTTAATTTATGTTGAATTCATTGTGTTTTGGTGTTATTTCACCACTCTAATTCATTCATAGAGTGTTAATAATTTTTTCTAGTTTAAAATACGTAAAATTCATCTAAAGAGACAATGAATATTGCAAGATTATCCCATTAGCACAACAGAGCGTTGTATGACGCACGACCGTATTGGATCTACTTGTGTATTCATGTCTGTGTTACAAGATTATTCCAAAAGGCATAACCGTGCTGGATAATCTAGTTTAAAATCCGGAAAGGATTGAAGTTTTTGGCTCAAAAGGCATAAAATTTGTCAAAAGGTGCAATGGTTCAAGCAAGTTTGTTCATTTGGCACGGCCGTGCGTTGTATGGTGCACGGCCGTGCGGATCTACTTACACGGTCGTACGTTTTTCTATGCTCGGCTGTGCACCATTGTGCTGATTAATGAAGTATTCTGGAACATCCCTTGCACGGCCGTGCAAGTTATAACACACGACCGTGCACCACCTGGGTTGAAATTTAGTCTTTCTAGAACAGGCTTTGCACAGCCGTGCAAGTTATAACGCACGGCCGTGCAAGTTATAATGCACGGCCGTGCACCTGCAGATTCAACCTTCCCCTTTAATTTCTTGAGCAAAAACATACATTTTTCAAACCTTTATTTCTTTGTGATTAATTATATGCTTAAACAACTTCATAAATTTTCTAAATAATATTGTCGCCAAAGTGATTTACGTTATTTAGATCCGAAGTTGATTAAGTGATGAATGTATACTTTAATATGTGGATAAAATGAATTTTCCAAAGACGATCGTTTATTTGACTAAATTTATACATTCATAGGGTAACAAGTAAGAGAACATCAGTTTGTTTTATTGAGTACTTAAATCGGCCCAAAGGAAGATTAAGTATTTGATTAAAACATTGTTTGATTTCTTGGTTACCTAAAGATAATTATATTTGAGTCAACTCGCAATCCAAAGATTAATTTTGATGTCATATTAATTATCTTATAGATGAGATTCATTTGATATGATTAATCACTCCTTATGTAGTTACTTATACATGTTTTGCATTTCATTCTTGTTCTTACCCCAATAGATTTAGTAAATGTTTCGTCTTTGACTGCTGCAATGAACAATGTTCCGATGCTTAATGGGACTAATTTTAAAACTTGGAAAAACAAAATTACTATGATCTTGGGTTGTATGAACATTGATCTCGCATTAAGGGAACCAAGTCCAGCTCCTCTTACTGATAAAAGCACTCAAGAAGATCGCTTGAGTGTTGAAAGGTGGAACCGTTCCAGCCGCGTGAGCCTAATGATCATGAAAAATGCCGTCCCAGAAACATTCTTGAATAGCATTTTTTAGGACGTCAATGCTAAAGTTTTCTGGATACCCTCGAAGAACGCTTTGCAAAAAGCGAGAAATCGGAAAAAAGTGCTTTCTTGAGGAAACTTGTTTCCATGAGGCACAAGGGTAACGGAAACTTAAGGGAGTACATTCTTGAAATGTTTCATCTCGTGACAAAACTAAGGGCACTTAAGTTAGAGATTTCGGAAGATTTACTCGTGCAGTTAATTTTAATCTCTCTTCCTCCTCAATTTGGTCACTTTGAAGTGACCTATAATTGTCAAAAGGACAAGTGGAATATTAATGAACTTATTTCACATGTGACACAAGAGGAGGATAGGATGAAACAAATCAAATCGGAAAGTGCTCACTTAGCATCTACCTCTTCTCATGGGACTAAGAGAAAAGGGAAGAAATTGCAGTTGCAAATAAGAGGCATAAGGGATCATCCAATGATCAAAAAGTTAAGAAGTGCTTCTTTTGCAAAGACCCTACTCACATGAAGAGCGACTGCCCTAATTATCATGCTTGGCGTGTTAAGAAAGGTATGTCATTTGGCCTTGTTTGTACTGAGGCAAATTTGGTTTCAATTCCTACATGTACATGGTGGTTGGATTCTGGTATAACAACTCACATAAGTGTTTCTATGCAGGGTTGCCTCAATTACCGAAGCCCTAGCAAAGATGAGAAATACATTTATATGGGAGCTGAAAAACCGGTTGAAGTTGTAGGCATAGGGACCTTTGTGCCAAGAATCTCGCAGGTGGTTGATGACCAAGATATCTGTTGTGATTTTGCAAGTAGATGTTTGTAGATGACCTCCTTTGACTTGGTCTATAACGTTTATGGAGCTTCGGAAACGGTTCCTGTAATGTCGCCATTCAGTAATTTAGACCAGTGTGTAGAGTCCATCAAGTTGTATCGCCAAGTTGTTATCACAAGATGAGACGTCAAGATGTAACATGTTGCTGTAGATTTTCTACCCCGAACAATTACTTAAAACTTTCTCCCCACTGTGTGAAGAAAAAAATGCACCAATTATTTTTTGTCCCCTTTCACTTTATGAAAATAATTTTGCTCCCATTAAAAGAAAATTCTGACTCCACCACTTGTTATTGTTACAATGAACCTAGAAACTGAGTTTGAGTACCTTTACGGGAAATAACACTTCAATGTCACTAAGTTCACACAAAGTTGCAATGTAACGACCCTAAACCTAGGCACAATTTGAGTATCGTATTATAAGATTTTAATATTAATGTTAACCTTATGTGCTTATTCTATGCCTTTAATATTTATGTTAAGTTGAGATGGTTAGAAAATAATTTTAAAGTCTTGGGATAAAATGGAAGTAAGTTAAAGTATTTGGTTGGATTAAAATAATTGAAAGTAAAATAAAGTAATAGGGTGGAGTGATAATAAAATGAACAAATAAAATAAAATGGGTTGAAAAGATTATTTTTAAAAGAGGAAAGAAATAATTAGGAAGTATGGGGGGGGCCATACTTCCTCCCCTTAATTCCCTCCTTCTTTTCCCTTTAGTCAATGACTACCTCACCCATCCCATACTCCCTCCATTTCCCTCCTTCTCTCTAATAATTCCCCATCATCCTCCTTCACTTCTTACTTCCTCTCAAATGCTTCCATGGAAGCCTTCTTGAAGCTTTACATTCCAAGTCCCTAAAGAAGCCAATCCTTTTCCATTTTTCAATCCAAGAGTACTTTTGTGATTGGTGCAACTAGGAGAGTTGATCAAGCCAAGAAAATCCTCATTCCATATTATATTTGCTAAGGTAAGTTATTATGACTTCTTTCTAAATCATCGAAAGCGGCTTCCAATTGCTCGGAAATTCTCAGCTATATGGGGGGCTTGGATGGTGAGCAAAAACAATTGATCAATAAGTTGGTAAACTTTCGCATGAAAGAAGGTAAAAAAACACGAGTGAGTGCTATTGTTTATCAAACTTTTCATCGCCCAGCTCGAACTGAACGCGTTGCACATTTTATGTGTTAATGAATGTTTTGTGAAAAGAAAAAGGATGTTGTACTTTTAAATAATATTATTTGAGTAAAATGGGTTAATTAAGGATGGATTGATTTTAGTATGAAATGGGGGTTTAAGTTGGAAGAATAAGGGTATAAGGAATGTAAAAGGTTAATGACTTTAATGGAATTCTTGTATGTGGTTATGATCATCTTACCTTGATTTGGGAGATGTAAGGAGTATATCTCATATGGGTTGGAAGAGGTAGAGAAGGATTTAATATGCTTTTAATAAGGTGAGTTATTATGATCTCCTTTCAAACTAGATCATGAAATGTTAATTGTGTTAGGATGTTGCTATCATTGTTGTTTGTAAATTTAGAGTACTTCCTTGGAGTTGAAGATTGGTTAAAGTCCTAAATGTGATAATATTGTCTATGGAAATTGATAAAGAGAAAGGGTTGTGGTTTAATTAGAAATAAGAAGGTTATATGTGAAATGGGATAGTGAAATGGGAGAATTAACTAAGTAAGTGAAAGGGGAGGTTTGTCTTAATTGTTTGAAATGTTTATATGGATTTTGAGTATTAAATTGGTAATACTTTGGGTTTCAATGGTTGGTAATGATGTTAGGAAAGTTAGTGAAATCTTCTTATGATTTCCAAAAATTTGAGTAAGCTTGGTTGAATTTTGGTCCAGCTGCGAATCTGAGTAAAAACCCTCTTGGGCGGTCGCGCATGGTTCCTTGGGCGGTCGCCCATCACCACAGAAATTATAACCCTTTTGAAACCTTCTTGGGCGGTCGCCCATGGTGACTTGGGCGGTCGCCCATGTCACCAGAATTTTACCAGTTTCCTTTCTTGCTGAAATTTAACCACAACCACTAAGTATGGTTCCTAACCCTTTCAAAGTAGTGAAATCTAATCTACTTAAGATATGAATTAATCCTTTTTGACCTAAGTTAAAGTAGAATACCTTGGCTAGGCCATGATGTCTTATTTGGTCAAAATGGAATTGTGGGAAGTAGGTCTTGCACCTTTATTAATATTATTCAAGGTTGAGTAGTAACTTTGTAAGAATGGTTTACGGTTTAGGTTGGCCTTACTTGCTCCCATACCTTGGTGATTAGTTGAACGTTGTAGAGACTATAATCATACTAGTGTGTTGGTTAGTAATGTATATGTGTTACATCAAATATTGTATCCCGAATGTGGATTATTTGGTATATGGTTATATTGCATCCCGGTGTGGATTATGTGGTTATGTGGATATCTTATTTGAACTCATATTCGTTAATGGTATTATGCATAGTGTATTAAATGAACTGTTGCACTATGGTATGGATTAGCATGAGTATATTTTACCATGTTGTTATATTATTATCCCTTTTTGTGGATTTATTTCAAGTATCTATTATGTGCTTGAACGTGTTGATATTCGGGGGTATAATGGAATTCAATCAATTATTGATTTGTTCTATAAGTGATTGAAGGTTCATTATACCTGTGACCGTTCCCCCTCTGTGGCCACAGAGTGGGTGTGCTAACGACTGTATTGACCCAAAAAGCTTTACAGACCGTTGCGATTGGTGATTAGGGGGAATGCTTCTGTATTAAGCCTAAAGCTTTACAGTAGCGATATTATTGTTGGATACTCTGATATAGGTATCTTTTCTTATATGGATCTCTGGAGTATGAGTCCTATAAGAGGTGAATGTGCTGGAGGCAGTTCACCAAAGAGAGGAGTTTTACTCCCACGTTGTACGACTTATTGTTCAGACGGGAAAGGTAAAATGAGGCAACTTAAGGTGTTTACCGCTTTCATGATGTGTTATGTGCTACCATGCTATGTGTTGCATCTTGTTTGGCATCTTGCTGCATTCATAATAACTTATTGAGATTTATTCTCACCCCTTCCCTTTTACTGATTTAGATTGTGCTGAGACAGGTGACCTGAACCAGTGAGACCGGGGAAAGAGTTTGGACTCTTGCTTTTTGGGGACTTGTCTGGATAGGTATATGAGTGGGTTGTCGGGAGTCATATTTAAGTTTTATTCTTTTATAAGTTGTAAGGAAAACTCTTTTGCTAAACAATGTTAATTAGGGTTTTCAATGTAATTAATCAAGTATGGTTATTAAATTGTTTGTTTAAATTCCTCCAAGTGGAGATATCATTATTTGATTTTTGTCTATGGAAAATTTAGAATTGGTTTTCTTGTAAAGGCAAATAAAAGTTTTAAAAATCTAAGATGGGTTCTCTTAGTTTGAGCTTCTCAAGCTCGGGACACGCGTTAGGTCCCGGGTTGGGGTGCTCACAGTTGGTATCAGAGCTTAGTTTAGAGGTCAAGGGTAGATGTCTAAACTAAGGGGGAATGTGTGATAATTGACGCGAGTGTTTAGTGCGGGAGTTTGTTCTAATGGTGGAAACAATGATGACCGGCGAAAGGTTCTAGAAAATGAAGGATGTTTAAATTGTAGCCTCACAGTCATGGTATTTTAGTAGTGAATTCAAATGGTCTTGGGTTGAATATGGGAAATGTTGCAGGTGGGTTGGTGCATTTTACTTGGGTTGAAATTTGTTAAATTAGATGAGATGTGGTATAGTGAAGTTTTAGTATAGTATTGATGTTAAGAAAAATGATTTAAGTATGTGGTATTATTTAGGGTCCCTTTTAATGAAGTTGGCTAAGTTGTAAAGTTGTTGTTATATGTGTTGTACAATGCTATTATTACCGTATAAATGATTTTTGATAAATTGGACAATTTGTTTGGCTGTTGGAATAATGAGAAAGGGGTTTGGAAATGAGTAGAGTGATGGTTTGATCAAACATAGGTTGGTAATTGAAAGAGTATTATAAAGGTTAATATATGGTGGAGTGAGTATTGTTGGGTGGCTTGTGATGTGTAAAATAATGAAAATAACTTAGGTAGCGGGTGAATGAATATAGCGAATAGTGATAATAAGATATGGTTTTATGTGGAAAGATAGAATAATAGGGTTATATGGGTTGGAGAAGGTATGTGGTATCATTTGAGAACCTTATAATTAAAGTTGACTCAATAGTATAGTTGTTGTTGAATTATGGTCATATCTGGTATATGATGTATTAGGTGATATACATGGTGGTTGTAATGGTTAGTCAATTAAAAGAGATTTAGAAATAAACAGGAAAGGGTGGTTTTGAAATGAATGTGGTAAGGTGGATATTCAAAGTTATTGGGAATTATGTATCCATTTTAGTTAAGTTATAATGATCATGAAAGGATTTGAAGAAAGATTTAGTAATAGCAATATTGTCTAGGGTAAAATGGTGTTGTAAAGTGAAGGCCTATGGTCGAGTATATGTTTCGGGTTCAGGAGAGATAGATTCCTCAGAGGTCACTAGAGGTAAATTCCCTGTCTCAGAAGTTAGGGGTCATATTTTATAGATCTTGTTTCATATCATTATGTGTGGCATAGCATGTTGCTTCTATGTGGCATACATTACTTGAGAAATTATCTTATTGTTAGAGGATTCTGCTCTTATGAGAGAATACCTCGAATCTCCTTTGGTTTACCACGATGGTGATGTGGTTATGGCTGAGCATGTATTGCCAGTTGATTTGGTATTATTATCAATTTATGATTTTTAGATATACTTGACTTGGAGAGTTAAGTAGTTGTTGTGCATTGGTAGACTATCATAAGAAGTGAGTCTCCTTTTCTATACCTAAATTGATTATATTGGTATTAAAATAAATAAACCTTTATATGGTACTCTTATTATATATGCGTTAAAGGCAGAAAATTTTGGTTAAAAGTGTGAAGGGTATTTGATATGTGCTAGACTTGAATAAGGAGTCCCTCTAAAAATTTTATATACTTGTTGTGAGTAGATGGTATTGGTGCTTCCATCGAGGTATCTCATGTGTTAGTTATGGGTATGATAAACAGAATTTTTAAGCCTTATTTTGATGGCTTTATGGTAATTAGAATTAATGGTCTCTTTGTTAATTAAAGTTTCGAGAGGAACATGAAAATCATTGGAGGATAGGATTAATAATCCTTGGTGAGAAGTCCTTGTATGCAAAGTTTAGCTAGTGAGAGTTGGCTCAAGAAGTTTCCAAAATTTTGGGTTCTATAGTCTTAAACTCGGATGTTACCGTGGATCTTGTGAGGATTGAGTCCGTGATCTTTGAGTTGGCAAGTGCTACCGAAGAAAATTTAAGGAATTCTTGAGAATTGTAAAGTCGTTACTTTAGTTAACTCTAAAGGATGTATAAATTGTGTAGGATGTAATAAGGATGAATCATATTGATAGAGATGGAGAATAGATTGGCTATAGATCCGATCCTTACCTTACCTAATGGATGTGAGGACTTTGTGAAAAGTTAGGTGTGTATTCAAGGAAGATTAGGTTGTGATATTATGAGAAATGGGAAAGTAATAGCGTATGCTTCGAGGAAGTTAACTTAGATAAAGTGGAATTTTCTTACACCCCTACCCGAGAGTGGTTGCAATTGTTTTTCGTTATTTAAAGGGAACCTTATCTTTTGAAGCTTCCTTTTGGGGTTTGTTACCGATTCTCAGAGTTGGAGGATTTAGTTAGTCGAAAGGAAGAGATTAGAAGACTATCCAGATTCTTGGAAGAATAGGTTACGTGTGTGTGATGGATCTCCTCTCAAACTCGGGAATTTTAATTAACCTTAGCGAGTTGTGGATAATAGCAGTTTTTAGTTTAGCATTGAAGTGGTACTGTGTGAAGCTTAGTATGGAAAAATCATTTGCATGATCCCTCGTTTGTATGGAGTTCTCCCACTAATGATGATTAGACGGATTGGACTTATGCGGGAGAACCATTGAGAGTTATTAGAATTATAGTTTAGGGAATTGAAATCCTAGGGTATTCGGGTTGTGAAAATGAATAGAAGAATCATGCCGTTAAGAAAACTATTTGGAAGTTGTAATTTGAAATGCGTGAGAGGTAACCTTTGTTATTGAACCTTAAGGTAAGCCAGTTTAAAATTGTTGGGTTTTATGGGTCCATGCGTAGCGGAATTAAGCATAAAATTAACACAAAACCCAAGCCCTAAGATCCGTTCTATACGATTAAATTGAATTCCTATGAGATAGAATTTACCAACCTTTTTGCTTTCCGGTCTTGAGCTATCGAACGGATAATTATGTGATTCGTAATCACAAACTTTTGACCTTCAAATCTTCGAATCTTCAACTTCTTTGGATCTTCAGATTTGAACTCTAGGCCTTTGATTTGTTTGAACAAATTAAGACCCTCTTTTGGTAATCCACACAAATATGAATGTCGAGAACGATTCTCGGGTTGGGAATTGCTAGATTCCTAAAAACTTATGGAAGAATATTGAGAGGACTTTTTATTGAGAATTTATTGAAAAATTCGGCTGGAGAATTAGGTCTGACAGACCTTCACATATTTATACTACAATAGTATGAATATGTCTCCTAATCGTATTAGGAGAACAGGCTGTCAAACCGCGTAGGGCTTGATATGTCGCGCGGTATATTAAGCCATTGGCTTAATATGTCGCGCGGTATATATAGCCAGATACAGAGACTCTCAATCATTCTTCCTCCGGTTCAACCAATTCATTCTATTTGTGTGTGACCCAATAGGATTGTATTATGTTGGCAATGAGTCCGATCATATCGACCCTCATAAGACATAAGCGGACTCTAGCAAGCCATTATGTCTACCCAAATAACACAACGTAAGAGTTCACGTTTCCAATGGTACACTTCCACTTCTCCCTTTGTCTCACGATGTTATATTGAACACAAGTCATGGTTCACGTCAACTTGTATTTGTTCAATGCTTTCTCGATCTTGAGTATAATGATAATCCAATCACATTGGGGTGTGGCCACACTCTTTCATCATTATCACTCATCGAAGGGCCCAAGCAAAACATCTCTCTTTCGAGGGACAAATTCCATCTTGACTTATCATCCTTCCCATCATGAATCCGATCATGCCAAAATTAGCCTTTATAGATATCGTGTTAAGATACCGTTTGACTAAAATCAAACATAACTTTCATCATATGTAAGGTCATGATAATCTCAGGTCTAAGGACTAAATGAAGTGACCATATGAGATTTAATTATGACATTTGACCATGACATAAATCTCATATGGGTCAAGTCCAGTTACTTGTTCTCTAACAAGTACCCATAATTTCAATGTGCATCTCTATGCATATAATCATCATATGATTATCCATTGACAATTATACTAGTTATTTACAAGTTTGTAATGTGCATCTCTATGCATATGATCATCTCTATGATCATCCATTACCAACTTATACTAAATAACTAGGGACACAGATTAATATAATAAACATGTAAAACATATATTAATCAAAATAAAATTTCTCTTTTATTAATGATAAAGACGATACATCAAGGTTTATAGAAACTATAAGCCTAGGACACACACACTAACAGCTCCCACTTGCACTAGGCTCCATTTATGTATCGAATACTCATGGATCTAACATGACCATCATGCTTATGCCTGTGCGAGGGTCTTTGTAAGTGAATCCCTAATGTCATCATCGGTTGATACTTTGTATATCTTGACTTCTTCTCATTCTTTATGAATTCCTCAAAGAACGTCTAAGTGAGTGTTTGGATCGTTGTTGTGACCTTGGTTCCATTGTTTGCACAAGTGGTACCACTATAGTCATAACAAGAGTTTCACCGATTAGTGATACTTGGAACATTTCCAAAACACTAATGAACTTTTGATCCAAACTGCCTCTTTTAGCCACATCATATGTTGCTAAAATTTGGCCTTAGTAGTAGAATTGGCTACAATTTCTGCTTGGAACTCTTTCAATCAAAACTGCACCTCTAATAAGCATAAACATAAATCTTAATTGCGATTTTAAAATAACTTTGTCGGTTGGAAGCTAGTCATCTATGTAACCCTTACAACAAGATTAACTTCCAACCTTTCAAATACCAAGAACATATCCTTAGTTCTTCTTAAGTACTAAAGGATCATCTTGACTCCCATCCAATGGTTTATATCAGGATCAGATTGGTATCGACTCATCATGCATGGAGCATATGAAACGCCGGGTCTAGTACAAATCATGGCATACATGACAGATCCAAATGCCGAAGCATATGTAACTTCATTCATTTTCCCTTTGCTCATCAGTTGTCATAAGACAATGAGTATTGCTAAGAGAAATACCATGACCTATTGACAAGCTACTCTTCTTAGACTCTTCTAAGAATCTTGTCAATGTGAACACTTTGACTCAAACCAATTTATCCTTCTAGATCTATCTCTATAGATCTTGATTCCAAGGATGTAAGCGGCTTTACCCATGTCTTTCATTGAGAAACCTTTCCTTGACCAAGACTTAACAGTCTTAAGTGTCGGAACTTGTTTTTCCAATGAGTAAGATATCATTGTAATAAAACAATAGAAATACTCCTACGCTCCCTTTGAATTTCATGCATACACAAGATTCATCTTTGTTCTTTGATGAAGTCAAACTCTTTGACCAATTCATCAAAACGAAGATTCCAATTCCTTGAAGCTTGCTTCAACCCATCTCATGGATTTTTGCAACATGCATACTTTATTAGAGTTTCTTGGATCAACAAACTATTCGGGTTGTGTACTATACACATCCTTAATAATCTTTCCATTTAAAGAAAGTCGTTTGACATCCATTTGTCATATCACATAGTCACAATATGTGATAATAGCAGTTGAAATTCTAACAGACTTCAACATTGTAACTGGCGAAAAAGGTTTCAACATAGTCAATATTATGAATTTGCCCAAATCCCTTTGTTACAATTTTTAGTCATGAAAGTATACACCTTCCCATCCATGTCGGTCTTGAAGACCTACTTGCACCCTTTAGTTTTTACACCTTTAGGTAGCCCAATCAAGTTCCAAACTTGATTGTCAAACATGGATTGCAATTCGGATTCCATGGTTCCTAACCATTTATCCAAATTAGGAGGGGACATCGCTTCTTGATAGCAAGTAGGATCGTCATTCTTAATGACTTCCACTTTATCACTTTCCGCAACGAGAAATCACTTATTTCTTGAGTTCGGATCGTGACCTATCCAATCTACGATGGACTTGTGCATCTTGAACCGGTTCCACAACTCTTTGTGAACTTGGTTCCGTCTCTACTCTTGGTTCCATATTATTTTCGGGTTCTTGAACTTCTTCAAGATTAATTTTACTCCCACTAGATTCTTTATTGAGAAACAATTTCTCAAGAAACGAATCAAATAGAGCAACAAACATTTTGTTCTCTTTTGTGGTTGTAAAATCAATATCCGAAAATAACCTTGTCAAATTTGGTGCTAACTTATAAGAGACAAGTCTCTTTACATAAGATTCGCAACCCCAAATCTTCATGAAAGACAAACTAAGTTTTCTTCCATGCCACATCTCATGTGGGGTCTTAGGAACCGATTTAGTATGGACTCGATTCAGTGTAACCGCATTATTTCTAATGCATATCCTCAAAAGGAATTAGGAAAGTCAACTTGACACATCATCGAATGAACCATGTCTAACAAGGTTTAATTCCTCCTTTCAGACACACCATTCATAGTGGTGTTCCTTGTGGAGTCAATTCTTGATGATTGTCAAACTCTTGGTTCAAATATTCACCACCTCGATCCAATCGAAGTATTTAATAGTTTTACCAAGTTGTTTTTGTATTTCACCTTGAAATGTTCGAAACATCTCAAACGATTCACCTTTGGACTTCATTAGATAGACATCGTCACATCTAATAAGTCATTGGTGAATGTGATGAAACACCAAAATCCTCCCTAGCAATGCTGCTTATGGTCCACATACATCTCATGTATAATGACCAATAAAGCACTAGCCCTCCCACTACTATTAGTGTAGGGTGGTTTGGTCAATAATCCCAATAAACAAGATCAACATTCCTCAAATGACTCATGGTCATATGAGTCTAAAAGTCCATGTTAATGGAGTTTAGATATATGTTTCTTATTTATCTGACCAATCCGGCAATGCCATATGAACGCGTTGTTCATATTGTTCGGTTTAGATTTCCATTTATATTATAGATATCTTCAACATTATTTTGTTTCTCATCTTCCAGGATATGAAGACCATTCAATGACATATGCAATACAATAAGGCATATCATTAAAAAAAATATAAAACTTCTTATTGAAAATAAGAAAATTATATTCTTCATCATCCATTTAAGAAACAGAAATAATACTCCTACTCAAATTCGGAACGTAGTCATACTTGTTCAAAACAAGTACTACTTCACAAGGTAAAGTGACTTCATAAGTCCCTATGGCTAATGTAGCAACCCTTGCTCCATTTCTACACATAGGTTTAATTTACCTTCTTTGAGTAGCTTTCTATTCTTTGTTCCTTGCACATTTAAACAAATGTGGGATCCAATCCGGTATCATATACCCAAGAACAAGAAGTTGAAAGGAAAATATCTATCATATAGATACTCGAAGTAGTAGCAATCATATTTCCCTTCTTCACCTTTTAGGCCTTCCTAATAAGCTTTGCAACTTTGCTTCCAATGACAATCTCATTGCAATGACAGCAAACTGCATCCTTTTGAGACACTTTGGGTTTAGCCTCTTCGGCTCTGACAACTTTTGTCTTAGGTTTAGCAATCTTTGCTTTACCTACTTTGTTTTCCTTTATGAACCCCTTTCTTGTGTTAACCATTAACACTTTTGCGGATTGCTCCTTGTTGCATCTCATGCATTAAGGGCCTTCACCACAACATACATCTTTTGCCTAGCTCGCACTTGGAACGTTTCCTTTTTGCGTTATTCTAGAACAAAAGTGACTCCCATATGTTCAAGGTTCTTCATAAGAGCCTTTAAACATGGTGGCAATTACAAGGCAAGCAATATTGTCAGAATCATCAATATGTTTCTAATGTTGCTTCCTTATTTGCCCTTTGCAACATTTGCAATGGGTTCAAAAGAGGAACGGATTCGTCAAGAACGTACAAATTTACCTAAGAACCATTCTTTAGGCTTTTGATCCAATCAAAATTATTTGTATCATTCCTTTCGAACTTTGTCCTTCATAAGGACGAATCGCAATTATCATTATTTAATGCTATTTTTACAACGAGATATACAAATTATATGAACACATATCAATATCAACACCTTTATCATTTAAGAGCAAATAATGTATTTTACAAATACTCCCATTAAATTATACACCTTCAAATACAAGCATGTATCATATAATTATAATGGGCTAAGATCCATATTTCACTTCAATTTTGGTTTAACTGAGTCAATGCCCAAAATTAAGTTATTTAGGTAGATAACATTTATCAATCACATCATATGTGACTCTTAGATCCTTTATGAGATTTAGACATCATATGTCAAAACATGTTTTAATCTCATCTTATGCCTTGGGTCAAAACTCTTTTGAAAGCACCAATTATGTCTAACCAATTTCAAACGTATGAGATACATGGAACGATGCATCCAACTGAGTCGAAACTACATCAACCATTATCTCATCTTGCTCCATACTTAGAATAGAATGATGCACCCAACTGAGTCGAAACTACATCAACCTATCCCAATACTTCTCAAGTGTTTTACTTTCGGGGTGACATAAAACTTAAACATTAAATGAAGGTTCTTTAAAATAGATCACAAGCATGTCAACAAAGATAATCAGAAAGTACACCGGGTAAGTTCCCAGTGAAACCGGTGAGCCACAAGGACTACTTAAGTACCCAATCCTTAGACGTAACTCTCCTAGACATGTACAACTACGGTATCGCTTTGATTGCAAAGCATAATCTTACTTGTAAACCGACTTGTTTCATAAACAATCAAACACTAACTTGTTTCTCATAAACAATTAGTGAACTATAATTCAATGTTCAAAAAACATTCTAGAATTATAACAGTTCTTTATGCAACGCAATAATTAATAAAATCACCTTTTTAAACAATTAAGCAAGCATAAGAACACTTTAATAATTATGCAACGCAACAATTAAATAAACATCTTTTAATTAATTAAGCGAGACATAATTATTATACAATTACTCGCATAGATTTATAAACGAGATTTGTTTCTCATAAACAATCGAGATTCCTTCAAATTTTGCGTAAACCGACTTGTTTCTCATAAACAATCGAAAACCAAAATTTAATGTTTCAATCAAACATTTAGGAATTCTCAATTCAATGTTTCAACTAAACATCTAATAAAGTTCTTAACACTTAAGAACAAATAATTCATGCATCGCAATAATTAATAAAAACACATTTAAATTAATTAAGCATGCATAAATAATGAATTAGTCTAGCATAGACCTATAAACTTAATTTCCAGAAATTTATAGCATCCAGATTAAGACATAAAACATCTCAGATTGTAAACACAATCACGACAGCGTAAAAATTAAACAAACCGATTACGCCGGCTTTGGCTTATTATGTCGCGTGACATAACTAGCCGGTGGCTAAGTATGTCGCGTGACATAACTAGCCGATTACGCAGATTTTCTCCTCGTGGCCAACTATGTCGCACGACATGAGTTGCCGCTTGGCGTATTTTACGAATTTCAATCAATTCCAATCATAGAGCAATCAAATCAAGTAAACGGCTTTTTACGGATTTAATTCAACATGATCGAAAACGATTTTCGCGAGATTAGCAAATTGTTTCTCATAAACAATTAAATCTAACTCATACAAAGCAAGCCTAGAACATTTATAAACAATTTTATAACAACTTTCTAGCATGCCAATTCGAATCTAACCATACGAACGGGGCTCTGATACCACTGTTGGGTTTTATGGGTCCATGCGTAGCGGAATTAAGCATAAAATTAACACAAAACCCAAGCCCTAAGATCCGTTCTATACGATTAAATTGAATTCCTATGAGATAGAATTTACCAACCTTTTTGCTTTCCGGTCTTGAGCTATCGAACGGATAATTATGTGATTCGTAATCACAAACTTTTGACCTTCAAATCTTCGAATCTTCAACTTCTTTGGATCTTCAGATTTGAACTCTAGGCCTTTGATTTGTTTGAACAAATTAAGACCCTCTTTTGGTAATCCAGACAAATATGAATGTCGAGAACGATTCTCGGGTTGGGAATTGCTAGATTCCTAAAAACTTATGGAAGAATATTGAGAGGACTTTTTATTGAGAATTTATTGAAAAATTCGAGATTTTGGAGAATTAGGTCTCGATGCACCTTCACATATTTATACTACAATAGTATGAATATGTCTCCTAATCGTATTAGGAGAACGAGTACATCCAAACCGCGTAGGGCTTGATATGTCGCGCGGTATATTAAGCCATTGGCTTAATATGTCGCGCGGTATATATAGCCAGATACAGAGACTCTCAATCATTCTTCCTCCGGTTCAACCAATTCATTTTATTTGTGTGTGACCCAATAGGATTGTATTATGTTGGCAATGAGTCCGATCATATCGACCCTCATAAGACATAAGCGGACTCTAGCAAGCCATTATGTCTACCCAAATAACACAACGTAAGAGTTCACGTTTCCAATGGTACACTTCCACTTCTCCCTTTGTCTCACGATGTTATATTGAACACAAGTCATGGTTCACGTCAACTTGTATTTGTTCAATGCTTTCTCGATCTTGAGTATAATGATAATCCAATCACATTGGGGTGTGGCCACACTCTTTCATCATTATCACTCATCGAAGGGCCCAAGCAAAACATCTCTCTTTCGAGGGACAAATTCCATCTTGACTTATCATCCTTCCCATCATGAATCCGATCATGCCAAAATTAGCCTTTATAGATATCGTGTTAAGATACCGTTTGACTAAAATCAAACATAACTTTCATCATATGTAAGGTCATGATAATCTCAGGTCTAAGGACTAAATGAAGTGACCATATGAGATTTAATTATGACATTTGACCATGACATAAATCTCATACGGGTCAAGTCCAGTTACTTGTTCTCTAACAAGTACCCATAATTTCAATGTGCATCTCTATGCATATAATCATCATATGATTATCCATTGACAATTATACTAGTTATTTACAAGTTTGTAATGTGCATCTCTATGCATATGATCATCTCTATGATCATCCATTACCAACTTATACTAAATAACTAGGGACACAGATTAATATAATAAACATGTAAAACATATATTAATCAAAATAAAATTTCTCTTTTATTAATGATAAAGACGATACAACAAGGTTTATAGAAACTATAAGCCTAGGGCACACACACTAACAAAAATTCGGGGCGAATTTTCTTTAAGGGGGAGTGAGTGTAACGACCCTAAACCTAGGCACAATTTGAGTATCGTATTATAAGCTTTTAATATTAATGTTAACCTTATGTGCTTATTCTATGCCTTTAATATTTATGTTAAGTTGAGATGGTTAGGAGATAATTTTAAAGTCTTGGGATAAAATGGAAGTAAGTTAAAGTATTTGGTTGGATTAAAATAATTGAAAGTAAAATAAAGTAATAGGGTGGAGTGATAATAAAATGAACAAATAAAATAAAATGGGTTGGAAAGATTATTTTTAAAAGAGGAAAGAAATAATTAGGAAGTATGGGGGGGCATACTTCCTCCCCTTAATTCCCTCCTTCTTTTCCCTTTAGTCAATGACTACCTCACCCATCCCATACTCCCTCCATTTCCCTCCTTCTCTCTAATAATTCCCCATCATCCTCCTTCACTTCTTACTTCCTCTCAAATGCTTCCATGGAAGCCTTCTTGAAGCTTTAAATTCCAAGTCCCTAAAGAAGCCAATCCTTCTCCATTTTTCAATCCAAGAGTACTTTTGTGATTGGTGCAACTAGGAGAGTTGATCAAGCCAAGAAAATCCTCATTCCATATTATATTTGCTAAGGTAAGTTATTATGACTTCTTTCTAAATATTGCACATTTTATGTGTTAATGAATGTTTTGTGAAAAGAAAAAAGATGTTGTATTTTTAAATAAGATTATTTGAGTAAAATGGGTTAATTAAGGATGGATTGATTTTAGTATGAAATGGGGGTTTAAGTTGGAAGAATAAGGGTATAAGGAATGTAAAAGGTTAATGACTTTAATGGAATTCTTGTATGTGGTTATGATCATCTTACCTTGATTTGGGAGATGTAAGGAGTATATCTCATATGGGTTGGAAGAGGTAGAGAAGGATTTAGTATGCTTTTAATAATGTGAGTTATTATGATCTCCTTTCAAACTAGATCATGAAACGTTAATTGTGTTAGGATGTTGCTATCATTGTTGTTTGTAAATTTAGAGTACTTCCTTGGAGTTGAAGATTGGTTAAAGTCCTAAATGTGATAATATTGTCTATGGAAATTGATAAAGAGAAAGGGTTGTGGTTTAATTAGAAATAAGAAGGTTATATGTGAAATGGGATAGTGAAATGGGAGAATTAACTAAGTAAGTGAAAGGGGAGGTTTGTCTTAATTGTTTGAAATGTTTATATGGATTTTGAGTATTAAATTGGTAATACTTTGGGTTTCAATGGTTGGTAATGATGTTAGGAAAGTTAGTGAAATCTTCTTATGATTTCCAAAAATTTGAGTAAGCTTGGTTGAATTTTGGTCCAGCTGCGAATCTGAGTAAAAACCCTCTTGGGCGGTCGCCCATGGTTCCTTGGGCGGTCGCCCATCACCACAGAAATTATAACCCTTTTGAAACCTTCTTGGGCGGTCGCCCATGGTGACTTGGGCGGTCGCCCATGTCACCAGAATTTTACCAGTTTCCTTTCTTGCTGAAATTTAACCACAACCACTAAGTATGGTTTCTAACCCTTTCAAAGTAGTGAAATCTAATCTACTTCAGATATGAATTAATCCTTTTTTACCTAAGTTAAAGTAGAATACCTTGGCTAGGCCATGATGTCTTATTTGGTCAAAATGGAATTGTGGGAAGTAGGTCTTGCACCTTTATTAATATTATTCAAGGTTGAGTAGTAACTTTGTAAGAATGGTTTACGGTTTAGGTTGGCCTTACTTGCTCCCATACCTTGGTGATTAGTTGAACGTTGTAGAGACTATAATCACACTAGTGTGTTGGTTAGTAATGTATATGTGTTACATCAAATATTGTATCCCGAATGTGGATTATTTGGTATATGGTTATATTGCATCCCGGTGTGGATTATGTGGTTATGTGGATATCTTATTTGAACTCATATTCGTTAATGGTATTATGCATAGTGTATTAAATGAACTGTTGCACTATGTTATGGATTAGCATGAGTATATTTTACCATGTTTTTATATTATTATCCCTTTTTGTGGATTTATTTCAAGTATCTATTATGTGCTTGAACGTGTTGATATTCGGGGGTATAATGGAATTCAATCAATTATTGATTTGTTCTATAAGTGATTGAAGGTTCATTATACATGTGACCGTTCCCCCTCTGTGGCCACAGAGTGGGTGTGCTAACGACTGTATTGACCCAAAAAGCTTTACAGACCGTTGCGATTGGTGATTAGGGGGAATGCTTATGTATTAAGCCTAAAGCTTTACAGTAGCGATATTATTGTTGGATACTCTGATATAGGTATCTTTTCTTATATGGATCTCTGGAGTATGAGTCCTATAAGAGGTGAATGTCTTTGGAGCGGTTCACCAAAGAGAGGAGTTTTACTTCCACGTTGTACGACTTATTGTTCAGACGGGAAAGGTAAAATGAGGTAACGTAAGGTGTTTACCGCTTTCATAATGTGTTATGTGCTACCATGCTATGTGTTGCATCTTGTTTGGCATCTTGCTGCATTCATAATAGCTTATTGAGATTTATTCTCACCCCTTCCCTTTTACTGCTTTAGATTTTGCTGAGACAGGTGACCTGAACCAGTGAGGCCGGGGAAAGAGTTTGGACTCTTGCTTTTTGGGGACTTGTCTGGATAGGTATATGAGTGGGTTGTCGGGAGTCATATTTAAGTTTTATTCTTTTATAAGTTGTAAGGAAAACTCTTTTGCTAAACGATGTTAATTAGGGTTTTCAATGTAATTAATCAAGTATGGTTATTAAATTGTTTGTTTAAATTCCTCCAAGTGGAGATATCATTATTTGATTTTTGTCTATGAAAAATTTATAATTGGTTTTCTTGTAAAGGCAAATAAAAGTTTTAAAAATCTAAGATGGGTTCTCTTAGTTTGAGCTTCTCAAGCTCGGGACACGCGTTAGGTCCCGGGTTGGGGTGCTCACATGCAAAGTAGAACCTAAAGTTTCATTTTTTACAATTTAGTACACTATGTGCGCACTTTATTGCAATCTAGGACAAAAGTGGATGATATTTGCAAAAGTTAACGAAATAGACGTAAAGTGTAACAAGTGTCATATAAATTTACATTTTTTCCCTAAAGATTAATTACTTTATGAAAATATGTTGTAATAATAATTCTAATAAAAAGATATTACTATTAAATAATAACATATAAATAATTTTGAAAAAAATAATATAATATGTATAAGATAGAGAAACATTAGAAAAGAAAAAAATATTTTTAATGATATTTATTTACAGATTTCTAAAAATTATACTAATTTGCTATTAAAATTACATACTCCCTCCGTCCCACTCGAATTTGGACAAATTTCCTTTTTGGGCGTCCCATCCGAATTTGGACAACCCAAAAAGGAAAGTTTATAATAATAAAAAAATGGGCATACCCCACTCACTCATTAACTCCACTCATTCTCCACCATACAATTTATTCAACCAACCACTATTAACTCCACTCATTCTTTCTCTTCATTTTCTACCACACATTTTTATTATCTTATTGTTATTTCTTAATCTCCGTGTAAAGTAACTTTGTCCAAATTCGGGTGGGACGGAGGGAGTATTCTTTAAGAAATTTTATACCGATTTTCTAAAAAAAAAAATTAATATCCTAAACATTAAAATATAACCTTTTTTTCTAGCATAAAAATAATACGCTTTTCAAAATAATTTCCCCGAATTCCTTAAATAATCTAACTGTCACACTGAAAAATTAAAACCCTTCTTTCTCTGTAGCTTCCCCCTCCCTTCCTCACAAGCCACCGCCTCTTTAATTGTCAACGTAAGAAATTAGTGAAGTCCAATTTCATTCTTTTAACTAAGTGGGGAACAATTTGTAAATTGATAAAAGTGGGTGGGCGAATTTTCCATTGCCAAGAAAAAACAGGCAAAAAGAAGTAAGGCCCCTCTTACTCGAGGGAGAATACACCTTTTAACTTAATAAGAGAAAGAAAAAAATGGATTTTTTATTTATATATATACCGTATTTTATGGGATGGAGAGAGTATAATTTTCTTAAGAATGTAAATAATATTGATATTTTACTCTTTTAAGATCGCTCTACATTTTTCAAATATATTATATTAATTTTATTTATATATATTTTTAAATCATTTATATGTTATTATTTATCTATTAGAATTTATTGTTACAATATACTCCCTCTGCCCCACTTCAAGGGTCCTACTTTTTCTTTTGGTCCGTCTCACTTCAATAGTTTCTTCCATAAATGGCACGTTTTGAACAGTGTTTCGGACATTTATACCCTTATAATTTAAATATATGTACAAAAAAATCATTCATTATACCCTTATAATGTTAACATATTTACAAAAAAACCAATCATTAACTACTATTCCCTACCCCACATTTAGAGCCGTCAAGTTGGGACGGTCCCGTCTGAACGTCCCATCCCGCCATACAAATGGGACGGGATGGGACGGAATATTTTAGTCCCGTCTCGTTTCGTCTCGTCCTGTTCCCGTCGCGGGACAACATAGTGCGGTCTCGCCCATCCCGTCCCGTCCCGTGTAAGCCAATCAAAATGAACAAAGAGCTTGTGATGTAAATTTTGTTCTATTGTAATTGAAATGGCAAGAAAATGAAAACAATTTCATGATGATAATTTAATTATCCCCATTGTCTTCATCATCTTTTAGGTGTTTTTATCTTCCAACTATTGCCACATTGCTCACTTCCTTGTTTCTTTTATAACTCTGTAAGCATATAAAAATCATGGTAAATTAGTTGACACCCACTTGAGCTACTTCAGGTTTTCGGATAACCTGCTATGTATTTGACCTTGAAACTCAAGGGGGTTGCCATAATTTTTTGCTAGCTTTCTCATCTGAACTAATATTTTATGGTTGTAATAATGGTGAACTTTTCCTGTCCAATTTCAGTTGGTTGCTCGCGAAGTGCATAATCCATTTATCTCTTTTAATTTGACACATTTTAAGTAGTTCCCCTGAAACTTATTGACTTCTTTTACAGTGGACACTATTAGGTGGGTTCGTCCAGACTCTATTATCTTTAGGATGCTATCAGTTGACTGACGACGGAAAGAAGGAGAACTTCCTGGTCCAAGTCATCTCATGCAATCATGGCAAAATTACTGATGTAAGTACTTAAGTTCATCTTTGGCCTTGATTAGTTGTGATTATCTGTGTCCACTGATGGGTGTGTTCTATCTTTCATTTAAACAGTTGAATGATAACAACAATTTCTATGAAAATAATATGGCAAAAACCATATGAGGCCTTGGATGGAAGCATAATTGGGTCGTGGCCTTGGCCTTGGCTGTGGTCTTGGCGCCTAGTCAACGTCTAATCCCTCCTAGTCAACGGGTCCCGCATTGTCCCGCGGGATCCCGCGTCCCGCAAATGGGACGGAGTATTTTAGACTCGTCTCGTTTGTCCCATTCCCGTCGTGGGACAACATAATTTTGTCTCGTCCCGTCCCGTATTCCCGAATTGACAGCTCTATCCACATTTAACTTTTACATTCTCTCTCCTCTAATCTTCTACTCACTTACAAAAAAAACAATCATTAACTACTATTCTCTACCCCACATTTAACTTTTACATTCTCTCCCCTCTAATCTTCTACCCACTTACAATTCTTTATTCATTTTTTAAAACAATTCTTAAGAAGCGTGAAATTCAATCCCAGGACCCTTGGTCTGGGACTGAGGGAGTATTTTTTTTAATATGAAACTTTAGGGGCTAAAACGTGAATTTGAAAGATGCTCATAATATTTTTCATCTATTTCGTTAGCTTTCGCCAAATTTCATCTATTTTTGCACTACATTGCAAGAAAGTGTGAGAATAGTGTAATAAATTTCAAAATATGAAATTTTAGGTTGTACATTCCAACTTTGTATGAACTTAGTGACAGTAAAGAGTTATTTCCAACCTTTTGATGTAGATCGTGTTGAGGCAGAACAACTTGGGGACCAAGAGGGCAAGACATTTGAAAACTCTGGTGTTTAAAAGAAAACAAGTCTGATGCAGAAGTGCTCAGCCGAGCTGTTTCCTTGCCTCGGTCGAGGGGACAAAGGCAGAAACTTGGTTGTCAAAAGTTGTTTTGCTCGGCCGAGTCAAGCCGTTGCACGGTCGAGCCAAAGCTGTTGCTCGGTCGTGCTAATTCTGCGACTCGGCCATGCAGTTCCTGAAGGGTTGTGTCTCTTGGGCTTGTGTTGATTGCTCGGCCAAGTTGTTTCCTTGCCTCGGCCGAGGGACTCCTGGAAGGTTGTGTCTGTTAAAAATTCGCACGTGCTCATCGAAGGGACGTGTCTAATTCAAGTTGCATCTTTTCATACATTCATAAATAGATTATTCCTTATTGTAAGTAGTATAAATACGTTAGTCTTTCATTGTTTGAACAATCAAGTTTTATATAATCAAATCATTGCTTTGCAATTATTATCCCTTTTCGGTTATTACTCAAAGTCTAATTAACTTTGTTTGCTGAGATTTCTTTGGAAAGTCTCATTTGAGATTCGTTAGGCGATTCTCTTTAACATATTCCGCTGCGTATACATCATTTGGTATCAGAGATCGGACGATCCTTGGGGTTCTCCGACGAGAAGATGACAAACAATGGAGGAAACAACGTTGACATCGCATCAATACTAGAATGCATGGCACAGCAAGAACAAGCGGCCAAAGAGCGTAGCGATCGTCAACATGCAGAACTATTGGCTGCATTGGTTCAAATGCGAGTGGGTGGTAATGCCAACCCACAGAATCGGGCAAATCGTCGGGGAAATAATGTCCAACAGGATGAATCGGTGGCCGACGAAGATTCTGATCAAGAAGAAGAAGAGAACATAGAAGCACCTCGGTACGATCAACGTCCTAAAATTAGGGCGGATATTCCTTCCTTTTCTGGAAATTTGAAGATGAACGAGTTCGTGAATTGGCTTGCGGAGGTGGAGAAATTCTTCGACTTAATGTAGGTTGAAGATGATAGAAAGGTGCCTTACGTAGCATATAAACTATGTGATGGAGCTTCAGCATGGTGGGAACAATTATGTAAGAAGCGACATCGTAAAGATAAAGCTCTTATTCGCTCTTGGGCTCGGATGAAGAGGGAATTACGACCTCACTTTTTGCCAGATGACTATGAAAAAGTGACGTATCAAGCCTTTTTGGACCTAAAACAAGGCGCTCGTACAGTTGAAGATTATGCCAACGATTTGCATGCCCAATCAGCACGAGCGGATTTGGATGAAATAGAGGCGCAAGATTCATTAGTGGTCTTCGGGTAGGCATTAAGAATCAGGTGGAGTTGTTTACAAACCAGTCTGTGAGTGAAGTTATTACTCGTGCTAAGAAGATCGAGAGGCAGCAGTCATACATAAATTTTTCTACCGCATCTTCTTCGAGTTCTAAGTATCAAGTAACCGGGGATGCTTTGCAGTTGAAGATTCACAAGCACCCATCCCCTTACACAGTTGGTTGGATTAACTCAGGCGGCAATATAAAGGTACATGAACAGTGCCTTATTCCTTTTTCTATAGGGAGTTACAAGGATGAAATTTTATGCGATATTGTCGATATGAATGCATGCCATGTATTATTGGGTAGACCGTGGCAGTATGACGTAAATGTGGTATATAATGGGAGATAAAATACTTTGCTTTTCACAAAAGATAGGTTTCGTTTCCAATTACACTCAACACTTGATAAGAGTGCTCGTGGTAATAAGAAATTTAAACCTATTGTTTCTTTATGTACTGCTCAAGAGTTTGTTGAAGATATAGCAGATGCACCTGTTATTTATGCCATTGAGCGGAAAGAAAGTTTGGGACAAGTTAGTTTGGTTCCAAGATCATTAAAGTCAGTTTTGGATGAGTTTTGTGATATTATGCCTGATGATCTCCCTCCGGGGTTGCCACCCTTGAGAGATATTCAGCATAACATTGATTTTACACCCGGTTCTTCGTTGCCTAATCTCCCTCATTATCGAATGAGTCCTACTGAGCATGAGATCCTCAAAGAACAGGTGGAAGAGCTGTTGAAAAAGGGGTATATACAGGAGAGTTTAAGTCCATGTGCAGTCCCAGCTTTACTTGTGGCTAAGAAAGATGGTACGTGGCACATGTACATTGATAGTAGAGCAATCAACAAAATTACAGTCAATTATAGATTCCCTATACCTCGGTTAGATGATATGTTGGATATGCTTCGGGGTTCCAAAGCATTTTCCAAGATTGATTTAAAGAGCGGGTACCATCAAGTTCGGATTCGACAAGGCGACGAATGGAAAACAACTTTCAAAACTAAGGAAGGGTTATATGAGTGGTTAGTAATGCCATTCGGTTTATCCAATGCACCGAGTACATTTATGCGTCTAATGCACCAAGTTCTCAAGCAGTTTAATGGGAAATTTCTTGTGGTGTATTTTGATGATATTTTGATCTATAGCAAAACTGAGGAGGAGCATATCGGGCATGTGCAAAGTGTTTTGAAAGCATTGCGGGAAAATGAGTTGTATGTTAATTTAAAGAAGTGCAGTTTTATGTTGGATAAATTGTTGTTTTTGGGATACATTGTTTCAGCGGATGGCATTCAGGTGGATGAGGAAAAGGTCCGTGCTATTCGTAATTGGCCAACTCCCAAGACAGTTAGTGAAGTGCGAAGTTTTCATGGGCTTGCTACCTTCTACCGGCGTTTCATACGAAATTTTAGCACTATTATGGCCCCGATTACGGATTGTATGAAGAAAGGAAGTTTTTTTTGGGGTGATGAAGCCGCAGCAAGTTTTGTGTTGATAAAAGATAAGTTGACTAATGCTCCGCTCCTAGTGTTACCAGATTTTTCAATACCATTCGAGTTGGAAACGGATGTCTCAGTGGTTGGCATTGGTGCTGTTTTGACACAAAGGAAGAGGTCGATTGCTTTCATGAGTCAAAAATTGGAGGAGTCAAAGCGAAAATGGACTACGTATGAGCTTGAGTTCTATGCGGTTGTACAGGCGATAAAGCATTGGGAACAATATTTGCTGCATCGTGAGTTCGTTCTTCATACGGATCATGAAGCATTAAAATACTTGAATGGTAAGACAACACTTAATCGCATGCATGCACGTTGGGTATCCTATTTACAGCAGTTTACTTTTGTCATTCAACACAAAAGTGGACAGCTTAATAAAGTGGTGGATGCTTTGAGTCGCCAGGCTAATTTATTGGTAACTATGCATACTTCGGTAGTGGGATTTGATTGTTTGAAGAGTTTGTACGAGGCAGATGTTGATTTTGCGGAGATATGGGCAGAATGTAGAGATGGAGGTCCGGTTGGCTTATACTTGTTACAGGATGAATTTTTATTTTATCGTGACAGATTGTGCATCCCTCATAGTTCCATTCGCGAGAGCCTCATTGCGGAGTTACATAAAGATGGTCACCTTGGTCGAGACAAAACAGTAGAACTTGTTGCTCGGAAGTATTTTTTTCCACAACTTCGCAAAGATACGCACACTTTTGTTCGAAAATGTATGACTTGTCGACGCAACAAAGGACAATCCCAGAATACGGGATTATATTCACCTTTACCTGTTCTGGATGGTCCGTGGGAAGACATTTCTATGGATTTCATTTTGGGACTACCTAGAACACAGAGAGGTAATGATTCAGTTTTTGTGGTGGTTGACCGTTTTTCTAAGATGGCTCACTTCATTCCTTGTCGAAAAACATTGGATGCTGCACGCATAGCGGGTTTATTCTTCAAGGAGGTGGTTCACCTACAAGGGGTGCCTAAGTCAATCACATCAGATCGGGATACAAAATTTCTGAGTCACTTTTGGCTTACTCTTTGGCATATATTTCAGACGTCGTTACAATATAGTAGTTCATTTCACCCTCAAACAGATGGTCAAACAAAAGTGGTGAATCGGACGTTGGGTTCAATGATTTGTTGTTTGTGTGGGGATTTTCCTAAAAAGTGGGACTTAGCCTTAGCCACAGCCGAGTTTGCTTTCAACAACATGGCCAATCGTACTACGAAGAAGTCACCTTTTGAGATAGTTTATCAAAAGCCTCCTATATATACTCTTGATTTGATTCCTTTGCCAAAGGTTCCGGGATACAGTATCGCCGCTGAGCATATGGCTGAAATGATCGAGGCAGTTCAGACAGAAGTAAGAAGAAATATTACGGAGTCAAATACGAAGTACAAGGAACATGCAAACAAGCGACGTCGTTTGAAGGACTTCAATGTAGGTGACATGGTGATGGTACATCTACGCAAAAAGAGATTCCCTCAAGGAACATATAGCAAGCTACATCCGAAGAAACTTGGCCCGTGTAAGATTATTCAGAAAATCAACGACAATGCTTATGTGGTGGAATTACCAACTGGGTGGAATATCTCCCCAACTTTTAATGTGGCGGATTTAGTTGCTTATTACCCGGATGATCCTCTTTACGATGACATAGATTCGGGGATGAATCCTTTTAAAGTGGGGGAGTATGATGTAGATCGTGTTGAGGCAGAACAACTTGGGGACCAAGAGGGCATGACATTTGAAAACTCTGGTGTTTAAAAGAAAACAAGTCTGATGCAGTCTGATGCAGAAGTGCTCGGCCGAGCTGTTTCCTTGCCTCGGGCGAGGGGACAAAGGCAGAAACTTGGTTGTCAAAAGTTGTTTTGCTCGGCCGAGTCAAGCCGTTGCTCGGTCGAGCCAAAGCTGTTGCTCGGCCGTGCTAATTCTGCGACTCGGCCGTGCAGTTCCTGAAGGGTTGTGTCTCTTGGGCTTGTGTTGATTGCTCGGCCGAGTTGCTTCCTTGCCTCGGCCGAGGGACTCCTGGAAGGTTGTGTCTGTTAAAAATTGGCACCTGCTCATCGAAGGGACATGTCTGATTCTAGTTGCATCTTTTCATACATTCGTAAATAGATTATTCCTTATTGTATGTAGTATAAATACGTTAGTCTTTAATTGTTTGAACAATCAAGTTTTATATAATCAAATCATTGCTTTGCAATTATTGTCCCTTTTCGGTTATTACTCAAAGTCTAATTAACTTTGTTTGCTGAGATTGTTGGAAATGGGTAACGAAAGTTAAGTTTGACTTAACGTTGACCTAACTTCCAACGGAATTTGTTATTTGTTAACGAAGTAAGTTACAAAATGTATTCTACATTTAGTGTAGATTATGAATCTCATTTATTATCTCAAAACCATTTCCGGGTGAATGAGAAATTAATGACAAAAGATTTGTAACTTAACGAGAGTTGTTTAAAGGGTGTTTTTGATATGGCCTGATGTGCACGGCTGAGCAGAGTCCTTGACTCGGCCGAGCAGAGCATAGGAAATTGACCAAGTCTCTGGACAAACTTGCACGGCCGAGCAGAGTCCTTGACTCGGCCGAGCAGTTTGATTGACACGACCGTGCGAGTTACTTGACTCGGCCGTGCAGCTTGGTGCTCGGCCGAGCGAGTCCCTTGACTCGGTCGAGCAGATCCTGAACAGTCACCAATTCAAACAGAAAAGTTGTGTCCTTTCGTGGGAAAAGGCACAAACCCCTTAACTCTCTTTATATACTTCCCCTACCGAATTTCAATGGAAACACACAGTAAATTGAGCCTTTCCTACCCTCTTTGAGATAGATTAACATTGCCTAATCATCTTCATATTGTTGCATATAATTCCTTCAAGTCCAAAGTTCCAAATAGCCAATTGTTCGCTAGAGTTATTTATTTGGAGTGCTCCTATAGATAACTAGAAGTCGTTTTATCTTACGAGGAGTTTGCCATTCAACCGTAAGCATCTGTGCGGGGCAAATACTTCTTATGGAAATTGTGTTAAACACAAGACTCGACTATTTGTGATTTGTTTTTCAATTTCCGTTATATTTCTGTTATCTCTCTCATCTCTTTTGTTATTTCCTTAAGAAGCCTTAACCAAAAGTCCAACAATCGTAAGAAGTATTTTACGTTTCTTAAGGCATTTCTACAATGGCAAGTGAGAAAGACACCTCCGAATCATCCGGGCTTACTCCTCCTCCTCTTCAAGGCGAAGCAACGCTAAAGAATGTTGCACCCGCTCCTTCACCGACTCACTCGGTACAAGGTGAGAAACCTCCTTCACCTGGCTCAGGTACAACCTCATGTTTCGCACCTCATAATGCTCCCCCTCCGTCTCATGCGTTCGTGCATACGGAAAGACCGGGTATTCTTACCGGGATGGACTTTAAGAGGTGGCAACAGAAAATGTTGGTCTATTTGACAACATTAAAATTGGTGCGATTTCTTTGGGAATATCCACCATTGATATCCGAAGGGGATGAACCCCAAGCAAAGAATGACTTGGATACATGGAATCACAGCGATTTCTTATGTCGCATGTATATTCTTAATGGCTTGGATTATGCACAATACTATGTGTGTTGTGGCATAAAGACCGCCACTACCAGAAAAAGGTCATTTAGCGACGGAAATTTCCGCCGCTAAAATAAAATTTCCGTCGCTAAAAATAATCACCGGCGGAAAAATTTCGTTGGTGGTCCGCCGCTACCAGCCCGTCGCAGTGCTCCAACGGGTCAATTTCCGCCGGTATTTTTTTATTTTACCGACGGAATTAAATTTCGCCAGTGAATTAATGGTTACAGCGACGGAAATTTCCGCCGTTAAATCAATTTAATTTAATTAAATTTTCATTTCTGCGGCGGAAATTTCCGTCGCTGTAATAAAAATTAATTTAATTAAATTAATTTCAGCGGCGGAAAAATCCGTCGCTGTAATAAAAATTAAATTAAAATGAATTAATTTCAGCGGCGGAAATTACCGTCGCTGAAATTATTTAATTTTAATTTTAATTTTATTACAGCGACGGAAATTTCGCATTTGAAATCAAAAATTAAATAAAAATTAAATGATTATAGCGGCGGAAATTCCGTCGCTGAAATAAAAATTAATTAAAATAAATTAATTTCAGCGGCGGAAAATTCCGCCGCTGAAATTAATTTATTTTAATTAATTTTTATTTCGTGACGGAATTTCCGCCGCTATAATCAAAAATTAAATTCTGAAATTAATTTCGGCGACGGAATTTCCGTCGGCGATTACGAAATAAATTAAAAAAATAATTTAAAATATCAATAAACCAAAATTTTTTGTACCTGATATAACATTTCAATTTATAAAACTAAAACTATAAAAACTAAAAATCAAATATCAGCGTACCAAATAAAAACTAAATATCACCGTACCACCGTACCAATTCGGGAGGGGGAGAGGGGGGAGAGGGGGGGAGGGGGAGAGGGGGAGGGGGGAGGGGGAGAGGGGGGGAGTGGGGGAGAGGGGGGGAGGGGCTCCCGCGGGTACCAAATGTCTCAAATGTCTCAAATGTTTACAAACAAGTATAAATTAATACAAAAATGTCTAAAAAAGTCCGCAATCAACTCGGGGGAGGCTGGAAATTACCCTGGAAGTCCTGGCCAAGATGAGCCATCAACAGCGCCAATTGTCTTTGAGTCTCTGCATGTTGTCTTTGAATCTCTGCATGACGCCGATCATTCTCCTCCTGCATCTGCGTCTGAACCGCCAAAGCCTCCGCAAGCTTTGCCCGCTCGCGTTTCTCCTCCTCCAACGCAGCCTCCAGAGTGTCAACCCTCGGATCATACGTGGGCGGGGCATCAATTCGCCGACGGCCGGTCGACGTCGACGGGCATTGCCGCCCGTAATCCCCCATCCCTAACACTCGGGCTCCTCTCTTTGGATGTCCCTCAGAGGTGACCGAGTACCAAACATCAGGCACGAAGGGGACGGGCTCGCCGGGAGGCGTTCCTTCGGGAACAACGGCGGCTTGATATGCAGCCTGTCAAAATAAAACAAACAATTATAATCATATACACAATGTAAGGGGCATAAATAAATTTACATATTCAAAATCAAGTCATTTAATGATAGTTTACTTACAAAGGCATTAGCAGAGCGATCATCAACCCATTGCGGAGGGTGATCGGGCGCTGTAGGATTCTGAAGATGGGTGCTAGCGTAAACATCCACAAAACTGATATTCGGACCATACTCCCTTTCCTATAAATAAAATAAGCGAGATTATTACTTTGAAATTGTATAAATGCAACATTTAAACTGATTTAAAAGCATGCATACACTACAGTTACACTAAAACTATGGATTGCATAGCATCAACATGGCTCCCAGCTAAGTCAGGATAAGTCTCATCAAAGTGTTTCCATGCCTCCCCATCACTGGGATGAATCAACACACCCTCTTCACGCAAACTTTCCTTATGCCAACGCATTGCCTCTGCAGTAGATTTAGACGCGTAGAGGCGTTGCAGTCTTGGAATCAACGGCATGTAACGCAACTGCTTATGTGGTCTGTTTTTCTTGTGTTTTGAACTCCCCCTCCGATTTGGCTTATATCTACTTTGTCCGCAAATTGAACACTCGTCTTCGTGAATCTTCCTTGTAGAATAGCATGCGATCATTCTTACACGCATCAATCTTTTCATAACATAGCCCAATCTCGCCCAACCAACTTCTTTGTCTCATAAAAGTTTGTAACCATCTTATTCTCTTTCGGCAACATCCGCTTAATTGCTTTCATGATACGATTATAAGCGGTGGCTAATATTGCAATCAGCCTTTATGTTAAGGAGCTCAGCCACAGCCTCCAACACACTGATCTCGCAACCTGGATAGACCTTCTCTTTTGCAGAGTCTATAGCATCAATAAATTTCTTGGGCTGCGGGGTTGGTTCTTGCTTTGTTGGTTCTCGACCAATCGAAGGAAGGACCGGCTGCATCCCTAACCATATCTTCCATATTCAAAGGTGGTTCTTCATTGTCCTGAATAATAGGTTCGGGTTCGGGAGGTACATGAATATTCCCGGGGGGATTATTCGCAACATTTGTGCGCAATCTCAGCTCACCATGACGGGTCCACCGTTTGTACCCAACTTCAAACCCGTTACGCAAAAGATGTTTCTGAGTCTCGATCAAGCTTAGATACTTGACATTACAACACTTTTCGCATGGACACCTAATCTTACCATCCTTATCCATGTGACTGGTTTTATTTGATTGAGCAAATTCAATAAACCCCTTCAACCCTCTATAAAACTCAGGATTGATACCGCTATGATTCGGCAACTTTCGCTTGTACATCCAACTACGATCATCGTTAACAGACATCACTCCTGCATTGCAATCCATATATTATACGTACACTCAATTTAATCGACGGATGAAACAAAATTGGGATGTTAATAATTATTGGATTTCATAATATATTAACAGTTTAGAAGTAATTAACGTATTATCATTCCCAAAATTTGAATTACAAACATAAAAGCAACACAGATCTTCTTAAAATAAATATAAAGCTTCTAACTCATATTTAACAATATATTAACAGGTCTTCTTAAAGTGTCTAGGAACTCGTTCCCGCTCCCGAACTCGAATCTCTACTCTTCCTCCGCCTCGGTCCCCGGGAGGTCTTTGGTCTAGGTATGTTGAAAAAGTCAGTCGAACCTCGTCTGGCTCGGGTATCGTGTGAGCCGGTGGATCAATCGATCTGGTAGCTCTCGCATCGCTCTTTCTGCCTCAAGGCCTCCTGCGAGCTATCACTTCGGGATCATTTCTCAAAGCAGCTCTCCGAATCTCCCGTCTCTCATAATCCGCTGCAATGTCGCCGGTGATTTCATCGGGGTTGCTCTTGGCCTCTATGTCTCTTAATGTCACTGGAAGAATAGTACGCCCCAAAACACTCTCGGCGTCGAGCCTCTATCATCAGTGCATGTACGGGACCTTGCTTGCTCCTCGTACCATGTCGGATACTCGGTGGTCGAAATGTGCTACCTCTAGTCCGACGGAGTAGTGGTCGTATCGGAAGAAAGCCCTCTAGAAATGCTCGCCAAAGAAATGTGTAGTCGAGGCTCGAGTCATAATCATCGGCATTGTATTAGTTGTCAACCGCTCTCTCAAAGTCCGAATGGTCTGTGCGGTATCCGTACTGTCTGCTCACTAGAGATGGAATGCAAAAGGATGATACATGTAGTCCCGAAAGTTGGACAATAACTGACCCATCCTGAATATCTCTCATAGTCTACAATCCCCATGCCGGAATCCAATAGTACAGGTTTGCGGTCTCATATCGGGCCAAGGCCAACCTCCTATGCCAACTCTCGCAGCGGCATCCCTCAATATCCTCGCGCCGTCCAATCACCCAAGGTAATGCCGTCTCGCCCTCCGGAAGTGGCGAGATCAAGCGAAATCTCTCATACGGCCCACAATGATAGTAACTGGGCCGCCCGAACCCATGTACTCGGATCCTCCGGCTAATCTATCAATGCCGTGGTATGTCTCCGCTAGCAACAGTGGAATGATGTCCATCGCTCCTGTCCAGATTGAATATGTCGGATGTCAACTCCTCGATCACCTCTCACCGCCCGATGATCTCTAACGGCGTAGTTTGGACACACTCCGATGTAGCCGCGTAAGTAGTGCGCGCATGTAATGAGCAACATGAATATATCTAAGGAAGTGGATAGATCAAACAGTCCGGGGCTGGTCCGACTCAATCTCGGCTATATGAGTCAAGTCTATGAATCTATCGTCAACGACAATGCCCGATACCCAGCCCGTCGATAATCCCAAGAATTCAGATAGTTGCTCCGTAACCGATCGTCCTGTCTCGAGGAAATGCCACAGCCTCCTCGACTCACCCACACCCGCCGGTGCTCGAAAATCCTCCATCGTTGGCATCGATCGTTGTACGATAGGGTGAACACATGTCGCTCTGAATCCCAAAAGCACGAAGCAGCTCGGAGTAGATCCCAATCAATCTTCCAATCTTTTAGAGACCAGATGCATGGCATGCTATACCTCCTGTCAATAAGTTTCCGGTGTTGTTTTTGGTGGAAGCGAGAGTTCAAGAATGTCTTGTTGAAATTGATACTCTCGGGAAACAATTTCTCCATTGTAATGCTCCATGCCGCCTTAAATTGGGGCCGCTGGGACTTTACCTATTAATATTGTGAATAATTGTAAATTGTTAATATTTAAAATTAGGTTTAGAATTGGGGTTGGCTTCTTAGTATCAACAAATCTTGAGCTCTAGTTCAAACTAAACTAAAGGATAATGGTGTCCCTACCTAACCACCTACTCGTCCTTTAAGTGCATGTTTGATAAACCTATCTCATCCAGAAATGCATGATTATATGAAATGCAAATATCACTTTGTCTACTTGCTTTATAATCGAAAATAAAGAAATTTCGGCTTTTGCATAGACCTAAATTATTACTATTGTGAATAATTTTAAATATTAATATTTAATTCTTTGTTGTAAAATATATAATTTTACAATGATGAATTAAATTAAAATTTATAAACAAGATGAGAGTCGTTATCATCCACAACTATCAAAACCCTATCTCAGCTTAGACCAAGAAAGACAGCAAACAAGTTCTCGACGGTTTGAGCAAAGGATTTTCGTTTAATATAGGTTTTTCCAGGTTTCACTATCCTCCTCTCTAAGAATCTCAAACATCACAGCCATTGTCTTGATTGCTGTTTTACTCTTCACTAGTGTTATACGGTCACAAGTAAAAACAAGGTAACGATAACACCGGTGAAGAGAAAACGAACTTTCCACCAATTTTTTCAATCTCCACCTTCCATTTACCCAAGATCCTGATTGCAGAATCTTCCTCATGAGCTTGAAAGCTGGCGGTGTTGCCCTCAATCTCACGGTTGCACATGCGAAGCAACCGTGAGATTGAGGGCAACACCACCAGCTTTCAAGCTCCTGAGGAAGATTCTGCAATCAGGATCTCGAGTAAATGGAAGGTGGAGATTAAAAAATTGGAGGAAAGTTTTGTTTTCTCTTCACTGGTGTTATACTGTTACCTTGTTTTTACTTGTGACCGTATAACACCAGTGAAGAGTAAAACAGACACTGACAAGAACATGGCTATGATGTTTGAGATCCTTAGAGAGAAGAGGACAGTGAAACTGGAAAAACTCTTATTAAACAGAAAATCCTTTGCTCAAACTGACAAGAACTTATTTGCTCTATCTTTCTTGATCAAAGATGGACGGATTTTGATAGTTGTGGGTGAGAAAGACTCTCATCTTATTTATATTTTAAGATGTTATACACTATACCACAATACCCTAAGGTGCATCTAGGGTGCCAGGATTGATATCAGGCGCTCAAACGTAGGCGATATTACATCACCGTCCGCGATGCCGTCAATCGCCCCAAAATGGGATCTAGAACCACTAAGGTAGTGTGCGGTTGAATATGTTACATTATTGATACATTCACCCCCTTCCTCCCCTTTGACTTTAAAAGACTTGAAAATTAGATATTTAAATACTTATCTAATTGTTGCATATGTAACATGTTATGTTTACTAAATATGTAACATGTTATGTTTACTAAATATAACATGTTACATATTTGATTATGAGTACGGTTATTTATCGTTTTCTTTATAGTGGCATATGTTTTCTTCTATTAGTTAATATTACTATGATACAGAAACTGTATCCTAGTTTGTTTCATATAAGGTGCATCTAGGGTGCCAGGATTGATATCAGGCGCTCAAACGTAGGCGATATACATCACCGTCCGCGATGCCGTCAATCGCCCCAAAATGGGATCTAGAACCACTAAGGTAGTATGCAGTTGAATATGTTACATTATTGAGACATTCACCCCCCTTCCTCCCCCTTTGACTTTAAAAGACTTGAAAATTAGATAGACCTAAATTATTACTATTGTGAATATTTTTAAATATTAATATTTAATTCTTTGTTGTAAAATATATAATTTTACAATGATGAATTAAATTAACATTTATAAACAAAATGAGAGTCGTTCTCATCCACAACTATCAAAACCCTATTTCATCTTAGACCAAGAAAGACAGAGCAAACAAGTTCTCGACTGTTTGATCAAAGATGGACGGATTTTGATAGCTGTGAGTGAGAAAGGTTCTCATCTTATTTATATTTTAAGATGTTAACCACCAACCACAATACCCTAAGGTGCGTCTAAAGATTGAAACTTTAAAAGTAGATTTACTATTATAATGAATGGAGTGAAAAATATCAAGTCTTTTGCACAAGCATTTGGCCCAAAGATTGAAACTTTAAAAGTAGATTTACTATTATAATTAATCAGAAAACAAGAAAATCCCCAACTCCAGTTTTTGTATCTTCTACAAACTGAAGTTGGGGATTTTCTTGTTTTCTGATTAATTGCTAAATCTACTTTCAAAGTTTCAATCTTTGGACCTAATGCTTGTGCAAAAAACTTGAGATTTTCCACTCCATATGTAACATGTTATGTTTACTAAATATAACATGTTATGTTTACTAAATATGTAACATGTTATGTTTACTAAATATAACATGTTACATATTTGATTATGAGTACGGTTATTTATCGTTTTCTTTATAGTGGCATATGTTTTCTTCTATTCGTTAATATTACTAACATATGTTTTCTTCTATTCGTTAATATTACTAAATATGTAACAAACTAGGATTAATCACTTCTACACTTGGATAATGAAACCACATATGGAGGAGGTTAGTGTTGGTTGTCCCTTTTCACTTCCACTATTATCACCTAGCTAGAAAATATATGCTTAACCACTTCTACACTCGGATAATGAAACCACATACTGAATTTCCAATTTGTAATCATTTCTACGGCTGGAGCTGCACTTCATACATTTCAGTTCTTTCAACAAAAATAAATTGTCCTAATAGTCTTGGCTTTCGACACACACACCTCTCTTATATGCAAGTATACTTGAGGGCTTCAATCAAACAACATGGATGCCTCTCATGGGTAGATAGACCGACTCGCCATTAGTGCTTTAACTAAAGTTTCCATTTTTGTTTACCAACTAATCTACTTTTAGTCACAAAAGCCTGTTTATATATCTAGAGAACCTTCTAGACCCCACAATCAACATATACAGATAGATAAGATAGAACAATAACAGATTTACTAAACTAGCATATACTGTATCAATTATAGCGGCGGAAAAGGTAACATTATTTCTTATTTGTTCCTAAACACATAACCATGATTAAGGCCAAAACTACTTAGTATTAGTGCAATTATAGCTTGATATAAACAATTTACAAACAATAAAGTCATTTTTTTATAAATAATCTGACAAGTGAACTTTTTAAAAATAATTTGACAAATGAACTGCAACTAAACAAAAGAGAGTTACCGAGAAACATACCATTCCCATTGTCTCGCAGATGCTTAGGATAAATTGTACTACTTTCGTCCCAAAATAATGTTCAATTTTACTTTTGATGAAGAGTAAAATTAGACAATCATTTTGGAAAGAGTAATGTAAAATCAAGCTTCAATGCATACTCTGATAAGGAAATAGCATTACCACACCTAGGGGTTCATTTGGGTGTTTCTAGGATGCATCTAACAATTTCAAAATCTCAATGTAAAAATGTTTAAAACATCATACAAAAACAGTCAGGTAAACCCAAATGAACCAGATTGCCAACCCTATCCCCAAAAAAAAATCCTATACGCACTTTTGTCATAATAACCAGTAGGCAATAGACAAACTTTTTGAAGCACCAAGACTCTTATATTAGAGTTTTTAATCAATATGAAGCACCAAGACTCTTCACTTCAAAACATATAATTATTTCATCAAATTGCTACTAAGCCCTAAACCAAATGTCGGATAAAAAGAGTGCATATAGTACACACTTCAGATTAAAACATGCAATTATTTCATCAAAATACTGCTAAAACCTACCGCACCGCGGTACCACAAATTAGAAATCTGAAATTGTTCACATGAAACCTGAGGCACATCATGCAAACTGCTCTCTCGGTGACCACCTCATATTATCCAATTTATCAGACCATAATCAAGCAAACCAAAAAAAAAAAAAACAAATTGAATATAAGAAATTTAGGGGTTTATCCTATTCATAAAATTAAAATTACACACTATTATTCCGTGACTTTGGGATTAAATCGCAGCACAACCAAACAAATCAAACCAAAACGAGCTATATAATAATATAGAACATCTGAACCGACAGCACACATGATTTAGATTTGTGATTGTAAAACGAAACCCTAATTCAAACGAAAGCGTAACAAAATTTGATCGATAGATTAAGAGGGGGAATCGAAATACCTCGGTTGAGTACAGAGAAGAGAGAGAAAGACGGTGGAAGGAGGCGGACGGACGGAGACGACGGCTAGACAGCTCGAGACGGACGGAGACGGCGGAGAGGTGGACGGACGGCGGCGGCGTGAGCTGCTGCTTCTTCTTCTTCTTCTTCTTCTAGGTCGCAGCGGGAAGAGAGAGAAAGCGGTAAGAGAGAGAGAGGGAAATGGCGTAATTGATTTCTGAGGGATAAAATCAGTATTTATAATTTCCCTCAGCGACGGAATATTCCGCCGCTAAATATTAATTATAGCGGCGGAAATTAAATTCCGACTCTATAATTAATATTTAGCGGCGGAATATTCCGTTGCTGATAAATCCGACGCTAACCTATACGTACGTTCACCTGGATCGATGACGTGGCACGTCCACCGACGGAAATTTCCGCCGCTGATTTTAAATTCAGCGACGGAAATTTCCGCCGCTATTATTAATAAATATAATTGTTTTTATTATATTTTTGAAAAAATAAATAAATAATAAATATTTGTTAATTTTAATTTAATAAATATCATTATTTTTATTTATATAAAATATGAAAGTTATTTTAAATTACTCTCAAAAAAATAAATATGAGTCAATAAATATTATTTTTAAAAAAATAAATAAATTCTAAACCCTAAACCTAATACCCTATATATACGTACACTATACATTATACCCTATACCCTATACCCTATACACTATACCCTATACCCTATACACTATACCCTATATCCCTAAACCCTATACCCTATACTCTATACACTATACAATATACACTATATACTATACCCTATACCCTATACAATATACCCTATACACTATATACTATACCCTATACCATATACCCTATACCCTAGGGGTTAGGGTTTAGGGTTTGGAGCTTAGAGTTTAGGGTTTGGAGCTTAGGGTTTAGGGTTTAGGGTTTGGAGCTTAGGGTTTAGGGTTTAGGGTTTGTGGTTGGCTAGTGGTTTAGGGTTTAGGCTAGGCTTCAGGGTTTGGGTTTGGAGCTAGGTTTAGGGTTTGGAGCTTAGGGTTTAGGGTTTAGGGTTTAGAGCTTAGGGTTTAGGGTTTAGGGTTTGGAGCTTAGGGTTTAGGGTTTGGAGCTTAGGGTTTAGGGTTTAGGGTTTGGAGCTTAGGGTTTAGGGTTTAGGGTTTAGGGTTTAGGATTTTGGGTTTAGGGTTTAGGGTTTAGGGTTTAGGGTTTAGGGTTTAGGGTTTGGAGCTTAGGGTTTAGGGTTTGGAGCTTAGGGGTTAGGGTTTAGGGTTTGGAGCTTAGGGTTTAGGGTTTAGGGTTTAGGGTTTAGGGTTTAGGGTTTAGGGTTTAGGGTTTAGGATTTTGGGTTTAGGGTTTAGGGTTTAGGGTTTAGGGTTTAGGGTTTAGAGCTTAGGGTTTAGGGTTTGGAGCTTAGGGTTTAGGGTTTAGAGCTTAGGGGTTAGGGTTTAGGGTTTGGAGCTTAGGGTTTAGGGTTTAGGGTTTAGGGTTTAGGATTTTGGGTTTAGGGTTTAGGGTTTAGGGTTTAGGGTTTAGGGTTTAGGTTTTAGGGTTTAGGGTTTGGAGCTATTCCCAAATTGGTAAATTGCATACAATTTTAAATTTTTTATCCAAAATAAAACAAAAACAAGATTAGTCCAAAACTAGGAACTAACCAACTATTAGACAACACTCTGGAGATTATTGTCTCATAAGTCATAACTAAGATATCCAGAAAACAAAGACCCACATCATTACTGCTGAGCACACTGCACTCTCTGGCCCCCACCACCGTGCATGTCATCATCTTCATCGTAAGCTTCATGCGCCGCCTGTTATTTTCTGTGCATCTCATCTTCAATGTTGACATCGTGAAGGGTTGTCTCCTCGCACTCATCAAGCTCCATATCTGTCATCTGCGATGAAGGCTTAGGAGGCAGCACACCCTCTAGGGCCTTGCATTGTTCGGAAGTCAAGGAATCTGGGAAGTCGACCGAGAAGTGGATGTATAATTTGCCCCTGTCATCACCCTTTCGCTTGAACTTTGGGTGCTCTTTCTGTTGTATTACAAAGACTATGTCTCCAGTAAGAGTGTTAGGAGCTTCATCGGCTTCTCCTGGGAATGTAATTTTCTGTCCATTTTACATACCCTTCTCCACAACCACTTCCAAGACCTTCTTCTCCTGTACAACCTTTTCGCCCTTGCATTGTGGGCAGCGGTTCTTGTCATTGATAGTTTCTTCAGTACCCTTACATTGCAGGGGTTAGGGTTTAGGGGTTAGGGTTTATAAGGGTTTAGGGTTTATAGTTTATAGGGTATAGGGTATAGGATATTTATTGACTCATATTTATTTTTTTAGTGTAATTTAAAATAATTTTCATGTTTTATATAATTATAAAGAATGATATTTATTAAATTAAAATTAATAAATATTTATGTGGTATTTATTTTTTCAAAAATAATATTTATTCACTCATGTTTTATAAAATAACTTTCATATTTTACATGTTTTATATAATTTTCATGTTTTATAAAATAACTTTCATATTTTACATAAAAAAATAATGATATTTATTAAATTAAAATTTAAAAAATATTTATCATTTATTTATTTTTTCAAAAATATCAAAAATATTTATGATATTTTAATGTTTTTTAGTTTGTTATTTTGTTATTTAGTTCTAAAAATAAACAAAAATTTCATTTTATTATCAGCAACGGAATATTTCCGTCGCTGATAAATAAAAAAAATATTAACTTATCAGCGGCGGAAATATTCCGTCGGTGTTTAATCAAAAAAAAAAACATTTAATTTCACCGTCGGAATATTTCCGACGCTGATAAATTAAAAAAAATTAATTATTCAGCGGCGAAAATATTCCGTCGGTGTAATATTCCAAAAAAAAATAAAAAATATTTTAATTTCACCGTCGGAATATTTCCGACGCTGTTAAAGAAAAAAAATAAAAAATGATATATTTCTACCGTCGGAATAATTCTGTCGCTGATAAATATTTAGCGGCGGAATATTCCGTCGGTAAATCAACCGCAAAAATAGTGGCGGTAATTAAACGAATATTCGAGGAATATTCGTTTTAGCGGCGGAATTTAGCGGCGGAATTGAATTCCGTCGCTAAATTTGACGCCAAAATAATTCCGACGCTAAAGCTTATATTCCGCCGCTATTTAGCGACGGAATGAGTCCGTCGCTGATAATTCTGTCGCTAAAACACCTGTTTCTGGTAGTGCGCAAGAGAACTTTGGGAATTTCTCGAGATGCACTATTCTATGTGTATAGTGACAAAAAGACGGCAAGTAAACTTGGCGGAAACAAGTACCGGAAATAAGAGGAAGAACACCGGGAAAGTAAAGAGGGGAACTACAACCGCCAAGAAGTTCAATGGTAGTTGTTTTAATTGTGGCAAACCCGGGCATATGGCTAGGGAATGTCGACATCCTAGAATCAACAACCTAGATGGAAACCCTCTTCAAGCCAATGTGACTGAAGATCGATATGTTCCATTGGACTTTGATCAACTTAGCCTAGGGGCATAAGATTGAATTGACCAAATGTGGTCATTGTATTACATTAGAAAAGGGTACCTTGATCTGAATGTAATCCGCCTAAGAGCGAAGAATAAAATATCAGTTTTTATTTCCTACTTAGCTTGTGTTGTGACTTGTTCATTTAGGTCTTGTAAATTTAAATTCATTCCGTCGACTAGTGAATTTAAAATTACTACCTAAGATGAAGTTTGATTCGCAAACCAAATATGGTTTCTTCTGTGGAAATCAGTTCTTCATTACTTCTATTGATATTTGCACTCGATAATGCAAAGTACATCTTTTGAAACAGTAAAGATGAAACCTTAAGAGGTTAAGTAATAAAGAATGAGTTAGTGATTCATCCTAATTGTGGAGAGTATGTAGTATTGTTTGAAAAATAATTATTGGGACGCTGACACTTATTTATCAAACGAATGCTATTTACACACCCAAAGGAAGAATAGAACTTGTAAGGAGAGGTTGAACTCCTTAGTGATAAGTTCCGTCTTAATTGACAAAATGTGGGGATACCTAGTATAGGTAGAAATATCTAAACCTCAAGAGGTTAAGATAAGACCCAAAACCATGGATTACGTTTCCATTGGATATGTAAACAATTAGTAATGCATATAGATTTGTGAAGAACAAATTTAAAATTCCCAACATGACAAAGGGAACGATTATTGAAGTGAAGTTATCATACTCTAATTCAGATTCTAGAGTATTATGTTACTTCTAAATTATAAATTTACTCTCAAGGCTTTCAATTCTTAATGTAAGATTATCCCTTTTTTGAACATAACCACCATCCTTGGATGTGTTGTGAGTTTGTTCATTTGCATAGCCACGCATTTAAAAATGTGATGTGAGTATGCGGATCTACTTACTTTGGTTGAATATTTATTCACCATTAAGTTAAGAATTGATAAAGAAAATGAAGTACCTTGACAAAGTAAAAAGAAAAAAAGAAAAAAAATCTTAATCACGCAAGTGACTTAAGACATTGTAGATAGCATGGAGCATATGCTAGTTATTACAATTGAATGACCCCATATAAAGGAAAATATTAATTATGAATTAAGATATTCATAAAATATTTAAAATATGGGGGTACACCTCAAATGTGGGGGTACATGCTAAATACATAAGTTCTATATATAAGTGAACTTTTAGTATTAGCGGAAACTTAAAAGCATTAGGTTGAAAGGGTGTCTCATCATATATTTGGAAAATTAATAGATCTTCCTCCATAATGCTAACCATTGGGTTACAAATGGGTCCTTAGAAAGGAAATATTTAAATGATGAATTTGATAAAAACTCCTAACGAATTTGAAGTATTCGTAAGCTGTTTTATAAATACCTAAAATGTGGGGGTATTCGGCTAAAGTAGTAATACTTAAGCAAGACACGTTATATTCTTTAAGAATATACTTCCTTGAAATGATAGGAAATGTATAAATTTTAATAAGAAAATTTATAGAAAACTGTAATTGTTTTTCTTAATAAGAAGAAGAACCAAGATACAGTTGAAGGACAAAAGTTACTACTGATGGAGAAAAATTCCTCTAATAATAAAAACCGAGCAAGTGTACTCACTACCGGTGTAGCAATATGCACGAGCAGGGGTCGAACCACAGAGACTCGTTGGTAAACAAGAGCAGTTAAAGCAATGAATAAAGTAACCACAGATTTTTGATTTGAAATAATAATCTAATTCTAAAACAGAAGTAAACAATTAAAACTAAGAAAGCAATTCAAATGTAACGAATTAACTCAGATCAACAACGGAGATTCACGGATTGGATTCACAATTACTTTCACCCTATGCTATTTGTATTGCTAAAAACATTAATCTCAAATCTAGGATTCATTCACAAAAGTAAGGATTGGGACGGTGTGGTGCCCGGATTGCAACCCTTTTAATTATTATCAAGCTGCGTTTTCTGTTACGGCCACACAACAATCAAATAATTAATCAACACATTAGAATATTGAATCTAAACCCTTTTGATTTCTATTATGGCCTCAATTAGGTCTAATCTTCAAAACAGTGTTCAATTGTATCAATCCCCAAATTAATGGCGGAATCAATACCCAAATAATTAAAAGGCCAAAATCATCTTAACATGAAATTGCAACCTCAAAATTGTTAAAGATTAATATTATGAAGAACTAGAAAGAGATCAATTGGGAAGAATTAAATCAATAGCATAAAGATCCAGTAATCGCTACAACCAATCCGCAAATCTAAAAGAACTTAGCTACTCAACGACATAACGAAACTAATAATATTCATAAACCAAAAGAACATCAAAACCTGAGAGATCCGGAATTGATGAGCAATAATTCTCTACGAAAACTCAAAACCTAGAACAAAAGTAATATCCAAGATTGTTTCTAAAAAACTGCTGCTGAAGTATATATACTCTAGGGCAAAATACATGGGAAAAAAGTGCAAAAAGTCAAGACTGCCCTTAATTAGTTGCCGAAATCTGATACTGAAAACGGGACAAGCGCGGCCGCTCTGCAGGTGAGCACGCTCGCGCTACTTGACAGCAACATTGGTCTTCAAAACGACGTCACTTGAGCGCGGCCGCTGCGGGTGAGCGCGCCCGCGCCGGTTGGCCGAGAGTTGTTCTTCAAAATCTTGATGGAGCGCGGCCGCCCGAGGTAGAGCGCGGCCGCCCGTTGCGCCTGTTCCACAATTTCTTGCTCTGCTCCACTCCAACTTGATTTCCTTGCCATTTTTCTTGACAAAAATCAACACTTAATCATCCTTTTCCCCTGTACTCATAAACACTCAACAACCATATTAAAACAACATAAAACCCGGGATTTTGAGCCTAAAATAGGTTCGTAAACATGTAAAATGGGTGTGTAAAAACACATCCATCAAACACCCACAAACTATCCTTTGCTCGTCCCGAGTAAAACAAAACAAAAACTAAACTACCAACATAAAATAAAACTACACTACGAAAAACAAAACACAATATTTTTTTTGATGTTCTCTTCAAAACGGGAATCTTGTCGGCCAGACAGTCTCAGATCCTAACACAAAATAATCACAAGCATGCTATCATGAATCATCAACTAACGTTACATTAAAGCAAAAACCCACAATTTTCCACCGCGGCATGAATAATGAAGTGAAGTCTGGTAGATCATTGTCACACTCTAAGATTATTTATGGATTCACTAAATGATGCTCTAACATAATGTGTATCAAATACAATCACAAAGGGACACTCATATGCATGTTTACACAATTGTCAACCCGGCTACTTGATAACGAAATGAAGATATGGCTCTAAGCGTTATGGTGCGAAGGATCGCATGGCTCGGGTCACGGTTACAAACGAAGGTAAGGACATACGAATCGGAAAGCGAAACTAAGAAGTCTTCTTTTTATGTATACATCCTCACTATGATAATTCACTCCGCTCACCCTTTTTCTTCCCAATGTGCCAACCCACAAACTAAAGCTTTTGCATACATACACAACATCGGGTTGAGCACATTTCCTTATTTCTGGGGCCTCTTCTAATTTCCAACTTTTGACACAATGGAGGGGCAAGATTTTTTTTTTTTCTTTTTCAATTGAAAGAACATATATACAAACACATACTCTTTTTTTTTTTTTTTTATATATATATATTTTTTTTCTATGCCCCTCTTCATTGTATTTCACACCCCATTTTGCATTTTGACCCCAAATTGCGAATTTAATTCCACTCACCCCAAATTCACCCCAAATTCCCATTCATTCCCTAGTTCACTTCCCGGCAGGTAAGACATCCTAAAACTATGTGAAACGGGTAGGAAAAAGGTAACAAATGATGGCGAATGGCGGTCTAAGTTTCCATTCTTTTCTATTAAAGCTCAACAAGGGTTCTAGCGGAAACTATTATTTACTGGGGTAGAAAGCTGAAGGCACACAAAAGGGTTGAAAGAATAAGCCATATGTATCAAAATAGCCTAATGACATGTTATTGACAATCATGCAAACCATGTTCTAGGGACCCCGAGAATGCACAAGTGATCCCATAAAGGGCACCTAGAGTGACAACAATGATCAATGATAAATGATAAATGGAAGTGAGAGGTGGTGCAATCGTGGTTTATTGTTTCAATGTAACCCTAGTTCTCAAATCCAAGATAGCATAATGACTAACAAATAACACTCAATCATCACAGACGCAGGCCAACATATCCCAAAATAAAGAGAACAAAATTTTTTAAATTTTTACTAAAAACAAAGAACAACCTAAACTAACATGGTGATAAGCAGAATAAATCACAGATACCCCCCACCCACAAACTAAAAGATTGCATTGTCCCCAATGCAATTAACTATAAACTCAGGGTAGGGATACCTCAACCGATCACTGTGGCGGATAACCCCATTGGCTAGAAGAGCCTCCAGGGAACTGATGCTGCTGCTGCCACTGCTCTCCTTGTCCGGATGAGCCACTGGGAAATTGCTGCTGGTACTGCGGTGGGAACTGTGGCGGGTACTGTGGCCATATGTAACCAGTAGGGGGCAACCGACTGAAGAGTTGGTCCCACCTACTATCCTGCTGGGCCCGCCATGCTTGGGCCGTCTCTATCTCTGCCCTCACTCTATCATCAACCGCTCTCACCCTATCATCAGTCGCAGCCTGTCTCTGCTCCAGGGTGGTGAATTTCTGCTTAAATCTCAGCTCCATCGCCTCCAACTGATGCGACAGATAGTACAAACCCTCAGCTGGGTTTTCTCTCCAGTCTTCGACTATATCATCCTCTTGTTCTTCCTCTTCTTCCTCCTCCTGTTCTTACTCCTGCTCAACCACATTTACCCCCTTGGGGTGACTCTTATCCCTAATCTTTCTCTCGGTAATTGTAGGCTCTAAGCCTATGTCTCTAGGGATATTAGTGAAATTAACACCATTGAGCCCCATCAACCCCGTAATCATTAAAGGGTAATTGTAACTATTCTTCCCCATTTGTTGATATGTCCTGTTGATCTCGTGGGCAATGATTGACCCGGTGTCAATGTTTTGCCCCGTCAAGATGACGTGCATCAATGCAGCTCGACGCCACCCAACCTCGTGAGGTCGGGAAGATGGGAGCACTCTCTCACAGATAATCCTGTGAAGATACTTCATCCGTGGGGGAAGAAGTTTTGAAGCAATTAATACCCCCTTGTGCACTGTCGGGTCAAGGGGAAGACCACCAAATGTTCCGGCAATAAGATGGAGGTTAGCTTTGGGGTTGTTCATCATTTGTTTCTCCAGATGCAAGAAAGAACAGGTATCGGGTTGCACATGTGTGGAGAGGTTGTAATACGCTATAATTCTTGCCCGGGTATACCCCACCTCTATACCCCGCACATAAGAAGTGTTATGTATCCCTTTTCTAGCAGCCGCATTTGCATAAAATTCGCGAACTAACTCGCGACTCCCCCTTTCAACCGGGGCAACCAATAAGTTCTGCCACCCATACCCCGCTACAATATCATCTAGACCCATATCCGTAATGTCTATCCCCTTTTCTACATTGAAACTCCGTCCGGCATAAGTATCAAAAAATTTCAGAGCATCAACACTCACAAATTTATTTTCATCGAACAACGGTTGTGGAACCGGGGCTTTCTTGGTTCCCCTTTTACGCTTAGGATTAGAGGTAGACATTGTATCGACACAAATGAGCAGGACAATGCGATTAAATTCGAAGATTCTTACCCCTTCAAAGCTCGCCGGAAAATTCGCCGGAGTATGCCGGAATTTCTCGCCGGAATTTGGGAAGAAGGCCGGAAAATCAACCCCTTGCCTTTGTGAACGAATACCCACTTCAACTCGAGCTCTTCCCCCCTTGATTCAACCGGAATGCTCTCTTAAGAACCTTTCTTCAATTTCCGAATTTGTCTCAAATCCGCCGGAATTAATGGCCTTTTGAATGAAGGAATCGGCCTTGGCTTGAGGATATGTGGTGGGTAAGGTGATTTTTGGGGTTAGAAGGGGAGATAATTGGGTTTGGGTGAGGAATTTTTAGAGAGAGAGGGCTTAGGGTTCGTAGGTTTTTAGAGAGAGAGGAAGGAGGGCGGCGGTGTGTATTATGAAGGGGGAACGGCGTGAATTAGGTTTATTTCAAATTGCCCGTAATTTCCGTTGGAGCGCGGCCGCTCTCCCAATAAGCGCGTCCGCGCTGGATGGCCGAGACAAGGCAAGTTTTTGATTTTTAATGAGCGCGGCCGCTCTGCCTTGGAGCGCGCCCGCGCAGCCTGGCCGAAGCTGATGCTCATTTTTCCTTTAAACAAGCGCGGCCGCTCTATGTCCGAGCGCGCCCGCGCACCCTAGCAGCGTGATTTCATCAGTTTTTTGGCCCTTTTTACTGCCTTGAAGTTCACAGCTTCCGTTTTGACCAGTTGTGTGCTATCCTGCACATCACCACAAACACACATACAAGCGTAATATCTATTGACAAAACTCAAAAGTAAATATTTTTGGAGGGTGACAACTATTTACACTCCCCTATAAACCCACAAACTCGGAGAGACCCATAACGGGTAACACAAAACTTTTGTTCGACAAAAATATGTCAAACATTTGACCGCACTTTCGCTGCCTACGTCCCCATTAATGTGAGTGGACTACCCACATTAATAGGCTCAGGTCACCGTAGTTCGACACGTTCTATACTAACGACTCGAAAACGGTAAATAACAAATTTTTTTTTTTTAATGAATACCCCCACCCACAAACTAAGAATTTGCGATGTCCTCATTGCATAAACAAATTCCAACGCGAATTCAAAGCTAACGAGTAGTGATAAACTGAATATAAAGACAGAAAGCAGTAAAAGTTACCTAAGGTTGGGTTGCCTCCCAACAAGCGCCTTTGTTTTAAGTCTTTGGCTCGACATGATGCTAATGATTTATCAGTTGATTTTCGGTGCATCCACCAACACCACCACATCAATTTCTTCCAAGATAGACACCCCTTCGTAATAGGGCTTGACTCGGTGCCCATTCACCTTGAAAGTACTTCCGTTTTTCAAATCTTTGAGCTCGACCGCTCCATGTGGAAATACTTTCACCAACTCATAAGGGCCTGACCATTTGGAGCACAATTTACCGGGAAAAAGTCTCAATCGAGAATTGAACAATAAGACCTTCTTACCCGGCATTAAGAATTTCGGCTTTAAGTACTGATCATGGTATCTCTTGGTTCTTTCTTTATACAGCTTGGCACTTTGGTAGCTGTCTTGCCTCAACTCCTCAATCTCATCCAAATCAAGCATTCGTTTCTCACCTGCCTTCGTCAAATCCATGTTGAGTTCCTTCACAGCCCAATATGCTTTGTGTTCCATCTCAACCGGAAGGTGACACTCTTTGCCATACACACAGTGCATGCGGACTCATCCCAATGGGAGTTTTGTAAGCAGTCCGATATGCCCATAATGCATCATTGAGCTTCAAAGCCCAATCTTTTCTGTTTGGCCGAACTGTCTTTTCTAGGACCCCCTTGATTTGGCGGTTGCTCACTTCCACTTGCCCCGATGTTTGGGGATGGTAGGCTGTGGCTAGCTTGTGAACAACTCCATATTTCTTCAGGACTTGGTTGAAAAGCCTGTTTGTGAAGTGAGTTCCTTGATCACTAATGATTGCACGAGGCACCCCGTACCTGCAAAAAATATTCTCACACACAAACTTTGAAACAACGTTAGCATCATTAGTCCGGGTGGCAATAGCTTCCACCCATTTAGATACATAGTCAACAGCAACCAATATATACACAAAACCATGGGACGAGGGGAAAGGGCCCATGAAATCAATGCCCCACACATCAAATATGTCAACAACTAAATTATAATTTTGGGGCATCTCATCTTTCTTACCTATCCCTCCAGTTCTTTGGCATTTATCACACTTTTTGCAAAAATCTTGCGCATCTTTAAATATGGTGGGCCAATATAAGCCACTTTGAAGGATTTTCCTAGCAGTCTTTTGACCACTGAAATGCCCACCACATTGTAAATCATGACAAAAGCGCAAGACACTCAATTGTTCATATTCCGGAACACACCTCCTCACCATCTTATCCGGACAAATTTTCCACAAGTAAGGGTCATCCCAAATGTAGTTCCTCACATCAGATTTAAATTTTCTCTTTTGATCATAAGTAAAGTGAGGAGGAATCATGTCACATGCAAGATAATTAACAAGATCCGCATACCAAGGCTCTTGAACATGTAGAGCAAGTAGTTGTTCATCCGGGAAATTTTCATTCACCGGAATCACTCCTTCTTTGCTATTCTGAAACGAGAAATCCTCAAGCCTTGATAAGTGATCCGCCACTACATTCTCGGACCCCTTTTTGTCCCTTATTTCCAAATCAAATTCTTGCAACAAAAGCATCCACCTAAGCAGTCTAGGTTTTGTATCCTTTTTATTCAACAAATATTTTAAAGCTGCATGATCAGAATAGATTATTACCTTCGACCCAAGCAAATATGAACGGAACTTCTCAAGTGCAAACACAACAGCTAAAAATTCTTTTTCAGTAGTGGTATAATTAAGTTGTGCATCATTAAGAGTTCTACTTGCATAATGGATTACATGCGGTAATTTATCTATCTTTTGGCCTAAAACAGCCCCAATCGCAAAATCAGATGCATCACACATGATCTCAAAAGGGTGAGACCAATCAGGGCTAGAAAGAATGGGAGTGCAAGTAAGTTTTTCTTTTAATAAAGTGAAAGCATCTAAACAGTCTTGGTCAAAGATGAACTCGGTATCTTTAGCTAGCAAGTTACTTAACGGCTTACAAATTTGTGAAAAATCCTTAATAAATCGCCGATAAAAACCCGCATGGCCTAAGAAACTTCGAACACCCTTACTGAGACCGGGGGAGGTAGCTTAGAAATCACATCTATCTTAGCTTTATCGACCTCAATCCCCCTACTAGACACTATGTGGCCCAAGACAATCCCCTGCCTAACAAGAAAGTGACACTTCTCCCAACTAAGTGTCAAATTGGTCTCGCAACATCTCCTCAAGACCATAGTCAAATTATCAAGACACCCCTCAAAGCTATCTCCAACCACAGAAAAATCATCCATAAACACCTCTACACACTTCTCTATCATGTCCGAGAAGATGGAGGTCATGCACCTTTGAAAAGTAGCGGGTGCATTGCAAAGCCCAAAGGGCATCCTCCTATAAGCAAAAGTACCAAAGGGACATGTGAAAGTGGTCTTTGATTGGTCCTCGGGTGCAATTGTGATTTGATTATATCCCGAGAACCCATCAAGAAAGCAGTAATAAGCATGACCCGCCAACCTCTCTAGGATTTGGTCAATGAAAGGCAAAGGAAAGTGATCCTTTTTGGTGGCGGCATTCAGCTTTCTCAAATCTATACACATCCTATACCCGGTCACCTCTCTAGTGGGCACATCCTCATTTTTATCATTTTTCACAACAGTAATGCCCGACCTCTTAGGAACCACTTGAACCGGGCTCACCCACTCACTGTCCGCAATTGGGAATATAATTCCCACATCTAATAATTTCAGGACCTCTTTCCTCACTGCTTCCTCCATGTGAGGGTTCAATCTCCTTTGTCTCTCCCTCGAAGGTTTAGACCCTCTACAAGATTAATTTTATGCATACACATTGAGGGGCTAATACCTTTAATATCCGCCAAAGTCCACCCTATGGCCGATTTCCAGGCTCACAAAGCACAAAGAATTAATTTGGCCTCTTGTTCTAGGGTCAAGTGCTCGAGGCAACTATCACGGGTAAAGTCTCGCCCTCCCTAGAAAAGCATATTTTAAATTAGAGGGGAGGGGTTTTAACTCAAGAACCGGTGGAACCACAAGCGATGGCGCATACTTCTCATTGAAGTAGCCTAGGGAGTGAGACGGGCCATTAACAGAATAATGTTCCTCGGCCTTATTTTCAATGGCCATTACTTCGGAACCCGCATTATCCCTAGTTTTCCCACTGCCATTCAACAACATCTCAAGTTCATCACATGCTCTATCATGCCACAAATATTCATGCACACAATCATCTACTCTCTCCACAAAGTTACAAGAATTCCCATTGTCCATTGGATTTTTCATAATATCATGCACAGCAATTTCAATAGTTTCGTTGGCCGCAGTCATGGAAAGAGTTCCATTGCCAACATTAATAATAGTGTTTGTTGTCGCCATGAATGGACGCCCAAGTAGAATTGGGGAATCACGACGACTACACTCACTATTAGGCATCTCAAGCACAACAAAATCCACAGGTATGATCAATGAGTCCACCTGAACCAAAACATCTTCCACAATCCCCAACGATCTTTTAATAGATCGATCCGCTAGTTGGAGAGCCATGGATGTAGGTTTCAATTCAGGAAAACCCATATCAAGATACATATAATGGGGTAACAAATTAATACTAGCGCCTAGGTCCAACATCGCCTTAACCTTACTCGAGTTCCCCATATTGATAGAAATTATAAAACTTCCGGGGTCCTTTTGTTTGGGTGGGAGGAGGTGTTGTGCCACTGCACTAGCATTCTCTCCAAGAAAAGCCTTCTCATCCTTGCCATACTTTGGTTTCTTGGAATTAATTTCTTTGAAAAACTTGGCATAAGCCGGAATATTTTTTATCACATTCAACAAAGGGAGATTGATGTTCACTTTAGAGAACATGTCCATCAACTCCGACATTTGTTGATCCATTTTATTTCTCATAAATCTTCCAGGAAACGGTACAGCCGGTACATATGGATTGGGGGTTGGAGAGTCAACTTTAGATTTTTCCCCCAATTCATTAGTACCTTCTTCCTCATTAACAATTTCAACAACAGGAGGGGGAATAGAAGATGAAGAAGAAATTACCTCGCTACCTACCTGTTTACCATTCCGGAGTGTGGTAATGGCTTTTGCTTAGTGACCTTGACTCGGGAAGGTCACCGACTTGTGCCCTGCAATGCTTGAACGGCTTCAGCCATTTGCCCTATTTGGGTCTCCAATTTTTTCATAGCGACTTCATGATTCTTTCTTTGCTGTTCTTTGTTCGGCTCTCATACGCTCTCTTGCTTCCTCCCAAGGCTCCTTCCTTCTTTCAAATGGCCCTTGTGGAGGTGGAGGATGGAGAGGTTTATTTTGTGGATTACGATTACCTCCCCACGAGAAATTAGGATGATTCCTCCACCTGGATTATAAGTGTTGCCATAGGGCATGTTACGTGGATGCCTTGGGGATGTCCATACATAGCATTTACCTGTTCGGGATCACAACCAAACCGCACACCACTTGGACACATATTAGTAGCATGAGAATTTAAACCACGGTAAGCACATAAATCATTTAACACATTGGCACTAGAAGAGGTGCCTTGAGCGATCAACTTGTCAAACTTACTATTTAAAACGACAATTTGCTTGGATAAATTATCGTAGCGATCAAATCCAATACCCCCTTGTTTTCCCCCTAGAACTCTTTTGTTGAGAATTAGCACTCAACATTTCAAATAAGGCCTTAGTCTCCTCGGGGTCTTGACTCCTATAGAGCCTCTGTTTGCATTGTCCACCACGGGCGAGTGGAATCATTCAAGCCATCATAGAAAGCTTGATTCAAAGAGGGTAAAGAAAAATTATGCTGAGGACATTGAATGAGCATCATATTAAATCTCTCCCAAGCTTCATGGAGAGGTTCCCCCACATCTTGTGTGAAAGTCATCAATTTACGTCTAAAAGTAGGCTGAGATGATGTGGGTAATACCTCTGAGAAAAATATCTTGCATCTCGGTCCATGTGCGATGCTTTGGGATGGAAGCATCATTAACCAAGTTTTATTGCCCCTTTTAGAGTGTAAGGGAAGCACTTAAGTCTAATCTGAACTTCAGTCACTCCCTCTCTTAATAAAAACTGGGCTACCGTCATAATGTATTCTTTCAAGAAAGTCAAGGCATCCTCGCCTGGTAGCCCCTGAAAACTAGGTAACATAGCAAAATATTGACCTTTGACCTCTAAATTCTTTCTTTGCTTCGGACGGACACTATGCATGAGGTAGAAGTGTCTACCCTAGGTCTCAGGTAATCATTCATTGTTTGAGCCGGTGGTTTTGCCATCTCGACTTTTTCTTCCTCTACCTCGGTGGTGGAGGGTTCAGACTCGATGTCCGAATCTGAAAATAGAGGATTAAAGAGGGGATCGCCCTCAAATGTTTCCTCAAGTCTATTGATGTTATCGTCCAATGGAACCAATGTAGGCTTCAAAGAACGACGACCTTGCATTCACTACTTAACTTACTTGTTTACTTGCAACAAGTCCCCGGCAACGGCGCCAAAAACTTGATGGAGAAAAATTCCTCTAGTAATAAAAACCGAGCAAGTGTACTCACTACCGGTGTAGCAATATGCACGAGCAGGGGTCGAACCACAGAGACTCGTTGGTAAACAAGAGCAGTTAAAGCAATGAATAAAGTAACCACAGATTTTTGATTTGAAATAATAATCTAATTCTAAAACAGAAGTAAACAATTAAAACTAAGAAAGCAATTCAAATGTAACGAATTAACTCAGATCAACAACGGAGATTCACGGATTGGATTCACAATTACTTTCACCCTATGCTATTTATATTGCTAAAAACATTAATCTCAAATCTAGGATTCATTCACAAAAGTAAGGATTGGGACGGTGTGGTGCCGGATTGCAACCCTTTTAATTATTATCAAGGCTGCGTTTTACATTACGGCCACACAACAATCAAATAATTAATCAACACATTAGAATATTGAATCTAAACCCTTTTGATTTCTATTATGGCCTCAATTAGGTCTAATCTTCAAAACAGTGTTCAATTGTATCAATCCCCAAATTAATGGCGGAATCAATACCCAAATAATTAAAAGGCCAAAATCATCTTAACAAGAAATTGCAACCTCAAAACTGTTAAAGATTAATATTATGAAGAACTAGAAAGAGATCAATTGGGAAGAATTAAATCAATAGCATAAAGATCCAGTAATCGCTACAACCAATCCGCAATCTAAAAGAATTTAGCTACTCAACGACATAACGAAACTAATAATATTCATAAACCAAAAGAACATCAAAACCTGAGAGATCCGGAATTGATGAGCAATAATTCTCTACGAAAACTCAAAACCTAGAACAAAAGTAATATCCAAGATTATTTCTAAAAAACTGCTGCTGAAGTATATATACTCTAGGGCAAAATACATGGGAAAAAAGTGCGAAAAGTCAAGACTGCCCTTAATTAGTTGCCGAAATCGTGCGAGAAACGGGACAAGCGCGGCCGCTCTGCAGTGAGCGCGCTGCGCTACTTGACAGCAACATTGGTCTTCAAACGACGTCACTTGAGCGCGGCCGCTCTGGGTTGAGCGCGCCCGCTGGTTGGCCGAGAGTTGTTCTTCAAAATCTTCAATAGCGCGGCCGCTGCGAGGTAGAGCGCGTCGCCCGCTGTTACTGTTCCACAATTTCTTGCTCTGCTCCACTCCGACTTGATTTCCTTGCCAAACTTGATGGAGAAACATTCCTCTAGTAATAAAAACCGAGCAAGTGTACTCACTACCGGTGTAGCAATATGCACGAGCAGGGGTCGAACCACAGAGACTCGTTGGTAAACAAGAGCAGTTAAAGCAATGAATAAAGTAATCACATAATTTTGATTTGAAATAATAATCTAATTCTAAAACAGAAGTAAACAATTAAAACTAAGAAAGCAATTCAAATGTAACGAATTAACTCAGATCAACAACGGAGATTCACGGATTGGATTCACAATTACTTTCACCCTATGCTATTTGTATTGCTAAAAACATTAATCTCAAATCTAGGATTCATTCACAAAAGTAAGGATTGGGACGGTGTGGTTCCCGGATTGCAACCCTTTTAATTATTATCAAGTGCGTTTTTACATTACGGCCACACAATAATCAAATAATTAATCAACACATTAGAATATTGAATCTAAACCCTTTTGATTTCTATTATGGCCTCAATTAGGTCTAATCTTCAAAACAGTGTTCAATTGTATCAATCCCCAAATTAATGGCGGAATCAATACCCAAATAATTAAAAGGCCAAAATCATCTTAACATGAAATTGCAACCTCAAAACTGTTAAAGATTAATATTATGAAGAACTAGAAAGAGATCAATTGGGAAGAATTAAATCAATAGCATAAAGATCCGATGTCGCTACAACCAATCCGCAAATCTAAAAGAACTTAGCTACTCAACGACATAACGAAACTAATAATATTCATAAACCAAAAGAACATCAAAACCTGAGAGATCCGGAATTGATGAGCAATAATTCTCTACGAAAACTCAAAACCTAGAACAAAAGTAATATCCAAGATTGTTTCTAAAAAACTGCTGCTGAAGTATATATACTCTAGGGCAAAATACATGGGAAAAAAGTGCGAAAAGTCAAGACTGCCCTTAATTAGTTGCCGAAATTGGATACTGAAAACGGGACAAGGCGGCCGCTCTGCAGGTGAGCGCGCTCGCGCTACTTGACAGCAACATTGGTCTTCAAAACGACGTCACTTGAGCGCGGCCGCTCTGGGTTGAGCGCGCCCGCGCTGGTTGGCCGAGAGTTGTTCTTCAAAATCTTCAATGGAGCGCGGCCGCTCTGAGGTAGAGCGCGGCCGCTCTGTTGCCTGTTCCACAATTTCTTGCTCTGCTCCACTCCAACTTGATTTCCTTGCCAAACTTGATGGAGAAACATTCCTCTAGTAATAAAAACCGAGCAAGTGTACTCACTACCGGTGTAGCAATATGCACGAGCAGGGGTCGAACCACAGAGACTCGTTGGTAAACAAGAGCAGTTAAAGCAATGAATAAAGTAACCACAGATTTTTGATTTGAAATAATAATCTAATTCTAAAACAGAAGTAAACAATTAAAACTAAGAAAGCAATTCAAATGTAACGAATTAACTCAGATCAACAACGGAGATTCACGGATTGGATTCACAATTACTTTCACCCTATGCTATTTGTATTGCTAAAAACATTAATCTCAAATCTAGGATTCATTCACAAAAGTAAGGATTGGGACGGTGTGGTGCCCGGATTGCAACCCTTTTAATTATTATCAAGCTGCGTTTTACATGCTACGGCCACACAACAATCAAATAATTAATCAACACATTAGAATATTGAATCTAAACCCTTTTGATTTCTATTATGGCCTCAATTAGGTCTAATCTTCAAAACAGTGTTCAATTGTATCAATCCCCAAATTAATGGCGGAATCAATACCCAAATAATTAAAAGGCCAAAATCATCTTAACATGAAATTGCAACCTCAAAACTGTTAAAGATTAATATTATGAAGAACTAGAAAGAGATCAATTGGGAAGAATTAAATCAATAGCATAAAGATCCAGTAATCGCTACAACCAATCCGCAAATCTAAAAGAACTTAGCTACTCAACGACATAACGAAACTAATAATATTCATAAACCAAAAGAACATCAAAACCTGAGAGATCCGGAATTGATGAGCAATAATTCTCTACGAAAACTCAAAACCTAGAACAAAAGTAATATCCAAGATTGTTTCTAAAAAACTGCTGCTGAAGTATATATACTCTAGGGCAAAATACATGGGAAAAAAGTGCGAAAAGTCAAGACTGCCCTTAATTAGTTGCCGAAATCTGATACTGAAAACGGGACAAGCGCGGCCGCTCTGCAGGTGAGCGCGCTCGCGCTACTTGACAGCAACATTGGTCTTCAAAACGACGTCACTTGAGCGCGGCCGCTCTGGGTTGAGCGCGCCCGCGCTGGTTGGCCGAGAGTTGTTCTTCAAAATCTTCAATGGAGCGCGGCCGCTCTGAGGTAGAGCGCGGCCGCTCTGTTGCCTGTTCCACAATTTCTTGCTCTGCTCCACTCCAACTTGATTTCCTTGCCAAACTTGATGGAGAAACATTCCTCTAGTAATAAAAACCGAGCAAGTGTACTCACTACCGGTGTAGCAATATGCACGAGCAGGGGGTCGAACCACAGAGACTCGTTGGCAAACAAGAGCAGTTAAAGCAATGAATAAAGTAACCACAGATTTTTGATTTGAAATAATAATCTAATTCTAAAACAGAAGTAAACAATTAAAACTAAGAAAGCAATTCAAATGTAACGAATTAACTCAGATCAACAACGGAGATTCACGGATTGGATTCACAATTACTTTCACCCTATGCTATTTGTATTGCTAAAAACATTAATCTCAAATCTAGGATTCATTCACAAAAGTAAGGATTGGGACGGTGTGGTGCCCGGATTGCAACCCTTTTAATTATTATCAAGCTGCGTTTTCTGTTACGGCCACACAATAATCAAATAATTAATCAACACATTAGAATATTGAATCTAAACCCTTTTGATTTCTATTATGGCCTCAATTAGGTCTAATCTTCAAAACAGTGTTCAATTGTATCAATCCCCAAATTAATGGCGGAATCAATACCCAAATAATTAAAAGGCCAAAATCATCTTAACATGAAATTGCAACCTCAAAACTGTTAAAGATTAATATTATGAAGAACTAGAAAGAGATCAATTGGGAAGAATTAAATCAATAGCATAAAGATCCAGTAATCGCTACAACCAATCCGCAAATCTAAAAGAACTTAGCTACTCAACGACATAACGAAACTAATAATATTCATAAACCAAAAGAACATCAAAACCTGAGAGATCCGGAATTGATGAGCAATAATTCTCTACGAAAACTCAAAACCTAGAACAAAAGTAATATCCAAGATTGTTTCTAAAAAACTGCTGCTGAAGTATATATACTCTAGGGCAAAATACATGGGAAAAAAGTGCGAAAAGTCAAGACTGCCCTTAATTAGTTGCCGAAATTTGATACTGAAAACGGGACAGGCGGCCGCTACGCGAGTGAGCGCGCTCGCGCTACTTGACAGCAACATTGGTCTTCAAAACGACGTCACTTGAGCGCGGCCGCTCTGGGAGTGCGCGCGCCGGGTTGGCCGAGAGTTGTTCTTCAAAATCTTCAATGGAGCGCGGCCGCTCTCACGAGTAGAGCGCGGCCGCTCTGTTGCCTGTTCCACAATTTCTTGCTCTGCTCCACTCCAACTTGATTTCCTTGCCAAACTTGATGGAGAAACATTCCTCTAGTAATAAAAACCGAGCAAGTGTACTCACTACCGGTGTAGCAATATGCACGAGCAGGGGTCGAACCACAGAGACTCGTTGGCAAACAAGAGCGAGTTAAAGCAATGAATAAAGTAACCACATTTTTGATTTGAAATAATAATCTAATTCTAAAACAGTAAACAATTAAAACTAAGAAAGCAATTCAAATGTAACGAATTAACTCAGATCAACAACGGAGATTCACGGATTGGATTCACAATTACTTTCACCCTATGCTATTTGTATTGCTAAAAACATTAATCTCAAATCTAGGATTCATTCACAAAAGTAAGGATTGGGACGGTGTGGTGCCCGGATTGCAACCCTTTTAATTATTATCAAGCTGCGTTTTTACACATTACGGCCACACAACAATCAAATAATTAATCAACACATTAGAATATTGAATCTAAACCCTTTTGATTTCTATTATGGCCTCAATTAGGTCTAATCTTCAAAACAGTGTTCAATTGTATCAATCCCCAAATTAATGGCGGAATCAATACCCAAATAATTAAAAGGCCAAAATCATCTTAACAAGAAATTGCAACCTCAAAACTGTTAAAGATTAATATTATGAAGAACTAGAAAGAGATCAATTGGGAAGAATTAAATCAATAGCATAAAGATCCGATGTCGCTACAACCAATCCGCAAATCTAAAAGAACTTAGCTACTCAACGACATAACGAAACTAATAATATTCATAAACCAAAAGAACATCAAAACCTGAGAGATCCGGAATTGATGAGCAATAATTCTCTACGAAAACTCAAAACCTAGAACAAAAGTAATATCCAAGATTGTTTCTAAAAAACTGCTGCTGAAGTATATATACTCTAGGGCAAAATACATGGGAAAAAAGTGCGAAAAGTCAAGACTGCCCTTAATTAGTTGCCGAAATCTGATACTGAAAACGGGACAAGCGCGGCCGCTCTGCAGGTGAGCGCGCTCGCGCTACTTGACAGCAACATTGGTCTTCAAAACGACGTCACTTGAGCGCGGCCGCTCTGGGTTGAGCGCGCCCGCGCTGGTTGGCCGAGAGTTGTTCTTCAAAATCTTCAATGGAGCGCGGCCGCTCTGAGGTAGAGCGCGGCCGCTCTGTTGCCTGTTCCACAATTTCTTGCTCTGCTCCACTCCAACTTGATTTCCTTGCCATTTTTCTTGACAAAAATCAACACTTAATCATCCTTTTCCCCTGTACTCATAAACACTCAACAACCATATTAAAACAACATAAAACCCGGGATTTTGAGCCTAAAATAGGTTCGTAAACATGTAAAATGGGTGTGTAAAAACACATCCATCAACTACTGTTACTATTAACAGTTAATAGTTCATCCTATTAGGAAGATGGTTGATCTTCCTTATGCGAACCGTTGGGTTGCAAAACACTAGATGTGCCAAGGATGAAACCTTTAAATGTTAGACTCTTGAAATCAATAGGAAGAATTTTCAAGAGGTCTAGTCTAAAGAGTGAAAATTTCAAAAGATACAATTCTATAAGAAAAATTAATCTTTTGAAATAAACTCTATTGAGACGGACTTTTCTTGATAAAAGAATCTTGAAAGGTAGTCTCTATAGGCATAGAATCTGAAGAGATAGATTCTAAAACGCTCAAGGATCACATCTATAAGAGCTCTCATAGCTATTGCAACAGTGCATAATCTTGAGATACACCAAATGGATGTGAAGACAGCTAGATGAAGAAATTTACATGGAACAACCCGAAGGGTTTGTGGTTCCTGTGTGTAAACTTGTAAAGTCGTTATATGGACTCAAACAAGCACCTAACCAATGGCATGAGAAGTTTGATCGAACTATGTTATCAAATGGATTCAAGATTAATGAATGTGACAAATGTGTCTACATTAAAGGAACATCTGAATCATTTGTTATTGTCTGTTTTTATGTAGACAACATGTTGATAATGGGAAGTACTCATGAATTGATCATGAATACCAAAGGCTTGTTAAAGAAACACTTTTTTTTTTCTTTTCTTTTTTTTTTTCTTGTTAAAGAAACACTTTGACATGAAAGATATGGGATTAGCCTATGTCATATTAGAAATAAAGATTTCTAGAACATCAGATGGAATAGTCCTATCACAATCCCATTATCTTGAAAAAGTACTTCAAAAATTCAAGTAGAATCTTGAGAGGTAATCTCTGTAAGGTAGATTCCTGAAAGGTAGACTCTAAGGAGGTCAAACCACTTAGAGATACTGAATACTTGGGAAGTCGGATCGGTACAGAGATAATAACCACTCGAAGAAACTGACCGATAGAAGAATTTGATCACTCGAAAAGATTGACCGTTCTAGAGAGACTAAAAGTCTAATTAAAAAATTGTAATAAATCACTAAGGATAGTCAAAGTACTTGGAATACTTAAAAATATTCTTGTGATTACAGATTACAATAAATAAGATATTCCTTTGTGGAATAAGTTTGTGTCTACATGACCTAAGGCATTGTGACGACAATGAAGAAATAGGAAAAGGTGTAGAACATCATGGTAAGTCAAGACACAATGGTCATTGACATATTACCATAAAACAATTGATCTCAAATGAGACTATCACAACTGGCCATGTGAAGTCAAAAACCGGATCCGTATACCAAATGTATAAATCGAGATCAACTGTATAAACTGTTAAGGGGAATGGGTTTAAAACCCACAACAAAAGAACTTATAGCGGACACTCAACCTTGAGAAATGGAGATCCCAGGCCCTTGGTTCAATGAGACAACCAAGTTATAAGTTCTAGTAGAGTTACTTGGAAACAACAACTCGGTTTATTAACCTGGAGATGTTGAATACTCATTCCCAGAACATCCAAGTACAAGCACGTACGGCGGTGGTAAGGATAAGTTGAGAAAACTTTTAATGATTTCTATACCTACGGGTGGAGTAGTGCATGATACTCCTTATAGTGAGAATCACCTATATAAGCGAGAGGTAATTTGGCCGCCTCTAAATGAACGCTTATAAATGAGATACGGTCCAAGCTCGAAATGGACAAAACGTGAGAACAATAACTATTAGAGCTATTATTATGTGAGTATTGTTGTCTTGGTATACATTATACAGTCACTGGTTCAAAGCGACTCGCTACCAAATGGCTAGTATATCCGATAATATTTCACTAGGGAAGATTCAAGGCCACAAGCTATCTATCCCGATGTAATAATAGTTCGCCGGAACTTTTGGACGAAATTGCATACATGCATTAATTGTCATTCATGTGGGGGATTGTTGGAAATGGGTAACGAAAGTTATGTTTGACTTAACGTTGACCTAACTTCCAACGGAATTCGTTATTTGTTAACGAAGTAAGTTACAAAATATATTCTACATTTAGTGTAGATTATGAATCTCATTTATTATCTCAAAACCATTTCCGGGTGAATGAGAAATTAATGACAAAAGATTTGTAACTTAACGAGAGTTGTTTAAAGGGTGTTTTTGATATGGCCTGATGTGCACGGCCGAACAGAGTCCTTGACTCGGCCGAGCAGAGCATAGGAAATTGACCAAGTCTCTGGACAAACTTGCACGGCCGAGCAGAGTCCTTGACTCGGCCGAGCAGTTTGATTGACACGGCCGTGCGAGTTACTTGACTCGGCGGGTGCGGCTGTGCTCGGCCGAGCGAGTCCCTTGACTCGGCCGAGCAGATCCTGAACAGTCACCAATTCAAACAGAAAAGTTGTGTCCTTTCGTGGGAAAAGGCACAAACCCCTTAACTCTCTTTATATACTTCCCCTACCGAATTTCAATGGAAACACACAGTAAATTGAGCCTTTCCTACCCTCTTTGAGATAGATTAACATTGCCTAATCATCTTCATATTGTTGCATATAATTCCTTCAAGTCCAAAGTTCCAAATAGCCAATTTTTCGCTAGAGTTATTTATTTGGAGTGCTCCTATAGATAGCTAGAAGTCGTTTTATCTTACGAGGAGTTTGCCATTCAACCGTAAGCACCTGTGCGGGGCAAATACTTCTTATGAAAATTGTGTTAAACACAAGACTCGACTATTTGTGATTTGTTTTTCAATTTCCGTTATATTTCTGTTATCTTTCTCATCTCTTTTGTTATTTCCTTAAGAAGCCTTAACCAAAAGTCCAACAGAGATTTCTTTGAAAAATCTCATTTGAAATTCGTTAGGCGATTCTCTTTAACATATTTCGCTGCGTATACATCACCTTTACATAACAAATCTCAATAGAATCCAAAGAACAGAATAACGTTGTGTAAATTATAAAGGGTAAAAAGAAGTGAGCTTTGTGTGATGCGAAAGCATTAGCAAAATAAAGGTATATTAACAATGTGTCCAATATGAAGAAAATGGACTAACAATAATAAAGGGGTATCCAAGGATATATATATACTCCCTCCGTCCCAGAACAATCTTCACACTTTTTTTTTTGGGCGTCCCAAAACTTACTTCACACATTTAAAACTTACCTAAAATGGAAAGGAATCTTTACTATTCCCTCCACTCATTCTCTCTCCTACATTATTTTAATACTCACAACACCATTATAATTTACTATTCTCTCCACTCATTCTCTCTCCTATTTTATTTTCACACTCACAACACTTTCAATATAATACTCACTCATTAAAACCAGTGCAAACAGTGTTTGTGAAGTAAGTTCCGAGACGGAGGGAGTATTATTTTAGTATTATTATTATTATTATTATTATTACTATACTATACTATACTATATACGTGCTCGGCTTGCTGCTTCGCTTCCGTACTAAAACATGGATATGAGCTGAGCATGTTCAATCTTGCAAGGTAAATAACGGAAATTACCTAAACCCATAGAACTAAGTAATCTTTCATGGACTTGGACTACAACAAAATCAATAATTCATGGAGATTGACACAAACCAAATACTAGTAGTAGTTAATACCCTGTCTGTTTCCAACTTACAAATTCTATCACACTCCTCTTCATTCAAATACTATTATAATACACAAATAGACCACCATATATTAAATCATAGCAATCCTTCTATTCACTACTCTTAATATAGATTAATGCTGCGGGCTACATCCTTTTTGCAACCACCTCAGCCTCTCCCTCTCCCTCTCCTCTTCTTTCTAAAATCCTCAGTCACCTCCACCTCCAAAATCAAAAGACTTTTTCTCTTTCCATTATACCACCACTTTCACAACACCCAATAACCCTACTAAACATAAATACTCAAAAAGCCACAAAACCAACCAACAATGGCGCCAACGAAAACTAATAAAGACGGGAAATTTAAAAAATCAAGTTGCTTGATTTTGGTTATGCCTAAAATTGGATCTTTCTTGGCCTTTTTAAAGTCAAAATTAGACTCTGAAATTCTTGCCACTGAAGGTTTGACCGAATTGCCAGTGAGCTGGGACAATGTTCCATGAGGTGGAAGTGCGACGGTCACTGCTTGTCACCCTAAACGAAAGTGACTGTCCAACCAAAACAGCGTTTGACTGCCAGTTTTGTCCCCAGTTACGGCTCATGCTCATCCATCCTGTCTTGGCGCCTTTCACGCTAACCCTCACGATATCACCTGCACCCGCGACATTGCTGATCAGAACCAGGTTGAAGTAACGGAAACCGTTGATTGTGAACCTGATCCCGCCTTGCTTTCTGCATGGCACCCTGCAAGTTCAAAACTAAAGTTAGTGTTGTCATTTCAAATACTTCATCTGTTCAAAATATTTATAATAGTGTACTCCCCTCTGTCCCATAAAACATTACCCCTTTGGGTGTCCCACTTTCCTAAAAAGGAAAAAAAAAATTAATATTCTCTCCACTCATTCTCTCTCCTCCCACTCACAACACTTTTCAAATTTACTATTCTCTCCACTCATTCTCTCTTCTTCCACTCACAACACATAATTTAATAACATTATTTCTTATTTTTCGTTCTCAATAGTAAAGGGGTAAAATTCTTCGGGACAGAGGGAGTATTTGATATTTTATTAATTAAATTGTAGTAATTTTTTTTAAAAAAAAAAATAATAATAATAAACCAACCCGTTATTTTGAACCGGACTATAAATAACTATTGAAAATGGGCCCTAAATTAATTAGCTTAAAACGCACCATGTAAATCCCAAGATTAGTGTCTAGTAAACATAAAAGTGGGGCCTAGTTAACATGAAACGCGTGGCGTGATTGAAGGGTTGAGGACGCAGTACGGCGGGGAAATTCACATTGGTGAACGGGTTTAAAGCATCGAAGACTGTGTCCCCACATGGAATATTGCGGAATAAATGTCCCAAATATACGATCCAACGGATAAGATTTCGTTAATCAGGAAATTGACGCGGCACTTTCTGTATTCCCTTGGATGCCCTCGGATCCGGTGGGACAGAAATCACGCCGAGTATCCCCATTCATTAACATGAAGATAAGATGTAATATAATTATTTTTTCTTTGTCAATTTTTGTTTTATAGTTAAACCGCAGAATAGAGATTTATAATGAGGCAATTTACCATCATTTGATTGAAAAAACATTTTACACAGCAAATATTTTAAAAATTATGGAACTAAATTTTATTGCATCATTTTAATTAAATAGGAGTAATATTAACCGCTTTTTAAGAAATTCATGGTCCACCATAACGCTTTATATACACTTACTAGAATAAGCCCGTGTTTGAGGACACTTTTTTTTTTTTTAATTTAAAAAAAAAAAATTTAAGGGCAAAATTTAATTTAAAAAAAAAAAAAAATTTAATGGCAAAATGGAAAAGGGACAAAATAGTGAGGGCAAAATGAGAATTTCGAACATTAAAACTATTCATTCAACTGTTCATGACCCTTCTCTCATTTATACTATAGATACTTTACATATACCACCATATGATAAAATTTTATCTATCTAACCATTTTTTATTTTATTTTTTGTCATTAAACCCAAGTTCTTATTGTTATAAGGTACATTATGTCCGCACCATTAGATTTTTGTCCATAAGGTCAATTTTTGGTAGACTAATTTCAGGATGAAATTGCTTAAGTTCAAATTTGGGTGCAAAGTAAAATGCAGCATTTGTTTTGAACTGGACAGTAAAAATAATAGAGAGAGAACGGAGAAAACAGGGGAATTACCGGCGATATGCAACTGGAACAATCCCGGCCCGGTACTCTGCGATCTTGAGAAACATAGGCATGGCAAGGTCAAAATGGGTCCGAGGAGGGTTGCACCACCCACCATTGTCACTAGGCTGCGCGAAATTGGGCGGGCAAAAGTTAGTAGCAGTGACAAAGATGGAAGGGCTGCCGGAGTGACACCAAGTCGGGTCATTAGCACACTTTATTTCAAAGCAAGCGCCGCAGCTAAACCCTTTGTTGAAGAGGGCGGTGCTCAATGCCGCCGTGTTCACGCCGTACCCTTGGCTGTATAGGTTTCCATACCCACAAGCACCACCTGTACATAACGGACAATTAAGAGACTATTCGTTGATTAAATCAAAATCTCATGTAAAACGATGAAAATGTGGGTGAAAATAGGCATACCCATGGTGCCGGAGGCGTCGCTGCCGCCGTAGAAGGTGGCGTGAGCGCTTTCCCAAGCACCGCCGTTGTAGTTTCCGGGGATTCTGGCCTCAGTGAGGGATATGAGGAGGATTGCAATGCAGAGTGCAGTGAGAGAAGCCATTTTCTGATTGATATAGAACAATGAGAGAGAGAGAGAGAGAGAGAGAGAGAGATGGGAGTGAGGATGAAGGTGGGAATGGCGGGGACAAAGGGACTACTTAAGGAGGGAGGTGAGGAGGTTGATTAGGATGGTGTCAGGGGTAATTTAGTAAAGTGTCTTGCGATTGCTGTAATTAGTTTCCGTACTGTCATACTTTATGCGCATGTATTCTACGTTGCAATAATGTTTGTTAATAATCGGTGGTGGGGTCTACATCTTAGAGTTAATTATATTTTTAAACCATAAATTCTTATTAATTATTTGAAGGTTTAAATATGTTTAGGGCAAAATTGCAATTTAATTATATGAGGTTTTTTTTTTTTTTTTTTTTTTTTGAGGCTTGCCCACCTCAAGGCAAGCCTTTTGAGTCAATTCACTAATTAGTCCAACAAATCACTGAAATTTCTTTAAAATTTTCATCCCAGAAGCGCCTAATATTAACTAGGGATGGATAAACATCCACTCTAACTCCTGGGGGGAGTCGAACCCAGGACCTCCGTGTTGGTGTCCCAGTGCTCTGGTCATCAGGTCAAGTCCTGATGGTTTTATATGAGTTTTACACGTTGTTTCAATTGGTTATTGAGTTTGTATTTGTTACATTCTCATTCCTGAGTTTGTTAAATGGTTGCAATGTGGTGTAAAAATTGACGAATTGTTAACTTTTTAACGAAAATGGATGAAAAAACTAACAAGCTTCTTTCGAAATTGACGAAAAATATTAAACATTACCTCCAAAGTTTACCCTCCTCATAGCATCCACCATGCCACCGCACCGCCACCACCTCACCATCATTTTGATTTCAAAATCCAAAACAAACATAATTCTTAAAGTTAGCACCAAAACTGAACTCATGGTTTGGTTCAATGGGAAAGGAAGCTGGAAGGGAACTGAAAGAGGAGGGTGGTAGGTGGGAAAGTTGATAAGTAGCAATTGGGAATATGGTTTTGTTTTCTTTTTGGCCAATTTTTTTTCTTTCTTTCTTTCTTTTTCTCTCTTTATTTATTTATTGTTTGATATTTTATTTTATTTTTGACTATTTTTACTCTTTACTTCTTTGCATTAATTTTTCATTTTTATTTATTTTTATGGCAAGTTACTTTATTATTTATATTTTTTAAACAAATAGTTTTAGGGTACATAAGATTTTGATTTTATTTGTTTTTTACTAGTATTTTAAAAAATAAATATTTTTATCATTCATAATTTTAATTAAGGTACTATGAAGGATATTAATGATGAAATGAATAATTTTATAATTTATAACATTAAAAAATATATTTAAAGAACAAATAATTTACATATGATTTTTTATAATTTAATTAAGCTACTATATTGGATATTAAAGTAATAGGTTAAAAGTGTTGATATGTTCAAAATATTAATATTTTTAACATATTGGGGTAAAATGTGAATTACTTGTGTTAGAGGGTGAAAATTGCGATTTTAAAAGAAGTTTGTTAGTTTTTCATCCATTTTCGTTAAAAAGTTAATAATTCGTTCATTTTTACACCGCAATGCAACAGTTTAACAAACTCAGGAATCAAACTGACTGTAATAAAGACAAACTCAATAACCAATTGAAATTACGTGCAAAACTCAGGTTAAAAAAATTTCAATTTGCCCTATGTTTAACCCCCTCAAAGTATACACCAAATTTCACTTTCCACCCCTAGCGCGAAATTTGTGTCTAACTGATACCTCATATTAAAATTATTCCACTTTGCCCTTACATCATAACAAATGTTAGAAACTTTACAAAAATTGTCATGTGCATGTCATGTGATAGGCATTTTGGTCATTATCATTTTTAAGTTCTCTTTGATTTAATTTTCTCACGATTTTAGGCTCCGTTTGTTTGGGGGAAAATATTTTTCGGAAAACGTTTTTCCCATTTTTCGGTGTTTGGTAAGCACTGAAAAATGGAGAAAATATTTTTCGAAAAATATTTTCCCCACTTTTCTAATTAAAATCACTTACGAATTTATCATAATTAAAACATTTTTCGTAAAATGATAACACCCTCACACACATACACCTAACTTTCATAAACCCCCACCCACCCACATTAACCACCCAGTACCCCATCCCCTCGTAAAAAAATTGTCTATATTAAAATTAAATTTTAATATTCTCCCTCCATCACCATCACCACCACCACCCCCCGCCCCCTACCCCACCCACTCACCACCACCACCACCCCAAATACACTCACCACCTCCCGTCGGGTAAAAAAAATTTCATTATTTTAAATTTATTTTTAACAACTCTCCACCCCACTCCACTCACCACCACCACCCCCTGCCCCCTTCCCCGCCCCCTCGTAAAAAAATATAATCATTATAAATTTATTTTTAACAACTCCCCACCCCACTCACCACCACCTGACCCCTCCCCACCCCACCCCCGCACGGGTCAATAAAAATTTAATCATTTTAAATTTATTTTTTAACAACTCCCCACTCCCACCACCACCACCACCTCAAGCTTAAAAATTATTATTATTATTATTTATTTTAAAATTATATTTAATCAACTTCCCCACTCGCAATCAATTTTTATTAAGATTAATATTATTTTTTAACAACCCATTCCCCTCTCACCCACCAACCACCAACCCCCCTCCCACCAGCACCAACCCACCCACTAAACACCTCCACCTCAAGGTCAAAAAATATTTTTTTATTCATTTTAAAATTATATTTTAACAACTCTCCCACTTTCAAGCAATTTTTTTTATTCATATTAAAATTATTTTTTAACAACCCTCACCACTCCCACCAACCCACCCACCAACCAGCAACCCCCCTCACACGATCAAACTTTTTTTACTCATAATTAAATTAACTTATTTTTTAACAATTACCCCACTCAACTCCACTCCCCTACTCTCGGTCACCCACCCTACCCCCTCCCACACTATCGGTTATCCACCCTACCCCACCCCTACCCTATCACCACCCTAGCCTACCATCATCTTACCCTTTATATTTTCCCACCACCCTATCCTACCCCTACCCTACCCTACCCCATACCCACCCACCACACCCCTACTAATCCCCACCTCCATCACCCTTTCTCACCCTATCTTTTTCAACTTATCTCAAATTGTATTTTTATCGAAAAATATTTTTATTAAACACATGAATTGTTTTTCGTAAAACTTTTTACTTACCAAACAGTTGAAAACATGTTTATCTCATTTTGCGAAAAACAATTTTATTTTTCGAAAAATATTTTACAGGAAATCATTTTTCGTAAAATAATTTAACAATTATTTATTATATTAAAAATTGTAATTAATAATAAAATAATACACAAAATTTTTATTAAAATAGTAAATCTCTTAACTAACACTGGAGAAAGAAAAATAAAGATGGAAAAAGAGAAACAAAGGTAAAAAAGAAAAAAGAAAACCAAAACAAATAACTCTGCTACTTTCCATAATCCATTTTCCTGTCGAGTCCATTTTGGGGGAAACTTGTTTCTCCATAAGTTATAAAAAGTCTACTTTCTAATTTTGAGTTTCGAGCGTAAAACATTGAGTTTCGAGCTTAAAACACTGAGTTTAGACGTTAAAATACCTAGAAGTTAAAACATCGAGTTTAGGCGTTAAAACACCGAGTTAAGGTTAGTAACTAAAACATCGAGTTTATGTCTTAAAACATCGAGTTTATGTCTTAAAACACTGAGTTTTTGCCTTGAATTTTTTAAAAACAAGACTTTTTATAAGTTTGGGGGAAACAGAGTTCCCCCAAAATTTTCTGTTTCCTGTCACCTATCCCCTCTGTCCCATTTCCGTCGACCCTCTCACCTTCCTTTCCTACTGCCCTTTCCCCTCCCCTCCATCCCTTCCATTTCACTTTCTCCCTCCATTAACATATAATCACCTCCAACAACAATGGCAAGTAGTTCAGATCTGATTCTCCTTCCCACTTCTATCTTTTTATTTTTTTTATGAAAGACTATTTGGATTTTTTAATAAAAATAAATAGGTGTTTACTTCGATTTATGGTAATGGTGGTTTGGCGATGGTAGTTTGGTGGCGGTTTGGTGGAGGTGGTTTAGGGGCGGTAGTTTGGTGGTGTTTGCGGCTGTTTAGTGGTGGTGGCGGCGGCGGTCTAGTATAGCATGGGGCTGGAAAGATAATGCTGACTTGAGAATTTTTTATGTTTAGAATGATATTTATGTCCTTAATATTTGGAGTCAAAAGTTGTAAATGCCCATCACATGACATGCACAAAACCATGTTCTTTAAATTTTTAACAATTGTTAGGTTCTAGTGAGCAAAGCGAGATAATTTTAATACGGGGTATCACTTAGAAAAAATTCCACGTTGTGGTGTAAAGTGGAATTTGGTGTATACTTGAGGGGGATAAATATATTTAGGCCCAATACCGAACTAAACTAAAATTGGTAAAGTAACAATTTTGATTTTTTTACAAATAATACCTTTAAAAAAATATGTACCGAAATACACACTTTGGAAAATTATATACCAAAGTAACCACTTTGCTTGAACTCGTCATTGTTGGTGCCAATTTTAAGAAGAATTCGGCACAAACACTACCGGATTTGATTTATTTTTTCTTCGTAAATACTGAAAATTAGTTTCAATTTTTTTTATTGAAAATGGTACTTGTAGTACCGTTTTCATCTTAAACCCTAATTAACACTGAAATTAATTAACATCGTATTGCAAAATCTCCTTTTTCATAAACTCGACTTTATTCGGAAAACAGCATTGAAGTATCGACTTCATTTTAATGAAGTCACTATTGCCACTACCGACTTTAAAGTCTCAACTTCTCCAACCAAGTTAGTTCAAGGTGTTGGTGTAATGCCCTAGGCTTTAGTTATGTTTAACTTAAACCGTTATGTATCATCTTTATCGTTTATTATAGAGCATGTTTATTTGGTTCATTATATGTTTGCATGTTTATTATATTGAACTGCGTCCCTAGTTGTTGTGAACAACTAGTATAAGTTGGTAATGGATAATCATGGAGATGATTATATGCATGGAGATGCACATTACACTTATGGGTACTTGCTAGAGAACGAGTACTGGACTTGACCTACTTATGAGATTTATGACATGGTCTGTTGTCATGATTAAATCTCATAATAGTCGTGTCATTGAATCCTTTGCACCTGAGATTATCATCGTCTTCCACATGATGAACGTCGTGTTTGATGTAGTCTAACACTATCTTTAATCGAATAGCAATAAGGGTTATGTTAGCACGATTGGATTCATGTAGAGAAGAATGATAAGTCAAGATGGGATTTGTCCCTCTCTGTGTGAGAGAGAGATGTTTGCTTGGTCCCCTCGATGAATAGTGTTGATGAAATGTATGGCCATACTCAAGAGATTTGATAGAGATCAAATGTACTTGGATTATCAACATATTCGGAATCGAGAAAGCATTGAACAAGATGAGTTGACATGGACCATGACTCATGATCAATTTGACATCGTAGACAAAGGGATTGTGACATTTGATCTATCGAGAAAATCAAGCTTTGATGTTATATTAATTGGGTGGATATAATGGTTTGCTAAAAACTACTTATGTCTTGTGAGGTCATGTTTTGACTCACTGTCAACATAATATAATTCTTTTTGGGTCACACACAAAGAACGAATTTGATTCTGGCTGAAAATTGGAATTCTGGCTAAGTGTGTAGCGCGACATACTTTGCCACTGGCTAAGTGTGTAGCGCGACATACTTTGCCAACCTGAAAAATTGGAAATTGGCTCCTATGGTCGCGCGACATGCCTTGCTCGGTGTTAAGCACGACTCGTGCTCTTGGGCACGAGTCGTTCCCGGAACCCGCACGACTTATTTTTGTGGCACGACTTGTATCACGAGTGTTTTTCCATAAGCACGACTCGTGCCCTCAGGCACGAGTCGTGCCCAACGCGAAAAAGTGTCCGTACTGCGGTTCCAAGGCCGGATTGGTTTTATTGTTAAACAAGGATTCTATCCTAAAGGTTAGGGGATTTATATGAGATATAAATACAATCTTGTGTAGCCATAAAACCTTTCTCCTACATCATTGTTCTAGGTTTTTGAAACTCTAGAGATTGATTTTGATTTTGAATCAAAAGTACCAAATATTAGCCATTGATTATTGAAAGGTGTTTCAATAATCGGAAAGGATCATCTAGCAATCCAACAAGAAGAGTTCTTGGTTCGTTCGCGTGTGGATCACCATTAGAGGGAGGTTGCTTTATCTCCTAAAGCTTGAAGATCTTCATTGTTGATTCATCACCAAGGTAGAACAAGGAAGAAGAAGATCCAAGTTTCATCAACGGTTCAAACATTCGAAGGTTGTTCATCGATTCAAATAAGATTTGAATCCAAGATCCATTTTCGAAAGATCAACATAATCGCATTAATGTATGTAAATTCTATTTCATGGTTTTAACTATTCACGTTAGACGGATTAAAGGGCTAGAATTTTGCTTGTTATTTCTAAGTCTTCCGCTGCATTTATAACCCCAAAATCCCACACAATGACATTAGAAAAAAGGAAGGGGAAAAAATGAAGACGAGTAGGTCGAATTTGATAGGATTTGGGGGAAAATGATTAAGTAATTGAGGTTGGCATTCACACCCACGTCTTCATAATTACAAAGTTAGTCTTATTTTCTCTTTGAATATTATTTATGGTCATTTTAGTTGTCATTGACTATAAATTTTTCAATAAGAGTTTGTTTTTGCAATTTTATTTAATTTGTAGTTAAACCTACTGTCATTTGTGAAGTTATTTGTTGATTTTTAAGGAATGAAACTATTGTATAGCAATTTTAAACAAATTTGTTGTTGCAATTTTAAGGTAGTTAGTGTTTTCTTAAGTTATGTTTGAAATTAGGAGTTTGTTATAATTGTTGTGATTTGTGGATTTCTTTGATTGATTTTTAAGTAATCTAGCTATTTTGAAGCAAAGTTAAATAAATTTCTTGTTCAATTTGAAGGTAGTTGGTGTATATATTAATGTTAATCAAATTTTGTTGATATTTTTAAAAATTTAACTATGGTATTTGTGTGTTTCAGATGGATCAACATCAATACATACCCTTCGTTGATCTCGGGACAATGAATTCATATGTATTGACTTCACATGCGTCACTTGGGTCTCAGTCCATTTGGGATCAACAAAAGGTTCAAAGAATAAGATTTAGGCGTGGTACTGAGCTTCATAAGAAAGTGGATCCAGGGGCGGAGCCAAGAATTGCCCCAGGGGGGGCAAGATTTCACGGGGGTTCGGGGGCAGCGCCCCCGAAAAAAAAAATTTCGGGTCGGACAAGTAAAAAATGGGTCGGATCCATGAAATACAATGTATTTTAGTTAAAAATGTAAAGAATTAAGAAATGGGAAAAGCCTAACTAATTAATTAAGATTGAAAAAATGTGAGGAAATTAGGAGAAAGAGAAAAACAAAACTGTTAAAAAAAAGAAATGGATGGAGAGAAAAAGAGAATAGCAAAGATGGAGGACAAATAAAATTAATTAAAAATGTAGATAGCAGGGCTCGAACATGAATTTGAAAGGAAACACCAAAGGCTTTAACTTCACCCATTCTATCGCTGAACCGCACTACTTACTAGTGTTAATCTTGAAGTTAATTATATATATACATAAAAAAAAAAAAAATATGGGGGGGGGCAAAAAAAAAAATTTTCCACTGCATTTCCGCCGCTAGGGGGGCGAGTGCCCCCCTTGCTCCGCCCCTGAGTGGATCCTAGGATAGAACAAATATTTTTTTGAGGCTAGGTTTTACGGGGTGTATAAACTGGGCCATTTCAAGTATGATTGGTTTGTTTTTAGATTTTTTTTTTGATAAAGTGAGATGGAGCAAAATAGTGTATAAAAGAGTCAGCGAGTCGTTTTTTGATAGGCAAAACTTTGAAAAAGGCTTTTTAATGATATTTAGAGTCTGAAGGTCAATTTACACATTGGAAATAGTATCAAAAGCTCACACAAAGTCTCGTATCAACGATTCTTCTTAAACATAAATATATCTGTGTGCGTGTGTGTTTTAAGTTAAAATAAGCAAATAAAAGTGTTTTGAAAACTTGTGAATCTTTGAAAATCAGTTTTCGGTGGAAATGATAGTAGATGAAGGGATTTAACATATAAGACGAAAGAAAAGCAAGAAACTAGTCATACATTATCACTGGGCAGAATATTAACAGATTATGCCAAAATATGCGAAAATCAGAACATGGAACAGGAAATAAACAGAGATATGAACATATTCAGAATATCACAGCAAATGTGAACGAATAATATCAATCTCATAGCCTTTTTTCTAAAACATATTTTCCAAATTAATAGTTGTATGCTCTCACGGGGAAAATAAATTAAATAATATCATGTATAGATTCAAACCAAAGAAATATAACAATAGGCAACTACAAGTATATCATGCTAAGAGATTCAATATAGAGAGATTAAGATAAGAAATCAAATCAATCTCATGATTTCATCACTCAAGCATACTTAAATCACTAAATCAGTGGTTGTATACTTTTCCTAGGGAGAAAGAACTCAATAGGTATCATATGTGATTTTATAATTAGAAGTAGATAATAAATGACAACAAGCAAATTTATACTAAAGTGTTTCAATATGAAGTAATCAATAAGACAAATTAAAGTAGCTACATTAGGAGAGAGTAAGGAAAGGGAGAAGGAGAGTTTATCAATGATTTAGCTAAACAAGTCTCACTTATATCTTCTTTGCTTTGTAGCTTGATCTAGATTTTCATTCAAATGCATATATGAGATTTGATTTAGGTAAGAGAGAGATTGAGAATTTAGTACAGGGTTATATGAGAGAGAATGTGAGTCTAAATTTGGTCAATGTTTCTCCAAGGTCCGTAAAAAGATCTCCAAAATGAGTAGAGAAAGGTTCTATTTATTTATAGATTATTTCTAGTGCCCAAAGGTGTCGTAGTCGAGTCTCCAGGTGGCTAATGATGCCGCGCGGACTTCTCTTCTAACCGCCTCTGCTGCTTCTAGAACGTGTTACGAGGATAAGATACTTTTACCTTTTTTTGTAATTCCAACGAGGTCTTTTTGAAGATTTTTAGGCCAGAAAGACCATTCTTTGCTTGAAATAATCAAATTAATGTCCAAAAGTCTCTTGAATATGTTCTTATTGCCGAGTAGTCCTTGAAAATCTTTTTGGTACATCCAAAGTGAACGAAAGCCAAATTGGGGTACTTATAGTTACAGCTGGAAAACATACGGCCACCTGGTTCCTGAAAATTCCTTTTCCTTTTCTAACTTCGATTCAAGGCATAACCCAACAACAATAGTGTTGTTTTGATCACTTTGGATAAACTGATCATTAGTTTACTTTTGTTTTGACAAAAATAACAAGAATTTCACATGTCATTTTATAAAGAGTTATTGATATTTTTATTAGTATATCAACATTTTTTTATAAAGTAATGAAAATAATTAAATGAATGCATTATTATTTTTATTAAATATAAGTAGACCAACGTAATAAAGAAAAATATCTTTACTAACACAATGGACATACTCCATACGACCACCAATTTTTTTTAATGATTTTTACTAGTCATTTGATGCTTATAAAACAAAGTGTTTACAAAAATATTTATATATTTTTGCTATTTAATTATTTATAAAACAAATATTTTATAAATAAAATTTGAATACTTAATTAGAGACATATAGGGTGAATCCGAAGTTGAGGCGCAAAGCACGGGTGTGATTTGGACGAGAAAGGAGAAGGATTTGGGTGGGAATGTGAGAAAAGGAAAGGAAATATAAAGAAAACAGTCAAACAGAAAAGGAAGGGATCCAATCCAATCCAACCATAAATGTTAAATTACTTATGGGCCCAATCTAATCTAAGTCCCCGTAATCCTCGCTACGTAACTGCGGGAAGAAGGGGCTACAACTGTAAAGCATAAACTCCACGCGCGCATGCACTTGTTTCTTGAGCCACCCCTACCTACCTAATTCTTCTCAATTAGGCTTCACTCATGGCATAAATTCGGTTAAAAACCAAATTTGAATTTGTACATACCCCGCTCTTTAGCATACTCCACTTTCAAACACTTCCCTCTTCTAGTAAAAGAATTATCAAGGTAATTTTAATACTCCCTCCATCCAAAATACTAACAGTTTTAGAAGTTTTTTTTTTGTTTCAAAATAATTGTAATTTTAAATTTTTTCATAAACTTTGACACAATCTGCCTAAACTAACTTTATTTATAATTAGTTAGTTATTAGTGTAAAAACATTTAATTGCCTAATTACTTTATATATTCAAATGGTAATTTAGTATATTTGATATTTATTGATTATTTTTTAATACGTGTGAAAATTCATATAACTACATGTATTTTGGGACGAAGAGAATGTATTTTAGGATAGAGGGAGTACGATTTATCTAACGTGTGTCATTAGAACACACGTTAAGTTTTTAAAATAATAAAATAAATATATTATGATGATGCCAAAAACTCTCAAATCAGTCCAAATCCAGCGGCATGGTATATCCTTTATGTTTGAATAGCTTGAAAAAGATAAACAAACACGTAAACTAAGTCGAAGCTTCACCGGCGAATGCCATCCGGCGTGAGAGTAAGTATTTGTTTGATATAGACAGCAAATCAATTGATAAAATTTGAGAGTAAAAAGAATCGTTACCAGAATTATGTGAATTATGGCTTGTATTTATAGCTCTGGGATGTAGAGTTCATCTTTGAATATGAAGTTGTGTGAGAGAAGGGTTATAATCCTAGTTGTATTATAACTTACCACAGTTCTTGTTTAAGTAGGATTAGATAAGTGCCTTCTGTATGTATGCCTAACAAGCATGCTACTCGGCATAAGATGTTGGTCCACATGTATGAATGCCGAGTAAGAGGTGAGCAAGGGTGGGTAAGCCTATTTCCTTGTATTGATGTTGACCGAGTAGGCAGTTGGTCGACCTCTCCTAGATGCCTTCATCGGCATTTATAGGTGTCTTGGTGGGCATATGTGAATTCCGTGCCTTAGTCATTTTATTCGTTCTGCTATGTTCAGGTCGACATAGTGGAAAATGACGAGTAGGCATGACGAGCATAGGTAAGGAAGCCCACTCCCTATGTCGTATTTGAGACTTGTATGGATTACATTTTGGGCTCAATCCATTGGGCCTTGCTCGGATCATATCCCATGGTTGTACCTCGGTTTATACCGTTCAGTGGCCACCAACTTCCTAGCCTGGCTATGCCGAGAAGGAAGTGGTGCTCGACCTCGGCTTAAACAAATACGAACGGGCCATTTCGAATTATGAGGTGTTCATCATTTATCTGCCGGTTATTTGGACAATGATGGGCGCGGTTAACGATTACTGGACATTCGCCTTGGGAACACGCCAGATCATTTAATGTGAGGAAGGAGACGACGCTTGACCTATTTCTTAACCCATACACACTCGGATTCAGGTATAAAAGGCCAAATCCATTTCTATTCTTTTATCGCTATTCAGATTTGAGAGAGAATTTATAAGCTTGAAAAACTGCAAGTCTGTACTTGATTTTCTGAGTTTGTGCTTGATTTCTTGCGTATTTCTCTTTAACAAAGTTCAAATCGGGTATAATTTCTTCTTAATCTCTTTACGTTTTTCATTTCTAGGTTGTATAGTTTTTGTTTTTGGTGGGTTTGTTCAAATCGCCATTGTTTTTCTTGAAGCTTTTCTTGAGCTTTCTTGATTTTCCTCATTCCTTAGCCATATCAAGAACACGGAGGAGCAACCCCAATGCCTTGTACTATTACCACACCCAAAACCTTAGGATTTATCAAATGATTGATGGGTCATGGATGATGTTAAGTCTGAGTGAGATTGGGGAAATTATGACGAAGTACCAAAGCCCTAAGACTGACGTCGGTTACCCTAGTCGGTTTTAGGATTGATCGACTTAGCGTTGATTCTCCAAACATCGTGCTGTTCCACGGCTGGTTTGAAATTATTGACCACATCAATTTATTCTACTTGAAGTCCAACCACCTGGAGCGTCCGTTGTTGGGTAAGAATCCCTCCTCGGTTTTAGTTAATAGGAGGGAGAGGGATACCTTTCCTCGTACTCGTCTTTCCATTTGCCTTGGCCAAGATCTGATCTTAATTATTTGTTTATGCAGCTATGACAGGAAGGAGAAATACCGTTGCTCGTCCTTTAACTGGTCATTCTACCTTGGGTAGAATTGTCAATGCATTCGCCGAGGGGGCCCAAGATGGCAACCGAGGAAGGGGACGTGGGAGGTCCAACCATGGTAGGTCCAACCATGGTAGGTCCAACACCCCTAGGCCTAGATCTGCTAAAGTTGGGGAACCCATGCTTGAGAAAATTTATACCAAGTATGGGGTGTCGAGGGAGGAGTACCGGCTTAGCTACCTCCCCGGTGCTCCTGTAAAAGACAAGGACGCCATGAATGATTTTTTGTTCTCTTTGAACCACGTCCATTTTTTCTACAAGCAATTTCAGTTGGGCCTACGTATCCCCCTTGAACCTTTCATTTGTGAGTTCCTTGAGGACATGCAGGCTGTTCCTGCCATGATTGGGCCGTGAGGTTCCTCGCCGGATTTATTGTGTTGTGTCGCAACCTTGGTTTTGAACCCTGTCACTCGGTCTTCCACCATTTCTTTACTGTGAGCTATAAGGAGGACACCAATATGTTGGTGGTGAGGAGTGATCCCAATCAACCCAAATTAATATACCCAATGTCGAGCAAGGTGCCTAGGTGGAATAATCTTGTGATAAGGGTTGAGAGCCAACAAGGCTGGAAGTTCCCTGCACCTTCTAGGTTTCCAAGAGTGCCAGAGGAGGTGTGGAGGCCTGAGTGGAGTGGCCAGTTGATTGAGAGATTGAGGCAGTTTGCCGAGGTAGGAACCCTGTGTTGGTCAAGCCTTAAGACCAACCAAAGATACTATGTCCAAGCCGGCATCATGCCTGGCCCATTAGACGGTCTAATGCCCATGTTCTCAGTTGCTAGGGGGAACAGATACCCAGACTTAATGGTACATCCCGGTCTCGTTTTTCATTAAGAATGTGATACATGCAAGATTTACGAGAAACGGTGTCTAACCGTGAATGACTTGCCCCTCTGTAAATTTCTTTCATCTCAATCATTAACACATGTGCATTTTTGTTTGATGTTTAGATTTCTCGTCTTTCACTAATTAATCCTTCTCGTCTTTTCATATTTGACCGAGGAACAAGAGAAGAAAATGGAGGAGGAAGTTCTTGACCCTCAAGCGTTGATGAAACTGAAGAGGAGGGCTTCTCGATCCTCTACAAAGAGTAAAAGGTGATCTGACGCTGTGGAGAGACAGGTCGTCTTGGCCACAAAAGAAGCTAGGGCCTTGCCCCTTAAGCCGATGGGAGGTACTGAAGCATCCATCGAGGGAGAACAAGATGGGCAGGAGGCCCATGCTGAGGGACAAGACTCCCAAGTCACCCCTTCTGAAACTGAGGAGGCTCTCAGGCAGGACGGTCTAGCTGAGACTGATGAACCTGACACTGTGGTGAGGACCCCTTCCCAGAAGAGGCCAAGAGTGGAAGTCGAGGAAGGATGATCCTCAAAGAAAATAGATTTTGAAGCTTCCTCAACTGTCCTAACTGCTCGGCATATAAAGACATATGCTGAGGCCGAGCAGTTTGTCCACGAGGCCCGTGAGGCCCCAATTTTGAAGGGGATGGACATCCTTGCTCGCAAGGGACCCCAACAAAGGGTTGGTCAGGCCGTAATTTACAGATCCATGAATGGTGATCTTCTGGATCACTTCCTGGATTCTAATCCCAGCATAGAAAGCCTGGCCAGCAGGAAAGGTTTTCTCTTGAGCGAGGTAAGCCTCCTCATTTTTTATTTTATCTTCCTCGTCTTCATACTTTATCTTCCTCGTCTTTTTTACTTGTACCTTCTCTGACAAATTATCTTTGTCTTTTGTAGCTTGCCACAATCTCAGCATATGAGGCTATCAAGTCTAAGGCGGCTGAAGTCCACGGACAAAAACTTGAAAAGCAAGCCGAGAAGGACAAGGCCGACCATAAAAAGGCCATGGAGCTCATCAAGAACTTGAGAGTAGATGCTGATGCCTTTAAGGCAGCCAAGGCCAAGGTCGAGGAGGAAGATAAGGTTTCCAAAGAAGCCTTGGCAAAATCCGAGAAGATTGCTCGGCTTAGGGAGGCAGAGGGGCAAAGGCTTGAGGCCCTTAAGAAAGCCGAGGAGTAAGCAGCCCGACTTAAAGATTTGGAGGCCAGCATTCCTTCTGGGGAGGCTGAGGCCATAGCTCGTTATAATGCTAGCTTGGCCTTTAAACAAGTCGTGGTTGAGAAGACGACCACCATGTACTCTGAGGGGTACTTGCACTTGGCCCGAAGGGCCATGGTGGATTCTTCTCTCGGTCTCAACCTGGAGGGACTTGCTTGGTTTATCTACCAAGACTCTTACGATGAGGCAACCCGGTCCACGCACCCTCTCGTCCCCTTTTCTGGTAATGCCTTGAAGGTTATTGCTTCGCTAGACGCTCAGGCTGGCCGTCATGCTTGGGTTCCTCCTACTTGATCCACAAAATATCCATACGATTATTAAGAAGATCGAGGATAAGGGTCTGAGTTCTGAAGACGAGGGTGAAGATGCCGAGGTATGGCAAATCGAGGAATCTCAAACCGGTCAATTCATCATCCAAGATGATGCTGCTGAACAAGATGATCTTTTCAGGGGTGATGACCAAGTTTGAAGACCTTTTTTGATTTATTTCGTTGTAATTTTTTTCTTTTTGAACAATTTTTCTATGTACTTCAACTCTTTGATCAATATAATGTTTTTCTTCATCATTTTTCTTTATCCTTCATGCACCTTTAAACTGCTTTTATTTGAAACGTTTATCTTGAGTGATTGCTTGTGTGAATGATTGTCAAAATTGTCTAAGTACCCAATTTCTTGATGTCGAGGAGGGTAACCTCGGAATTTGTATTAACTCTTTTTAAATCGAGAAAGTTCATTCACTCCTATCACTTTGATAGATTGTAAATTTATCCATTAAGTCGAGAAAGGTCATTCAGCCTAACACTTGGATAATTTTTTAGGACTTGTCTATTCATGCCAAGGATGGTCGTTCGGCATAAGTTTTAGACAATTTTAAGAATTTATCTCTTTATTACGAGGAAGGTCATTCAGCATAAGTCTTAGATAGCTTTTAGGAATTTATCTCTTTATGTCGAGGAAGGTAATTCAACATAAGTCTTAGATAATTTTTAGGAATTTATCTCTTTATGCCGAGGAAGGTTATTTGGCATAACTGTTGGGAAAATTTTAGGAATATTTCTCTTTATGCCGAGGAAGATCATTCGACATAAGTCTTATATTATTTTTTTGGGAACTTGTCCCCTTATGCCGATGAAGGTTGTTCGACATAAGACTTGGGCAATTTTGCCTTAGATGAGAGGAGTAGGCTCCCCGTCTTTCTGTGCTTATCTTGTTAGTCATTTTTTTGACGAAAACTGAATTTCTATTAACTGAAAGTGATTACATCAAACTGCAATCATATTTTTCTTGAAAATAAAGGAAAAGACTAACAAAGACTAATCTATTACATAAAAAACAAAATACAAACTAGTGATAGTATTTCCATAGATGATCAGAATAACACGGATGTTTCAGCTCTTGACCATTTGGAGTATTCATCCTGTAGGTCCATTATCTAATGACTTGAGTGATGATGTAGGGGCCTTTCCAATTTGGGGAGAGCTTGTTCCATTCTGCCTTTCTGTCAATAGCTTCAATCTTTTTGAGTACCTAGTCTCCAACTTGGAATACACTTTTGTTGACCCTTTTATAATGATAGGCTTTGGTCCTTTGTTTTTAGTTCACCATCCTTATCTAAGCAGTTAGTCTTTTCTCATCTACTAGGTCTAAGTCTATCAGTTTGTTGATCTTGTTGACTTATTTATCGTAGTTTGAATTTCTTATTGTAGGGATAGCCATCTCAATTGGTGCCATAGCCTCAGATACGAAGGTCATTGCGAATGGGGTTTCCCCGATTGACCCCCGAGTGGTTGTGCCAACTGCCCACAAGGCTAAGGGAAGTTCGTTCAACCATCTACCATCACTTCCTTCTAGGTTCTTCATTAGGGCTGTTAGCACCAACTTGTTGGCTGCTTCTGCTTGTCTGTTGCATTGAGGTCTGCTAATAAATGACTTGATGTGTCTGAATCCTAGTCTGTTCAATTCTGATGTAAATGCCTTAGAGAACTAGAGACCATGATCTCAGATGATAGTGTGTGGGACCCCTAAATGATACCAGATGAAGTCGTGGACAAAGTTGATTGCATTTTCCTCTATTATTTTGGCTAAGGCCTTTGCTTCAATCCAATTCGAGAAGTAATCGACTTCCACGATCACGTACTTGCAATTGCCTCGAGCGGGAGGGAAGGTTCAGATGATGTCGATTTCCCACATGTCAAACAGCCAAGTGGGAAAGATAAGTGTCTATTCCACTGATGGGAGCCTAGGCATGTCAGCGTGTCTCTGGCATTTGTCACACTTTCTTACGTAGGCTTGTGCGTCATCTCTCAGGTTTGGCCAGTAGTAACCTAGCGTGATGATTTTGTCTGCTAAGGTTCTGGCCCCCGGGTGCCACATATGCCTTTGTGGGCTTCTGCCAATAGATTTTCTGTTTTTTTGGGGTAGAAACATCTAGCAGGGGTTTTGTGAATGACCTTCTGTAAAGGATCCTGTTCATTACTATGAACCTTACTGATTTCTTCTTAACGAGCCTAGCACGTGCTTCATCATCTAGTAGTTGGTTCTTTTCAATGAAGTACATGTATTCGTCTATCCAGCACTTCTCTACCCCGTCTAGGAGCATTACTTTTAGTCTTTCGTAGGCAGGTTCTTCGGCAATGACTATGAGTGGGTTAGAATCAGGATCTGCCACATCAATAGTCGCAAGTTTAGATAGAACATCTGCCACTTGGTTGTCCTCCGACCTATTTGTCTTATTTCAAAAAATTCCAGCTTCTTTGTTATGTCAAGGACGAGGTTTGTGTATTTTGTAAGTATGGGGTGCTGAGTGTTGTACTCTCCTTTTATTTGTTTGACTACAAGATGGGAGTCACAGAAGGCGGCTGTTTTGTTGCTCCATAGAAGGATGCCCACTCTATTCCAAATATCAAAGCCTCGTACTCAGCTTGATTATTAGAAACAGGGAATTTTAGTCTGATTATGTCCTGGATGGTAAGCTCCCCATCGGGACTTGCTAGTACAACTCTTGCTCTACTTCTTTCCTTAGTAGCTAACCCATTTGTGTATATGACCCATCAGTTAGATGGAAACTCGATGGTCGGTTCTTCCCCCGCAGGTTTCTTGCGCTTACGGGAGGTGGGGTCGTGCTCACCTGTGAAGGCGGTTTCAACCATAAAATCGACCAGGGGTTGTGCTAGGAGTGTCTTCATAGGTTGGTATCTGATAACAAACTCAGTGAGTTCGATAGACCAATTGAGGAGATGTCCTGAGCAATCCAACTTATGTAAGACTTTCTTCAGGGGCGCGTTCGTATACACAATTATGGGGTGTGCATAAAAGTAGGCTCTTAGCTTTCTTGCAGCTATAACTAGGGCGTAGACTATCTTTTTTGCGTTGAAGTATCTGCTCTCCACATCTGATAACGCCTTGCTAATGTAAAAGATAGGTTTCTGAGTGGTTCCTTCATTTCAGACTAGTAACACAGCTATACTAGGAAGATATATAGCATTTCACCTATGACAGGGCTGCTCAACAAAGGAGGGGATCCCAAGTACTCCTTCAAATATTTGAATGATTCTGAGCATTTAGATATCCATGATAAGTTATTGGCTCCCATCAGAACTTTGAAAAAAGAGAGTGATTTCTCCGCAGTCTTTGCAATAAACCTACTAAGGGGTGTTATTCTTCCATTGTGCCTTTGAACCTCCTTGATGTTGGCAGGCTCTTTTATGTCAATCAAGGCTTTTATTTTTTCTTAATTCGCCTCAATTCCTCTCTGTGATACCATAAATCCTAGGAACTTCCCGGCCGTCACCCCGAACACACATTTACTTAGATTCAATTTCATACTGTTAGCTCGTAGGTTGTCAAAAGTTTCCTCCAAGTCTGGGGCGTGACTGCCATTCCTAGTCTTGATTACCATGTAATAAATGTAGGTTTCCATGTTATGGCATATTTTCTCCCCAAATACTTTATTAACCATGCGCTGGTAGGTTGAGCCTGCATTTTTTAGCACGAAGGGCATCATAGTGTAGCGATAAATTCCTCTAGCTGCATGGAAGACTGTCTTCTCAATATCTTCCTCGACCATTTTTATCTGGTGATAACTAGAGTAGGCATCTAGGAAGCTGAGAGTTATATGTCCAGCAATGGAGTCTACCAGTTTGTCAATTCTTGGGAGAGGCTAACTGTCTTTTGGGCAGGCTTTTGAGATCTGTGAAATCTACGCACAATTTCCACTCCCCGTTGTGTTTCTTGACCATCAAAACGTTGGCCAACCAAACATGATAAGTTGCTTCCTTGATAATTCCTGCACTTAGCAATATCTGCAATTCCTCATTGATTGCATCTTGTTTATCGTTTGCAAAAATTCTCCTTGTCTGCTTGATAGGTTTAGCAGACATTTTGACTTCCAGCTTGTGGATAACCACCTCTTCCTTTATTACTCTCATATCCTCGAACTTCCAGGCAAAGACATGCAAATTGTTTTTCAAAAGGGTGATGATTTCCTCCCTTTCTTCCGGGGAGAGCTGGCCCCCGATTTTTATTTTCTGCTTTGGGTATTCGGGATTGAGTACGATTTCCGCCATTTCATTTATGAGCTCCATTTTTGGACCGTCCCGAAAATGCAAAGTTTCAATGATTATTTCTCTAAGCTTTCTACCTTCGTCACCGTTTATGTCTAGGTTTTCCATCTCAACTAGTTCATCTATGTCTAGCAGCTCTCTTTGTCTCAAGTCAGGGTTGGCCCCCGAGTTCTGGCCACTCAAGAGATGAGGGGCTATATTCGGGACAGACAGAACAATGTTATTGTTTTCGTCTTTATGGACATCTAGTATCATGTATTCCTCATCTTCTGCCTCAAAAATCAGTTTCAACCTAGAACTGGTGCTGCTAGTATTCACAGACTTAGAGATTTTCAGTTTTCCTCTGGTGTGTCTACTTCCACCTTTTTGACAGTTTTTCTGCTCCTTATCACGTATTCCAAGAAGTCTTTGGGGGTCACTCTCACGCACCCGATTCCAGCACGAGTGGGAAGCTTAACTCGTTGATTTGTAATGCCTAGAATGGCGTGGTAGTCGCTTGCGGAAGTCTTTAAGATATAACATAAAACTCTAGCCATGAATCCGTCTAACATGAATAGATTAAAACTACAAAATAGATTTACATACCTTAACAACGATTTTGTTGTTCGAAATGAATCTGAGATTCAAACTTTGAATCATTGACGAACCTTTGATCTTCTCCTTGTTCTTCCTTGCGATGAATTGATCTTCAAGCTTTAGGTGATAACGGAATTACCCTCTATCGTTAATCCACACGCGAATGAACCAAGATATTGTATCTTGTAGGATTGCTAGATGATCCCGATTGTTGAATCGTTATTCAACAATCAATGGCTGTTTATGGAATTGGTTTGGGGTGTTTTTGATCTTTGATTCTCAATCAAAATCAATGTTTTAGTGTTTCCAAAACCCTAAATTTTGTCTCAGTTGGCTGAGGCAAAAGGGTTCTATTTCTACTTTATAAATATCCCTAACCCTTCAGATAAGAGCCCTTTTCCTAGCCAAAATCGGAGTCTGAGGGGCCTTGTCCCGCGCGAGACATGGCGTGTCTCGCACGATACAATGCTTCTTTTACTTGGGAGTGGTCGCTCCTCTTGTCCAGAAGTTTTTTCCCGAGTGAGACAAGGCGTGTCTCGCGCGATACAACCCTCATCCCCAGCATCCTAAAGTTTCTGCCTTCGAGGTGCCCACCTCACCTTCCGCGAGGCGCTCGCCTCACCTTCCGCGAGGCGCCCACCTCACCCAAAATCCATTTTCCGGCCATTTTCAATCCGTTCTTTGTGTGTGACCCTTTAGGAATTATATTTTATGTTGATAGTGAGTTGAAACATCAACCACACAAGACATAAGTGATCTCTAGCAAGTCATTATGTCCAACCAATTAAGTATAACATTAAATCTTGATTCCTTGATAGATCAATGTCACAATCCTTTTGTCACACGATGTCATATTGAACACGAGTCATGGTTCACGACAACTCATATTGTTCAATGCTTTCTCGACTTTGAATATGTTGATAATTCAAATGCATTTAATCTCTATCAAATCTCTTGAGTGTGGCCACACATTTCATCAACACTATTCATCGAGGGGCCCAAGAAAACATCTCTCTCCACGAGAGGGACAAATCCCATCTTGACTTATCATTCTTCCCTACAAGAATCTAACCGTGCCAACATAGCCCTTATTGCTATCCTATTAAAGATAGTGTTAGACTACATCAAACACAACGTTCATCATGTGGAAGACGATGGTAATCTCATGTACAAAGGATTTTAATGACATGACTATCATGAGATTTAATCATGACATATATGACCATAGACCATGTCATAAATCTCATAGGTAGGTCATGTCCAGTACCTTGTTCTCTAACAAGTACCCATATGTGAAATGTGCATCCCATGCATATAATCATCTCTATGATTATCCATTACCAACTTATACTAGTTATTCACAATAATTAGGGACAGAGGTTATTATAATAAACATTCAAAAACATATAATAAATCAAATAAACATTCTCGATAATAAACGGTAAAGACAATTACATAACAGTATTAAATTATAAGTCAAACTAAACGCCTAGTGCATTACACCAACAATCTCTCACTTGCACTAGGCTCCATCTATATGTATCGTATACCCATGGACCTAACATGACCATCATGCTTTGCTTGTGCGAGGGGCTTTATAAGCGGATTCCCTATGTTATCATCGATTGATACTTTTCATATCTTAACGTCTCCCATATCTATGAATTCTCGAATAAGGTGGAAATGTCTAAGTATGTGTTAGGATCGCTGATGTGACCTTGGCTCCTTTGCTTGCGCAATGGCACTGTTATTGTCACAATAAAGTTCCACCGGATTAGTGATACTTGGAACGACTTCCAAATCCCTAATGATCTTCTTGATCCAAATGGCCTCTTTAGCTGCATCGAATGCCGCTATATATTCGGCCTCAGTTGTAGAATCGGCTATAGTACTCTGCTTGGAACTCTTCCAACATATCGCACCTCCGTTAAGCATAAACACAAATCCCGACTGCGATCGAAAATCATCTTTGTCAGTTTGGAAGCTTACATCTGTGTAACCCTTTACAACTAGATCATCTTCCATTCCTCCAAAGACCAAGAACGCATCTGTAGTTCTTCTTAAGTACTTAAGGATTGTCTCAACTGCCATCCAATGGTTTTCACCAATATCAGATTGGTATCTACTCGTCATGCTTAGAGCATACAAGACGTCAGGTCTAGTACAAATTATGGCATACATGATAGATCCAATAGCCGAAGCGTATGGAATCTCATTCATTCTCTTTAGCTTACCAGTTGTCTTAGGACACTGAGTCTTGATAAGAGTAACACCATGACCCATTGGCAAGTTACCTCTCTTAGAATTTTCCATCTTGAATCTTCTAAAAACTTTGTCAATGTAAATACTTTGACTCAAACCAATCATCCTTTTAGATCTATCTCTATAGATCTTGATGCTAAGGATGTAAGCGGTTTCACCCATATCTTTCATTGATAAACATTTCCCTAACCAAGACTTGATAGTCTGAAGTGCAGGAATGTCGTTTCCAATGAGTAAGATATCATAGACATACAATATCAGAAATTTTACTGTGCTCCCACTGAATTTCATGTATACACAAGGTTCATCTTCGTTCTTGATGAAGCCAAACTCTTTGATCGATTCATCAAAACGAAGATTCCAACTTCTAGAAGCTTGCTTTAACCCATATATGGATCTTTGCAACTTCATACTTTATTAGAATTTCTTGGATCGACAAAACCTTCGGGTTGTGTCATATACACATCCTCAAGTAACTTCCCATTTAGGAATATTGTTTTGATATCCATTTGCCATATCTCGTAGTCATAATACGCGGCTATGACAATTAAAATTCTAATAGACTTCATCATTGCAACATGCGAAAAGGTTTCATCATAGTCATTGTTTTGGTCAAATTTCAACAAGTGTCTTTGATGGTAAGAAAAATGACTAAAGTGATATGAATCAGGGTACAATGATTATCAAGTTGAATAGAAATGAACACAAGGATTTTTACGAGGAAAGCCCTAGAACAACTTGTTCGCCGGCATAAAACCTCGGGAGGTTTTGGTACCTTCCTTGACCACAAGTTTACTAAAGATTGAGATGATTACAGAGCTAAGAGCTATGCAAGGGAGCTTAAGCTAGTGAAAAAACGTGTGTGCAATACAAGTGTTCTATCCCCTTTATACCTCTTTACAGCGGCTAATTACAAAGAAAATATTAAGCCTAGAATCTCGGAGGTAAGGTTGATCTTGTTGAGACATTATCGCCATTTTGTTGATTGAGGGGATAATGATCCGTTGCTGGATATGTTGATGAAGAAAACGTCGTTGAATTGGTCTCCTATCTTTTTGACACGTTCCCTGAAAAATAGGGTTAACGTAACAATAGTTCAACCTGCAAATGATCAAGATGTAATAGAACAACTCAAGTTGTTAGTACCAAGCTTTTGGGTGCAAGTTGTAAACAAGTTGATTTAAAAATGTAGGACCTAACAATTGCCCCCAAACTTTTTGAATTTAAAATGACGAATATAAAGAGACAAAAAATTTAAAAAGTTTGCCAAAAATGGTAATAGGTACACGGCGGTTTAAATGAAAAGTTTTTGATGGGACGGTTTTTGAAGATTTCCAAAGCAAAAGTCATGATTGTTTAGACTTTCAACCGCTGCCAACCTCTCCCTTAAATAAATAAGACTCCTCCCGAACTCTCCCTTTCACAGAATCAAAAAGGTAGCTTTCAAGGAAGTTTTCGAGAGGAATAACCAAGGAAGGAGACCGGAGCGAAAATCAAGTAAGAATTTTCCGGTGAGTTTCTCTTTTCCTTTTCAATTTTCTCTTTGATTTCTTGCTCAAGTTGTAAAAATGGGAAGAAAAAAGGTGATTATAATCGAAAGTAACGAGGGTTTGCCTGAGGGTTTCTCAACTCAAAACATGTTGAAAAAACCGGACAATGAAAAATGTTTGATTCCTCAAGCCAACTTAGAAATCATTAAGAAAAATCACGCTATGCCATATGAAACCGTCTTTTTCACCCACCCTGACTTAACCTCTGAATGCTATTCTACCGATTGGGTGTGCTTTCCCGAATATCCCTTTGTTATTGGCCTAAAATTTCCCTTCCCAAAGTTAATTACTAGGTTTTTTGTCTCCTCGAAACTCAACTATGCCCAAATCATGCCTCAAGGTTGGAGGTGCTTGCAAACCCTAGTTAGGTTAAATGCGGAGACTGAGTTGGAAGTTGGTTTAGAAGAATTCGCTTATACAACTGAGATTAGGGGATTTGACCCTGGGAGATTTGGTTTTAGGATTAAGACTGGTGAAGCCCCTTTTTTGAATGATAACTGTGATCCTGCTGATAGAGGTTGGAGGAACAAATTTTTATTTGCAAGGAGAAATACCCTGGCTTCGGAGGAGGGTGCAATTTCCAAGTGGAGGTCTCAAGGTAGCATAGATAATTTTTCTTATTCTATTAATGTTCCTTAACAACCTGCTAACTAACCATTTGAATTTCCTTTGGCGTAGTTGCTAAGCTGAGCGTGCTTTTTCCAGCAAAAGAGGGTACAGGGGAGAATATGAAGAAAATCTATGAGTTGGATCCATTAATAAGGTCTTTCAAGGCATTCCCGGTCTTGTTTTCTGCAGATTTAGAAGAAGAACTTAAGCCTGAAGAAGCTCTACCTGATCAAGAACTTAACCCTGAAGAAGCTCTACCTGATCCCACCAAGATGTCCACAGGTTTACCTAACATCTTTAAAGCTTTGCCTATCTCCAATCTGTTCTAATCTTTTTAAGTTGCTCTTATTTTATACCCCTTTTTTGCAGCTACTCAATCTAAAGACACTGTGAGTGCTGCCGACCTATTGGCTGAAGTTAGGGCAAAGAGAACTGCCAAGAGAGATAATAAGCCTCCAACTCCTATGTCTATGGCATCTAGCTCTGATTTGAATGTCTCCAAGAAGAAGGAGGAAGCGAAGAAAAGGAAGTTGAGAGAGGCTGAGGCCACGGATGCAAGTGATGATATGGATATGGTGAAAACAAGAGAGAAGTTTAAAGCTGCGATAGCAAGTTTTGTTGATAAGGTAAAACGAAGAGACCTTGAACCTTACCAAAGAGTTTGATAGAGTATTAATACTTCTTTTACACAGGTTTCGGAAATCATAAGTCCTATTATGGACCAGGTCGATACTCTGAAGATCAAGGCGGCAAAATGTAGTTATGAAGCTGCGGAATCAAGGAAGGAAGCCACCAAAAGTGCTGGGGAAGTAGAGAGTTTGAAGAAAGAAGCAGAAAAGTATGTTGGTGAGGTGGAGAAATTGAAGAAAGATTTTGAGACTTTGGGGAAGGAAGTGGATGTTGTTCGTGCTGAGAATGAAGCTCATATGAGGAGCTTGAAGCAGCCAAGGGACATTTTAAGTTCAATGCCACCAAGACATTGCTGGAGGCCAGAATTCAGCTCATGGAGGAATACAAGAACGGACAAGCTCCAACTTGGGACTTGGAGGAGGAGAAAAGAACTTTAGAATACCACATTGGAGAACCAGCAGATGGAGGGGAGGTGAACTCAATGGCCCTTGAAACTCTAGTTGATGACACTGGTAAAGCTTTGAGTACCATAGTGGCAGCTCAACTTGAAGAAAACGATCAAGGGAAGAAGTCAATAGTACCACCGGCGGCAGCAGGCCACAATGTTTGAAAACAATTTGAAACTTTTTAAGTAGTTAGGAAGGAACAAAACAATTTTATTTTGCTTTTATTCGTCATACCTCTGTTGGTATGCACAAAATGGGGGGTATGTCCCCAAAACAAGGTATTTTGGTATGTAATGGCTCATAAGAGCCCAAACAATCTATTTGGGGGTACTAGGTTGGTCTAGTACTCCAAGCTTTCTTAGGTTTTAAGGGATTGGTTGGCTTATCCAACTTATCTTTTAGTTGCAAAATCTTTTGGGAACACTTTAAGGTTTTATAGAAGTATTTTAAGCTTTTCAGAAATACTTTCTCGTTCATTAGATAACATGTTGATGTTATAAACAGAAGGTAACATGATAATGTTACAACCAGTGGTCACAACTTAAATAAGTGTGAAATCGTGCGCCCAGGCGAAGGTTTCAATACCTTATTTCGTTAGAAAAGATGAAAATCTTTTAACCATATGTAAATTGTACCTTTGATCAGAGGTAACCGTTTGAAGAGATAGAACAAGTATCATCCGTCCTGGCGTGTCAACAAGTTCTATCCCTCTCCAGCTAGAGTTTTAACATGTATCAGCCTTACTGGCATGTCAACATGTTGAAATTATTCTTCCTAGGTCCAAACATGTTGGAGCCGTACTGGTTTGTTAACATGCTTAGACCTACTCCAATTTTAGGTCCCAACAAGTATCAGCCGTACTGGCGTGTCAACATGTTGAGCCTACTCCGTTTGTTCAAGTTGTATACCTTGCAAAACAAATTCATGTTACGCTAACGCCCCTCCGATGCTTAAGTTAGTAAGGGTTTTCAATAAAACTTGATAACTTGAAACATGTGAATGAACTTGACAGCAAAAATAGATCATACTTGAGAAGTCTAGTTGTAAATAACTGGACTTACATAAAATACAGCTTCAAATGAATAGCATTCCAACTTCTAGGGATCCTGTCTCCACTTGGGGTTGACAACCAATACGCACCTTTGCCAGCTTCAGCATCGATGAGATATGGTCCTTCCCACTTGGGAGCTAATTTACCTGCATTCAATTCTCTTGTATTTTGAAATACTTTTCTCAAAACTAAATCACCAACCTGGAATCTTCTTATTCTGACATTCTTGTTATATGATCTAGCAATCCGTTATTGATAAGCTGCCATCCTTATCTTGGCTAAATCCCTGATCTCATCAATTGTATCTAAATCTTGGGTTAGCAACAGGTTATTTTCATCTTGAGTTAATAAGCCATACCTCGCTGTTGGATTGTCACCTCGACTGGAATTACAACTTCTGCTCCAAATACCAAAGAATATGGAGTCCTACCTGTGGTCCCTTTTGTAGTGGTCCTATCTGCCCAAAGTACAAGTGGTAACTCTTCGGCCCATCTTCCTTTCTTTTGATCTAGGCGCTTCTTCAAGTTGTTGACAATCAACTTGTTGCTTGACTCGGCTTGACCATTGGCTTGAGGGTGGACAGGCGTGGACATGATCAACTTGATGCCCCAGTGAGCACAAAAATCTCTGGTCTTCTTACTTATGAATTGTGACCCGTTGTCACATATAATCTCTGATGATACACCAAACCTGCTAATTATATTTTTCTTTAAAAATGAAATTACCTCCTTGTCTCTTACTTGTACATAAGCTTCTGCCTCGATCCACTTTGAGAAGTAATCGGTCATTGCCAACATGAACACTTTGCCTCCGGGGGCTTTAGGCAACTTGCCTACAATATCCATGCCCCATTGCATGAAAGGCCAAGATGAGACGATAGAATGCAGAGGCTCTGCAGGTTGATGCAAGATGTTGCTGTGTCTTTGGCAGGCATCACACTTCTGTACATAGCTCATGGCATCTTGACGCATGGTTGGCCAATAATAACCAGTCTTGAGGGCCTTCGACGCTAATGCTTTTCCACCAGAATGATTTCCACATATTCCTTCATGGATTTCTTTCAGCACCAGTTCAACTTGCTCATTATTAATATATCTTAAATAGTGCCCTGCAAAAGATCTCTTAAATAGCACATTATCTATTAAAACAAAAGTTGAAGTACGAATCTTAAAAGATCTAGCATTCTTAATATCTGGCGGAATAGTCCCAAGTTGAAGGAACTCAATTATTGGTTGGGTCCAAGAAGGTCTAGCATCTTGTGCCCCAGTAGGTTGAGTAACCGCTTGAGTTTCCTCAACTTGGTCTATTGCCGGGAACTTAACATAAATAATGGGAATATTAGTATGCAACATTGATTTGCAAGTTGAACCCAAGTTGGCTAATGCGTCCGCTTCCGTGTTTTCTTCTCTAGGGACCTGTTCCAAAGAGAATGATAGGAATTTTGAAGCTAAGGCCTTAACATGTTGGAGATACAGAGTCATCTTGGAATGCTTCGCCATATAACTTCTTTTAAAATGGTTAGCGAGCAATTGAGAGTCAACATATACATTTATATGTGTAATGTTTAAACTTAAAGCAGTACTTAAACCCATGATTAAAGCTTCATACTCAGCTTCATTATTTGTTGCATTGAATTCACAAGATACAGCTTGAGGTATGATATCACCTTGAGGGGACTTCAGGACTATTCCCAATCCAATTCCTTTGGAATTTGAAGCTCCATCTCGTGAACGCTATCCGTAATCTAGGAATAGTTTTACCTTCAAGTTGCCGTACTTCCGCCCACTTGGCCGCAAACTTGGACCGAAGTCTCGCTACAAAATCGGCTAGAGCCTGAGATTTGATGGCTGTTCTTGGCTCATACGAAATGTCATACGTGCTCAACTTGACCGACCACTTGGCCAATCTGCCTGACATCTCTGGGGTTCTTAACACATTCCTTATAGGATAGTTAGTTCTAATAGTTATAGAATGTGTTTCAAAATAATGACGCAGCTTTTGTAGCAAAGCAGTAGTTAAGGCTAAAATTAATTTTTCAAGATGAGAGTACCTCGTTTCAGATCTAGTAAAGACTTACTTATATAGTAAACAAGATGCTGTTCACCTTGGATTTCCTTCACCAATACTGCACTAACAGCATTCTCAGATACAGCTAAATATAAGTAAAGGTGCTCACCATGTTCGTTTGGCAAGTAGGGGTGATGTCACCAAGTATTCTTTAAGTTGCTTAAAAGCCGCTTCATGTTGGTCACCCATTGGAAGAGATTATTCTTCCTTAATACTGAGAATAACCCGCACTTATCGATGATTTAGATATAAATCTATTTAGTGCAAAGCCTACTCTACCTATTAACCTTTGGACATCTTTAATGTTCTTGGGAGATTCCAAGTTGAGAATGGCTTTGATCTACTCGGATCGGCTTCAATTCCTCTCTTGGTCACCATATAACCCAAGAATTTTCCCCGCTTTAACACCAAAACCGCACTTGGCCGGATTAAGCTTCATGTTGAAAGCTTTCAAGATGTTGAACGCCTCAAAGCAAGATGCTCCACATGATCTTCAATATGCTTGGACTTGACTACCATATCATCTATGTAAACTTCCATTGTCTTGCCAAGTTGATCTTTAAACATCTTGTTCACGAGCCTCTGATAAGTTGCCCCTGCATTTTTAAGACCAAATGGCATAGCAATATAACAATATATACCTTCCGGAGTCATGAATGATGTATCCTCTTGATCTGAGGGCTCCATTTGAATTTTTTGAAAACCTGAGGACGCATCCATGAATGTTAAGATGTCGTGGCCAGCTGTCTCGTCAACTAGAGAATCAATATGAGGGAGAGGGAATGGATCTTTCGGGCAAGCCTTGTTCAAGTCTGTGAAGTCCACGCATACTCGCCACTTGCCGTTCCTCTTCTCTACCACCACAACATTGGCTAACCACCTTGGATATTGAACTTCTCTGATCATATTGGACTTCAAAAGCCTCTCAACTTCATCCTTTATGATCTGGTTCCTCTCCTGGGCAAACTTCCTTCTCTTCTGATGAACAGGACGGATGGTTGGATCAATGTTCAACTTGTGAGTAATGATGTCCTTGCTTATCCCCATCATGTCCTCGTGCTTCCATGCAAAACAACATTTCTAACTTTTTAAGAACTCAATTAGCTCCTCCTCAATTTCGGATGGAAGGTCTATACCAACTTGTACTTGGGCCTCAGGATTCGACTCATCAACAGAAACATTTTTCGTCTCATGCTCCACTGCTTCAAGAACATCCTGGGCCTTTTTCTTTAATTGCTATGCTTGACGAGGGATCGAACTTGCCTTCATGTTAACCTTGTAGCACTCTTTAGAAACTTGCTGATTCCCCTTCAACTTGGCTACACCCCAAGGTGTTGGAAATTTGACACACTGGTGATAAGTTGACGGCACGGCCTTCATGTTGTGGATCCAAGGTCTTCCCAAAATGACATTGTACGAGGAAGAGCATTCGATCACACAAAACCTTTCCATAGAATTCATACCCTCCAAATAGATAGGCAACTTGATTTCTCCGACTGTTTGCTTTATTTCACCACTGAATCCTACCAGCACGGATGAATTCTTCACAACTTCAGATAAAGGAATGCCCATCTCTTCAAGAGCATGAGTGAAGATTATGTTGACTGAGCTACCGCCATCAATCAGAATTCTCTTGACCACACAATTAGCAATCTGCACCTGAACAACTAGACCATCATGGTGAGGTTCCAACGTGTTGTCCTTATCCTCATCCTCAAAGGAGATAACCTGACCATCAGTAAAGTCATGACGTCTTGAGGGAAATTCTGACAGATCCTCCTTAGAACTCTTGGCATGACGCTTGGCTGCAGAGTAAGTTGTTCCACAAATATGGGATCCACCTGAAATAACATTTACTACCTTGGTGGCTGGAGGTGGTGCAACTTTCTCAGGTCTGGACTGCTCCCCTGAATCAGGTTCTTTAGACTCACTTCTGACCCTCTTCTTGCCCAACAAATCCTTAAGGAGACCCTTGGATAATAAATGAGCAATCTCCTTCCTCAAGGCAAAACAATTCTCAGTGGTATGCCCAAAATCCTCATGAAATGCGCACCATTTGGACTTGTCCTTCCAAGTTGTTGGCTGATCATTCTTCTTGGGCCATCTTGCTTTATCTCTAAGATTTCCCATGGCGCAAAGGATTCCTGCAATGTCCACAGAAAAGCAGTATTCAAAAATTTTAGGATAATCATTATCATCCCCATCTTGATCATCATCTACAAAATGAACTTTAGAAGATTCAGATTTAGCAGGGGGTTTGCCCCTGTTGGACTTATAGTGATGGGAATCCAATTTTCTGTCAGAGGGTTCAAATAGAGGAGTAGGGGTTCTCCCAATTGACTTCCCCATTGCCAGGCTGTCATCCTTCAATCTGATGAAAGGCAGGGCTTTGGTTCTGATTTCTTCAAGTTGTTTCGCAGGAGTCATCACCAACTCATTATAAAATAGAGAGCTCTTCTTCAAGCCAATACGGAATGCTTTCGTAGCTGTGGACACGTCCAAGTTGTGTATAGTCACTGCCTCCTTGTTAAACCTGTGCAAATATTCTTTAAGAATTTCGTTAGGCTGTTGCACAATTCTATAAAGGTCACTAGTCAACTTGTCAAATGCCCTATTGCATGAAAATTGATTGATAAACATATTGACAAGTTGAGCATAAGAGGAAATAGAGTTTAGAGGTAGTCCTGTTAGCCATTTTAAGGCTAGTCCTGACAAAGTTGAGCCAAAACCCCTGCAAAAACATGCTTCTCTAAAAATAGGGGGGATACTTATAATATCCATTGACTCCTGATACAGCAACACATGCTCTGCTGGATCGGTGCTTCCATCATACTTCTTCATATGGGGGATTGAAAACTTCTTTGGGATTCCCACACTAGCTATTGCTGGCACAAAACGAGATTCGTTATAGCAAGTTGGAGAAACTTGGTGGTATGGCACATTGATTCCAGGTATACTTCGAAGCAAATCCTTTATAGTCTGCATTTCCTTAACAAGTTGACTCTCTGCGAAAAGAGGATTGTTATTAGACTGATATGCAGAAGTATCAAAAGCATTAAAGAAACTCCCTATTTGCCCCATCGAGGGTGTAGCATAGGTGTAGCAAGATGACAACACAGGTTGACTAGCTGGAAGGCTGAATCTTGGTTGCTCGATTGGAATGGACGTCACAATTGTACTTTCTGCTGGTAAGGTATTGGACATAGGGATATCTCCGAAATGGCTTGGTCCTGTACCTGTACCGAACAAAGATCTGGGAAGTAAAGGTGAAAATGGAGTAGATACTTGAGTCTCAACTTGCTTCCCTTTATGCAAGCTATCAATGGCATTGAATATCATGGCGTTCGTATGCTCTTGACCATCCAACCGATCATTCACTTTCTTCAACATATCGGCCATGTTGGATAATATCTCCAAATTGACAGCTTCCGCATTCAAAGATGGATTGCCTTGGGTGCCGGAAACAGGAAGCGGCCGACTCCTCTCACCTTGACTGCTGGACGGCGGATTGGCCATTTCTACGCAAATAATCAAAGTTTTCCCACAGACGGCGCCAAATTGTTTTGGTCAAATTTCAACAAGTGTCTTTGATGGTAAGAAAAATGACTAAAGTGATATGAATCAGGGTACAATGATTATCAAGTTGAATAGAAATGAACACAAGGATTTTTACGAGGAAAGCCCTAGAACAACTTGTTCGCCGGCATAAAACCTTGGGAGATTTTGGTACCTTCCTTGACCACAAGTTTACTAAAGATTGAGATGATTAGAGAGCTAAGAGCGTATGCAAGGGAGCTTAAGCTAGTGAAAAAATGTGTGTGCAATACAAGTGTTCTATCCCCTTTATACCTCTTTACAGCGGCTAATTACAAAGAAAATATTAAGCCTAGAATCTCGGAGGTAAGGTTGATCTTGTTGAGACATTATCGCCATTTTGTTGATTGAGGGGATAATGATCCGTTGCTGGATATGTTGATGAAGAAAACGTCGTTGAATTGGTCTCCTATCTTTTTGACACGTTCCCTAAAAAATAGGGTTAACGTAACAATAGTTCAACCTTCAAATGATCAAGATGTAATAGAACAACTCAAGTTGTTAGTACCAAGCTTTTGGGTGCAAGTTGTAAACAAGTTGATTTAAAATATGTAGGACCTAATAGTCAATACCATGAATTTGACTATATCCCTTTCCTACAAGCCTAGCCTTGTAAGTATGCACCTTCCCATCCATGTCGGTCTTCTTCTTGAAGACCCACTTGTACCCTATAGTTTTTACACCTTCAGGTGGATCAATCATGATCCAAAATTGATTATCGTGCATAGATTGCAATTCGGATTCCATGGCTCCTAGCCATTTATCCGAATCAGGAGTGGACATTGCCTCTTGATAGGAAGTAGGTTCATAATTCTCAATGACTTCCACTTCATTACTTTCCAAAACGAGAAACCCATATCTCTCGGGTTTGGATTGTACCCTATCCGATCTACGATGGACTTGTGGATCTTGAACCGGTTCCACAATTTCTTGTGAACTTGGTTCCGTCTCTACTATTGGTTCCATGTTATTTTCAGGTTCTTGAATTTCTTCAAGATCAATTTTACTCCCTCTAGATGCTTTATTGAGAAATTGTTTCTCAAGAAAGGTACCATATTGAGCAACAAACACTTTGTTCTCATTGCGGTTGTAAAAGTAATATCCTTTGGTTCCCTTAGGATAACCAACGAAAATAACTTTGTAAGATTTAGGTACTAACTTATCAGAGACAAGTCTCTTCACATAAGCTTCGCAACCCCAAATCTTCATGAAAGACAAACTAGTTTTTCTTTCATGCCACATCTCATGTGGGGTCTTAGGAGCCGATTTAGTAGGGACTCTATTTAGTGTGAACGCAACAGTCTCTAATACATGTCCCCAAAAGGAAATAGGAAGGTCAACTTGACTCATCATTGAATGAACCATGTCCAACAAGGTTCACTACTACATTTCTGACCTAATGTAACGCCGATTTTCGTTGCATTAGGGCCCAAAAACCGTTACATTAGGCCTAATGTAACGCCAAATGGCCGTTGCATTCTCTTGCGTTGCATTAGGTCTAATGCAACGACATAGTAAGCTAATGTAACGCCAGAGCATTGGCGTTGCATTAGGTAAATACCTGATGCAACGCCAATTTTAAAACTATATGAACACCTAATGCAACGCCAAAAAGTTGATGAGTACCTAATGCAACGCCAATTTAAAAAGTTGTTGAATACCTAATGTAACGCCAAAAATTAGATACACACCTAATGTAACGGCTGTTGTTATGTTTTAATATTGATTACTAATAGTAATATATATACAATTAAATAATAAAAAAATATTATATAAAAAATTAATTGACATAATAATTAACATGTATTGACAAACTTCATTCCCAAAATATACATAATATATATATGTACACATGACAACGTGTCATCGACACATACTAATTACATAATATAAAAAACCTAATAAAATGTAAAAAATGAGAATACAATTGATTTTTCAACAGTTACACTTTCTCCCCTCAACTTCTATTCTACTCTAATCAGTAACATATCATTTCGTTTCAACTTAATCCCCTTAACTTCAAAATTTACAGTTAAGTCCCACTTGATCAGCCACGACCGCCACCATCAAAGTCACCAGTAACCACCGCCACCACCACCAGCCACTAGTAACCACTGCCACCAATAACCTTAAAGCAAACTTCAATCTGTAAAAAATAAAAAAAAACACATAATCAATCACAAAAACAATGACATAAACACAAACAAAATGTAGATCTGCTTAGGAGATTCCGATAGATAGAGGATGATCATTCAACCACAGTGCAATTCAACATCTTTTAAGGCTCCGTTTGTTTCACCGTAAAACATTTTCCGGAAAATGTTTTCCGGAAAATAACCTGTTTTACGGTGTTTGGTTAGCCCCCGGAAAATGTTTTCCGGAAAATAACTCGTTTTCCGCTGTTTGGTTGCCTAAGTAAAACGTTTTCCGGAAAACATTTTACGCCCTTCCTAAGTAAAACGACCTACTGACCTTGTCCTAAGTAAAACATTTTCCGGAAAATGGAGGCCTTAATGTACAACTCATATTACACCCGGTACAACCACCCCACTGCCTATGAGTCGTTTTACCAAACACCCGAAAACATTTTACACCCTTCCTCCGTAAAATATTTTCCTCCGTAAAATATTTTACGCTCTACCTCCGTAAAACATTTTACAGGAAAACATTTTACAGGAAAACATTTTCCAGAAAACGTTTTCCGGAAAACATTTTACGTCGAAACAAACGGAGCCTAAGTTGCATTACGTGCACTATACATCTGTTAAAAATTCATAGGAAATCCTTTCATTGTATCAAGCAAGCATGGAATATGATAGTTTTTATAAATAAATTTACTAATTCCATTCAAATGTACATTAATTTATGGTGGAATTTATTTGAGGAATGGGCACCCATTAAGGGATAAGGGAGCATACTCAAAAAAGAGGTATGTCAAGGCTTTCTAACACAAGAAAACCACTGCTCACATCTATAATAATCATAAATACTCCATCCGGCCCGATCTGACTTCGACCAAAATTTTATAAAAAATCGTCAATAAAATTCTAAATTTTGCTACTTGAAGTACTCCCTTTCTCCGTTTCTAAAACATTGTCCCTAGCAAGATTTCAATGAAATTGACATAGAAAGTGAAAATAAGAGTATTTTTGGAGTGAGTGAGCATGTAAAAAGAGATTCAACAGATCGATGAACTATCAAAAGAAGAGAAAACGTTTACAAAAATTGCAAACCTGTCCTGGTGATGATAATGAAAGCCGAAAGCTGATGTGATCTATAAGTAGGATCAAATTAGTTCATGGATCAGCAGTATGTCTTAGAATGTGATCAGCAGTATGTCTTAGAATGTCAAACTTCTAGGATGTTCAACCATTTGTACAGTAAGCATCCATTATACTCCCTCCATCCCACTCGAAATACGATTTTTTTTAGAATGGCACGAGGATTAAGGAATAGTTTTAGTGGAGTAGGTGTTGTGGGATGAAACTGGGTTCATTGAATAAAACATTTACATTTTAGGTTGTCCTATTTCGAGTGACACCCAAAATGGCAAAAGGTCCTAATTCGAGTGGGACGGATGGAGTATATGTGACTCTACCCCGGTCCAATTTTGTATCCATAATAGAATCTAAAAGACACATATAAGCACAATAACCCATAATCCCCTTGCTAAATTGTGTGTCATAAGCATGCCCTGTGGCCCGTGGAGGCATATCAAAAACTTACTTGTTAAACACAACCTTCATGGGAGTAGCTGATCCAGTCTTAGTGTGCAAAATCTTGTTCCTTTTCTGCTTCAATCGCTCCGCCATCTGCAAAACTCAGACTAACACCATTAAGCAACAATAACAGGAAATTCTGCCGTATTCTTGACAAGTCAAACAATCAAGATATAGTAATTACTCCCTTTGTCCCAGAATGAATGTCCAAAATTTTCTCTTGAGATTCATTTTGGGACAGAGGTAGTAGTAACTATAAATTATTTCAAATTGTACATATAAAATGAAGCAAAAATTTCACTCAAAAATGAGCTCATTTTAGCCTGTGCTTTTTGTGGGTCGTCGAGACAATTGCCAAGAATCATTTCATTGTATCAAGCAAGCAATCATCAATAGCGATGAAAATGCAAAGTAAACTTGAAAACGTGAGTTTTGTGGGAACATTATTATGTTTCCTTATTTCAAAAGACTTCTATATGGTAAGAAGATTTTGGGACTTTCATGGAGATTTATAAGTATCTTATTTTTATTAAGAGATTGTAATTATGTAAATATCTTTTATTTATGTACATAGTTTTATATTAGGACTAACCTACTAATATTTGATTTCCTTGTGAGTGTGTTATATGTTTTCATATAGAAAAAGGAATCTCACAAAGGAAGAAGTCGATTGCATGAAGATCTTCTCCAAGGTGCTCTATAAATACAAGGCTTTCAGCACAAAGAGAAGTTACACAATTTACGAGAGAAAATCACATTCTTCATAGTCATTCGACATTGTTGTTTTTAGGTTGTGAGCTTACATCCGTAACTCACATCTAGGTTTTCATAAAGTTCTCTTGTTTTACTTCTGATTGAATAAGTCCTACTTGGGAAAGGGGAGTTGTTCATATCATAGAAGGTGATTAGAACTTGTTTAGTATTTTCATATTTTAGTTTTTCACTTATTTGTTTTTGTAAGAAACATAAGTTTTTATAGTGAAAAGGTTTTTTGGGCGTAAGCCTAGTTTGCTGATCACACAGATCAGTAAGCGTATATAACTCTTGAGTTATTGCATTTTATTTATATTTAATTGTTTTATTCCGCCGCATTATTCGTGGATGTGTGGACAGCTTGTGAGACACATCCGTACTCACATCCTTTGCCTATTGCGTGATCCAAGTTTCCTAGCTACACGAAACTTTCAATTGGTATCAGGAGCCAACTCTCGAAATATTACCGAGTGTCGATCCGAAAGTGTAGTCATTATGGAATGCCAAAATCACCAAAATAGGCCTCCTGTCTTGGATGGCACAAATTATTCTCTTTGGAAGTCTAAGATGCGAAATTACATCAAAAGTATTGATGAAAGAGCTTGGATGTGCATTCTTGATGCATGGCAACCTCCTACTGTGGAGAAAAAGCCATCTTCCGGTGTCGTGAGTCCTTCTTTGAAAGAAAACCTGAAGAACAATGGACTCTTGATGAAATACAAAGCTGCAAATTACAATTCAAAAGCCACGGGTGCTATTTCCACCATGTTTCGGGAATATGTACAAGCTTATAACAAATGAAAGTATAGCCAAATCCGCTTGGGATATTTTGCAAACTCAATGTGAGGGAGCACCAAGTGTGAAGGCTACCAGCTTAGAATTTTAATGGATAGGTTTGAGTTACTTCGAATGGAAGAAACCGAGGATATTGTGTCATATGCCGCTAAGATTCATGAGATTTCAAATGAATGCACAAGTCTAGGACAATCTATCTCCAATGCAAGACTTGTTAGTAAAATTCTAAGGACCTTGCCTGAGAGGTTCAACATTAAAGTAGCAGTGATTGAAGAAACAAAAGACACAAATACTGTAGGTCTTGACACCATCATAGGAATCTTGACTCGTGTTTGAGCTTAACCTTGAAGCTCGAAGAAAACAAAACACACAAACTGCTCTCAAAAGTGCCGCTTTGCATTACCAAGAGAGCTTGTGGAATTATCCTCTCGAGATTGACAAGTCAAATCTTGAAGATGAGGATGTTGCTTTTATTTCAAAGAAATTCAGTTCTATATCGAAAAATAGAAGGATGAGCAAATTTCCCAATAGACCTACTTCCAAGATCATTGAAAAGCCAAAACCTAGCACCGACACCGGATTCAAGAAACCAAGTTTTGAAAATAAATCATCTCGAATCCGTCCAATGTAGGGCATGTCGTGGCTTTGGTCATTATGCCAATGAGTGTGCTAACACACTTAAAAAGAAGGGGATGAGCTTAATCGCTACCCTTAGTGACGGTGAGGATGAGGAAGAAGAAGTGGCTAACATGTCTGTCTTAAATTGCCATTCTCGTGTTTAATGCTTTTTCTGCAGATATAGAAGAATATACTCTTGAACAACCCTTGGATGTGGACTCGCTTGTGTACACATCCGGTGTCACATCTCGGATCGGAGCTGAACCTGTTTCTACGTAAAAGGAGATTCAGATGATGAAGATGAAGAAAGAGACATTCCCTATGAGGAACTCTTTGCCACATACAAGGAGCTACATACAGATTGGATGAAAAGATTGGACAAAATTGAGGTACTTGTTAAGGTAAACAAATCTCTGTCTGATAAATTAGCCGCTTGTGAAGATGAAAAAGTCAGTACTTTCAAAAGAAAATGATGCTCAAAAGGATACCATTGCAAGACTTGAAGTCCTTGTGACCAAAAGAGAAGTTGACCTTGAAAAATTCAAGAATGAATGTGAAAAAGCTGATAATACTTTCACTAAGTTAAACAAAAGTAAAATGAAAATGGAAGAAGCTTTTTCTATGGGTCAACGTGACAAAATTGGTATAGGTTTTGAAAATAATTTTGTAAAGGAGGGATATGAGGGTTCTACCTCTAAAATTGTGAAAAAACAAGCTTTTAAAGAAAAAGTCATTCTGAGTGAGAAGAGACCAAGGAAGAGGCATTACATTTGCCATTACCGCCTAGCTCCCGGTCACATTAGGCCCTTCTGTTACAAACTCAAGGCCGATAAAAAATCCGGTAGTTTTAAACACCTCGTATGTGTGAGAAGATGTATGCACATCCTAACACACATCCAGTTAATCTGAGACCTCTCGCAACCCAAAAAGGAAATCGTTAAACAGTGGGTAGCCAAACCAATTACCACCAGTAATGTTGTCTACTCTTCCCTCAAGAGTACTGTCTCTCGGCTCTTGGTATTTTGATAGTGGGTGCTCTAGGCACATGACTGGGAACCAAGCAAATTCTACTTGACTATGAAATAATTAATGGAGGGAAAGTAAATTTTGGTGGAGTTGCTCAAGGAAAGATTGTTGGGAAAGGAACCCTAGATGTCAAGGGTCTCCCAAAATTGCACAATGTGTACCATGTGGAAGGCTTGAAAGCCAACCTAATAAGCATCGATCAACCGTGTGATGATGACCTATTTGTGAAGTTTGATAAGCACTTGTGTGAAGTGTTTGATAAGGATAATAAATGTGTGTTTACCGGTCCTAGATCTGGCGATAATTGTTACCAATTTGGTGACAATCTGTCTTGCCTAAGCTCAAAAGCTAATGATGTCAATCGTGGCACCAAAAAATTAGGGCATGCTAGGCTGTAGAACTCGGAAGAACTTCAAAGGTTTGAAGCCATTAAAGACCTCCCTAAACCGAACTTCAAGAACCCCGATGTCCGTGGTTCATGTCAAAAGGGAAAACAAACAAAAGCATCACATAAAAAGGTCCAACAATGCTCCACAACTAGATGTTTGGAGATGATTCACACCGATTTAATGGGACCTATTGAAGTAGAAAGCTTTGGTAGGAAAAAGTATGCTTTGTGTGTGTTGATGATTATTCTAGGTACACTTGGGTAATGTTCTTAAGAGAAAAGTCGAAACAATTGGAGAATTCAAGAATTGGTACAAAAGAGTTAGAAATCTTTATGGTCTCAAGACCTGTGAGGATTAGATCTGACCATGGCCTTGAATATGAGAATCAAATGTTCACCAATTTTTGCAATTCTAAAGGAATCACTCATGAGTTTTCTGCACCAATCACCCCACAAAGAAAATGGAATTCTTGAAAGAAAGAATAGAACCTTGCAAGAAATGGCAAGAGTCATGCTAAGTTCAAAGAACTTGTCCAAAAAGTTTTGGGCGTAAGCTTTAAACACTTGCTTGCCACATTGGCAATAGGGTGTTCCTAAGGATTGGTAGCACTGTCACTCCATATCAAATCCTCCTTGGAAAGAAACCAAGCGTAAAATATTTTCATGTGTTTGGTTGTGTTTGTTATATTCTCAATGATAGAGAATACCTGTCCAAGTTTGATTCAAAGAGTGACAAAGCAATTTTCATGGGCTATTCCACAAACAAGAGAGCTTACGAGTTTTCAATCTCAAAACTAAGACCATTATGGAATCCGCTAATGTTAAATTTGATGACTCACTTGATCTTAACCTCAAGACTGCTGAGGATGATGTTTCGTGTTGCTTGCTGGATTTGGAAGGATGAAGAAACAGTGTGAAAAAGCAAAAGAAACTTCCAGTCTTTGGTAAAAATGATGAACCCGACAAGGATGTAACCAAGGATGTGGACACATACGCCTCCACATCTGAACCCACATCTGCTCCCACATCCACTCAAACTCCTGTAGCGAGGACAGTTCCTGCGATTACGATCGGGATGATGCTCCGAGAAGATAATGTGAATGGGTGTGTGGATAGGTCAAAGGATATCCCTTCAAAAATCCAGAAAAACCACCCCACTTCACAAGTTGTGGGAGATGTGCATGCTCAAGTGAGAACTAGACAAAAGGACAAAGTTGATTATAGAAAGATGGCTGGTTTGTGGAGTTGCTCCTCAGCATACTCCCAGGTAAGCTTCTGTTGTTTTGTTTCTAAAATTGAGCCTAAGAATGTTCTTGAAGCATTGAAAGATTCATTTGGATTATGGCTATGCAAGATGAATTAATTCAATTTGAAAAGAATGAGGTATGGACTCTTGTTCCTAGACCCTCACATGGTAATGTAATAGGAACCAAATGGATTTTTAAGAACAAAACTGATGAGCAAGGTGTGATAACTAGAAATAAAGCTAGGTTAGTTGCTCAAGGTTATACTCAAATTGAGGGAATTGACTTTGAGGAGACATTTGCTCTCGTTGTAAGAATTGAGTCCATTAGGCTTTTGTTAGCCATTGCTTGTTACCTCAAGATTACTCTTCATCAAATGGATGTCAAGAGTGCCTTTTTAAATGGGATATTAAATGAGGAAGCCTATGTTGAACAACCTAAAGGCTTTGTGGACTCCAAATATCCTAATCATGTGTATAAACTGAAGAAAGCTTTGTATGGGCTAAAGCAAGCCCCTAGAGCTTGGTATGGTAGGTTGACTGACCATTTGCTTCAACTAGGATTCAAGAGAGGTGAGGTTGACAAAACCTTGTTTGTGAGAAGAAACAAAAAGGAGATTCTTGTGGCACAAATCTATGTAGATGATATTGTGTTTGGGTCAAACTCTGACCTTATGTTAGCTAACTTTGTGGATAGCATGACTTCCACATTTGAGATGAGCATGGTAGGAGAATTGAACTTTTTCTTAGGCTTACAAATTAAGCAATTCAAAGATGGCATGTTCATTTCTCAGTCTAAGTATGCCAAGAATCTTGTGAAAAATTTGAGCTTGAACACTCTTCACATCAAAGAACCCCAATGGGATCTTCCCAAAAGTTAAGCCATGATTCAGATGGTGAGAGTGTTGATCAAACCCTCTATAGAAGCATGATAGGAAGCCTGCTCTACCTCACTGCAAGTAGACCTGACATTATGTTCAGTGTGTGTCTATGTGCTAGATACCAAGCCAACCCTAAAGTGTCCCATCTTAAAGCATTGAAAAGAATCATTAGGTATGTGAGTGGGACTGTGAACCTAGGTCTACATTACTCTAAAGAAACAAACACAAATTTGGTTGGGTACACTGATTCTGATTGGGCTGGAAATAGTGATGATAGAAAAAGTACCACTGGTGGATGTTTCTACCTAGGTAATAACCTTGTGTCTTGGTATAGTAGGAAACAAAATTGTGTGTCCTTGTCCACTGCTGAGGCTGAATATGTTGCCCTTGGGAGTTGCTGCACACAATTACTTTGGATGAATCAAATGCTAAAAGATTATGGATTAAATAGCAAAGTTTTATTGCTTTTTGTGATAACAAAAGTGCCTTGGACATATCTAAAAATCCTGTTCAACATTCTAGAACAAAGCACATTGATATTAGACATCATTTCATTAGAGATCTTGTAGAGCAAAAAACTGTGTGTCTGGAATTTGTTGGGACTGAAAATCAATTGGCTGATATATTTACAAAGGCATTAGTTTTGGAGAGATTTTCCTCCTTGAGGAAGTCTCTTGGTTTGTGTGATATCTAAGGTTGTGAGCACAAATGTGTCTCACATCCTCTAACACATCTGTATATTAGATTAACAAAAAAAAAAAAAAAAAAAAAAAAAAAAAAAAAAAAAATTCAAACTAAAAATTCAAAAAATATCATGCAAAGGTCACTTCCTGGCCTATAAAGCCTAAGGATTTAGGTAGTGGTTCATTATCCTCTCTTTATTGTTTTCTCCATTCCATCCTTGCTGCCAATTTGTGTCCCTCTAATAACAAAACCTCTGTTACTAGAATGCAAGCCTTGCTTCTGTATAGATTGGGACTTAAGAAGCGTATTAATTTTGGGGATTTCATTTTTAAAAAAATTTGTGATTATGGAGAGTCTCCCTCAAAGAAATGGTCTTTGCCTTACCCTTCTTTAATCTCCCAAATCATCATTGCTAATGGAGTGAAGACTGAAAGAGGAGAAGAAACAGTTGATAACTTTGCTCTGTTTAAGGAGACCAAAACTCTTTTAGACCCTAAGCAAAGGCATGTTGATCTTCCTGTGGGTACATCTCCTGAAATTGCTATGCCAGATGTGGATACATCTGAACCCACAGCTGTAACCCCATTTGATGTCCAGATGAAGGATTTAGATGCTGAGATTGCTAGTGCTGAAGCTCAAGCTCAAGCCTCCACTGCCCATGCCAACAATCTTAAAGCTCTTAAGGCTAATCTTCTCAAATGGCATGCTTCACTTTCTGCTCAAAAAGGGGGAGATGGTGGTGTCAGGCCGATGCCGCGCCGCTTTTGGTGGAGATAAAATTTGGAACACTGCTGTGTCTGCTTCTAATTGGAGAGGCTGGGAACTTTAACTTAGGGGGAGAAAAGTTTTTGAATGTTTTTGAATTGATGGTTTTTAAAGACAATTTTAATTTTCTGCTTTAGTTTGTTAGTTTTTAAAACAATGGTTTGTAATAGCTTTAAGTAGGACATGGCTGAATGGTTTTTGGTTTTGCTTAATGAACTGCTAGTATTCTGTTCTAATTCTGTTTTGCAGTTTTTATGTGTGGATGTGTATACACATCTGGACACACATCCATTCAGGGGGAGTCATGCTCTTTCTACATTCTGTGGTCATAATATTCTGATTGTTATAAATCTTTGGTTTTGACCAGAAAGTCCAAAATAGGGGGAGATTGAAAACGTGAGTTTTGTGGGAACATTATTATGTTTCCTTATTTCAAAAGACTTCTATATGGTAAGAAGATTTTGGGACTTTCATGGAGATTTATAAGTATCTTATTTTTATTAAGAGATTGTAATTATGTAAATATCTTTTATTTATGTACATAGTTTTATATTAGGACTAACCTACTAATATTTGATTTCCTTGTGAGTGTGTTATATGTTTTCATATAGAAAAAGGAATCTCACAAAGGAAGAAGTCGATTGCATGAAGATCTTCTCCAAGGTGCTCTATAAATACAAGGCTTTCAAAGACAAAGAGAAGTTACACAATTTACGAGAGAAAATCACATTCTTCATAGTCATTCGACATTGTTGTTTTAGGTTGTGAGCTTACATCCGTAACTCACATCTAGGTTTTCATAAAGTTCTCTTGTTTTACTTCTGATTGAATAAGTCCTACTTGGGAAAGGGGAGTTGTTCATATCATAGAAGGTGATTAGAACTTGTTTAGTATTTTCATATTTTAGTTTTTCACTTATTTGTTTTTGTAAGAAACATAAGTTTATATAGTGAAAAGGTTTTGGGCGTAAGCCTAGTTTGCCGATCACACAGATCGAAGCGTATATAACTCTTGAGTTATTGCATTTTATTTATATTTAATTGTTTTATTCCGCTGCATTATCTGTGGATGTGTGGACAGTTGTGAGACACATCTGTACTCACATCCTTTGCCTATTGCGTGATCCAAGTTTCCTAGCTACACGAAACTTTCAAAACTCCTCTCTAGCAAACAGAAAATCTAGCAATTAACAGATAAACTTCAATCACTAGAATCAGTAACAAGTAATTACTGAAGAATCAAAAGTCACAATACTCCAGTAAAATACACCAATTACCCCAATTTAATGGAAATTAAAGTCCAACCATCATACTCTAAAACGTACAAATCGAACAAGACTCAATGCTGAAACGAAATACAAGATGGAGGGAATGAAGAGAGAGAGAGCAGTGATACCTCACGAGGAGGGGGTTGACTGAAGCTGAAATTGACTTTAGACTGAATAGCAAGCTTGACATCATCGGAATCAATGGAAGTCTTCACAGAATGCTCCGAGTATACCTGAGCATCCGTCAGAACATCAACGACATAACTAAGACCAGAAAGCTAAAGGAATTGATTCACAACTCGAGGTTCATAGTCCTCCACACCCATTGATTTCAATAGCGCTTTCACAATCTTCGCATCCCTAGGCAATTCCTCTTCACCTTCCGCCATTAATGGTAATTCCTGCCCTAGAAAGTGACGGGAATAGCTACACCGAGGGAGAGGAAGTGGTGGGCGGCAATGGATTTGGGATGAAGGGTGGTGACGGGCGTGGGATGAGGAGGGTGGTGACAGGCGTGGTGGGCGGCAATGGATTTGGGAGGAGGGGGGCGACGGTGAAGGGGATGACAGTGAAGAGGAGAAGGGGAGAAAGAGAGAGAAAGAAAGTGAGAAAAAAATGTTAGTATAAGGTTTTGTTTGGATGAATTTGGGTCGTTGGATGTGCGCAGTGAATGGTCCAGATTATTTAAAAACCAATCCACGTGAACATGGGTTAACCAATAAAATGAGAGTATGTGTTGGTGCTTGATGAATTTGAACCATTAAATTCAATTATTTTTGATGTATTTAACGGTGGAGATCTTGCTTGAACTAGTAATTCATGTAAATATTTGTGTTCAATAATAATTTTTGAACTATTTATAAAAACAATAATAATTTAAAATAGTAAATAATATTATCTCATAATAATAATTAAATAATAAATAATAATATTTAATAAGTTAATAATACTAGTAGTAATAGTAATAATAATTAGTAATAAAGCAAGTAAATATCAACAAGAAGAATTTTTGCTAATATTATTAATAATTGATAATAAATATTAATTTAATAATACATGTTAGAATGATAATAATTTTAAAAACTTAGAAAAATACTTAAATAATTATAACAGCAATAGTAATTAGTAATATTATAATAATTAATAAAAATAATTAATAATTAATAAAAATTTAAACTATAAAATAATATTATCTCATAAAAATAATTGAAAAAAATAAAAATATTCAATAATTATACCCTATATACTATACCCTATACTCTATACCCTATAGGGTATAAAAAAAAAAAAAAAAAAAAAAAAAAAAAAAACTATGCTCTATACCCTATAGGGTATACCCTATACCCTATAGGGTATACCCTATATCTTATACCCTACACTCTATACCATATACCCTACACCATGTATCCTATAGGGTATATCATATACCCTATGCCCTATAACATATACCCTATGCCCTATACCTTATACCATATACCCTATACCCTATAGGGTATACCCTATACCTTATATCCCTATAGGGTATACCCTATACCTTATACCATATACCCTATACCCTATACATTATACCCTGTACCCTATAGGGTATACCCTATACATTATACCCTATACCCTATAGGGTATACCCTATACCTTATACCCTATACCCTATATTTTATAGGGTATACCCTATACCCTATATCCGATAGGGTATACCCTATACATTATACCCTATACACTATACCCTATAGGGTATACCCTATACCTAATACCTTATACCCTATACTTTATAGGGTATACCCTATACCCTATAGGGTATACCCTATACCTTATACCCTATACCCTATACCCGATAGGGTATACCCTATACCTTATACCCTATACCCTATAGGGTATACCCTATACCCTATACCGTATAGGGTATACCCTATACCTTATACCCTATATCCTACACTTTATACCCTATACCCTATAACCTATAGGGTATACCTATAGGGTATACCCTATAGGGTATACCACATGCCCTATACCTATACCACATAGGGTATACCTATACCTATACTTATACTTACTATACCCTATACCCTATAGGGTATACCCTATACCCTATGCCCTATACCTTATACCCTATAGGGTATACCTTATACCCTATAGGGTATACCCTATACCTTATACCTTATACCCTATACCCTATACCTTATACCCTATACCCGATACCCTATACCCTATATCTTATGCCCTATATCCTATAGGGTATACCCTATACCTTATACCCTATACCCTATAGGGTATAGCCTATACCCTATAGGATATACCCTATACCTTATACCATATACCCTATACCCTATACTCTATACCCTAATTTAATAATAATATTCATTAATTTAGGACATAGGGTATCGGGCATAGGGTATAGGGTATAGGATATAGGGTATAGGATATAGTGTATAGGGTATAGGGTATAGTGTATAGGGTATAGGGTATAGGGTATAGTGTATAGGATATAGGATATAGGGTATATGGTATATGGTATATGGTATAGGGTATAGGGTATAGGGTATTGGGTATAGGGTATAGTGTATAGGGTATAGGGTATAGTTTATAGGGTATAGGGTATAGGGTATAGGGTATAGGGTATAGGATATAGGTTATAGTGTATAGGGCATAGGGTATAGGGTATAGGGTATAGTGTATAGGGTATAGGGTATAGTGTATAGGGTATAGGGTATAGGGTATATGATATAGGATATAGGTTATAGGGTATAGTGTAGGGTATAGGGTATAGGGTATATGGTATAGGGTATATGATATAGTATATATGGTATACGGTATAGGGTATAGGGTATAGTGTATAGGGTATAGGGTATAAGGTATAGGGTATAGGGTATAGGGTATAGGGTATAGGATATAGGTTTAGGGTTTAGGGTTTAGGGATTAGGATTTTGGCGTTGCATTAGTAATTTAGGCGTTACATTAGGATTTTGGCGTTGCATTAGACTCGTTACATTAGCTCTGGCGTTGCGTTAGATGCGTTACATTAGCTCTGGCGTTGCATTAGATGCGTTACATTAGCTCTGGCGTTGCATTAGCCGTTACATTAGCTCTGGCGTTGCATTAGATGCGTTACATTAGCTCTGGCGTTGCATTAGATGCGTTACATTAGCTCTTGGCGTTACATTAGATGCGTTAGATGCGTTACATTAGGTCAGAAATGTAGTAGTGGTTGTATTCCTCCTCTTAGACACACCATTCCATTGTGGTATTCCGGGTGGAGTCAACTCTGAAACAATTCCACAGTTTTTGAGATGATTGTCAAACTCTTGGCTTAAATAATCACCATCACGATCGGATCGAAGTGCTTTAATAGTTTTGCCAAGTTGATTTTGTACTTCATTTTGAAATATTCTAAATATCTCAAACGCTTCTGTTGGTCCCAAAGGTGGCAACAAGGGTGAAAAATAGCTAGAGGGGGGGTGAATAGCTGTTACAAAATTTTCATCCTCTTTTAAAAAATAAACCTCTAAGCTTACAAAACCTTTTTCAGTGTGTTAGAAACTGCAAGTAGAGTTGTAAAATGCACAGCGGAATATTTGAGTTACAAAGCGGTTTTGGAGGTGCGGTTTGCAAAGCGGTTTACAGTGCGGTTATGTGAGCAGTTATAAAACTGAAATTGAGGTTTGACAAAGTTAACTCCAAACACAATTCACAATAATGGATAACTACAAATACAATCAAACAGAGAAAGATAGATAATTAATAAGCACAAGAAATAATAAATGCAGAAATATAAGAACACAATATTTGGAGTTGTTCAATCGGTAAATGATCTACGTCCACTATCAAGATGGTTAATCTTGGATTTTCTAAGAGTTATATTTTATATTGAGTATGAGAGAGATTACAAGTTACAAAGTATTCAAACTCAGATCTAAAATCTATTCTATGAAGATCAAATCCTAGACTATAACCAGTGTATCTCAAATGAATAATCTATGTGATTAAACAAGTGAGGTGTGTGTGTTTACAATTTCAAGGCTCTTTAGATCTATAAGACGTAGAGCACAATGATTCTTGATGGTGTTAAGGCTTGATTTCTGGGCTGGGATATTTTTCTTGAAGTGGAAGATAAAGATTCAAAGGACTGGAAATTTTCTGGGCAGAACTTCAACTTCGTATGAACTCACATCAAATCAATTTTCAAGCAATCTTCAAATGATAAAGATTGGGGGTATTTATACCCAAGCACCAAGGGTATAGCCATTGGACATAGCTATAGCAATTACTGTACTGGTGCTTTTCCATTGGTCCACAATAACCACTTTTGTCCTTTGGTACAGCAGTTGCAGGTAAAGCTGATCAGGCCTCAACTGCAATTAAGGTGGTTAGGACACCTGTCACCTTTTCAAGATCCTTGCAGATCTTCTCTAATATTGAATCACGTGACAAGATTTGATGGTTGACTTTTGTCATTGCTGACGTAGATTCCAACAGTCATAAAGTGGTTCACTTCAAGTCTTCAATCATTGGATGCGATCTGGTGTGAAGCGGTTGAGCATGTGCGATTGGATACACCAGTGAGGTTGATGAAGTGCGGTCTTAAGATTGAACTGCACTGCGGTTGGCAAGTGCGGTTCACTAAAGTAGTTGCACTGGAATTGTCAAAGGGCAGTTTCAGACAATGGATTTCCACAAAGCAGTTGCTAGGAGCGGTTTGCTTAGTGCGGTTTGATAAAGTGGTATGAACCTCTTCAACTGCAACCTCAAATCCAATGAGTCTTTTGCCAGTCTTCAAGCCTAATTTATCCTATTCTGTAAAATGGACTTAGCTAAAAAATTGAAGTCTAAGCTTCATTACATAGGGTCCTAAAGTCCTTAAAATAGAGAGGAGGTTATGGTATCAATCAAATCTTAAGCTAATTTAGGAGGGTTAAAATATGCATACCCAACAATCTCCCCCTATTTGATTAATGCCATTACCTACTACAACAAAAGCCAACATTGTACTTGATAAAAACATGTCCATAAAAATTAACATGGTAAGTCATGTCCCAAGTCAATGCACACACTAGCTTAAGATATAGATTTCTATTCTATTTGAAAGATTGAAAAAGTTACAACTTGAAAAGTATAGAAATGCATTCAGTGCACTTTGAAAAATATTAGTTTAAGTTTAAAGAGCGGTTTAAACTGAATGTTTAAACATCATTTCAAAAATATGATTTTAATTTGAAAAATATTTGAATGAGGTTTAAGATCATAAGTGGTTTCATTGTTCTACAAACAAGCGGTTTGATATGAACAAAGTTTTGGAACCATGATGTAATTTTCATTAATACCTCAAGCGGTTACAGGTACAAGGTATGAAAGCAAATTACATGGTTGCAAAAACAAAAGAAGTTGGACAAAAAGAAATACAAGGAGTGTGGTCCAACTTAGCAAAAATAAGAGTTCAACAAGGAAAGGAAAAATTACAAGGAAAGAGCGGTCCTAATGCTGACGCGGTTGATGATGAGGCGGTTGCTGAGAAGACTGATGGCGCGGCTGATTGACTTCTTGGTTTGGCACTTGCGGTCTAGAGGGTCTGAATGCTGAGCTTTCTCCACGAAGAGTTCTTCTCAACGTCCTGACTTCTTTAGTAGATCTCCCAAGAGTTGAACTATTCTCAATGCGATCACGGATTAAGCAGCGGTTGAATTTATTGCATGAACTGTTCTGGTATTTGCAGTAACACTCTTCTTGATTTCATCAGATTGAAGTTCAATGGAGGACTTAAGAGTGTTGTAGAAAGTGTGGATCTCCCCCTGAGTTGTTGCAGTCTGGTTTGAGATAGCTTCTTGGATAGGCTCTAGATCTGCAGTCACCTTTAGAGAGGTTTTCAGCTCATTTAGCTTGGAGGCCAGCTTGGAGTTAAATCCTTCTTTTAGGTTTTCAAACCTGTCACTGACCTCTTCATTAAAGGCTTTAATCTGAGCCTTGAGACTCTCTCCCACAATGTTTAAGTTAACATTGAAGCTTCCTTTGAGGGAGTCCAGCTCAGAGAGGATATTGGCTTCCATAGCATCAAGGGCGGTTTGGCTTGAGGATGGTTGGTTTGAGGCTGGCTGCTGCGGTTGAGTATGCACTGCATCAGAAATAGTTGTCATGAAAGTTTCAAATGCAGTGTTGGTAGTGTTGATGAAGACGTCAGAGAGTTGAGTGAGCATCTCTTTGAGCTAATTTTTCGAAACAGCATCTCCAAGGGCTTGGAGGACTCCCCTTGCCAAATCTTCCTTGAAGCTTTGAAAACATGCTTCAGCTGCGGTTTTAACAGTTGCAGCGGTCTGGTTGGTGGAATTACTCTCCCCCTTAATGGCATCAATCAACTGGGATTTTAAGATGGCCATTTCAGTGGTTTGAGAATCCACCTTGGCATGCAAGGAACGGTTGGAGGCTGAGAGAGAGGAGTTACAGGCTTCCAAGGCATGGTTTGATTCAGTTAGTTTAAGCATGTGGCCTTGGTTGACAATGAGCTGGGATTGGATGAGTTGAAGGGTGGAAAGGATTTGGCAGTAGTCAGAAGGAGGGGCGGTTGAAATGGAAGGAATATGGGTAAAGGAGGGAGGCGGTTGAGAATCAGTAGGAAGTCTAGTTTGAACAATGAGTGGAGTTTGAGTGGGAAGGAAAGTTTGAGGTAGTTGGGTATAAAGGGTTTGGAGTATGCGGGTGGCTGGAATGGTATAAGGTGATGCGGTTGAGGGAGGAATGGGAAGTGTTTGGGGTAAGGTATTAGGGGCAGTTGAAATAGGAGTGGTTGGAGGAGGAGGAATATTGGAAGTTGGAATATGTGAAGTGTTGGGATTTGAGTTTGAGGAGGAGCTGGTGTGAGAGGCGTGGAGTTCAAGAGAAGGGGTTTTATGTTGTTGGGGTGAAGTAGGAGGGGTAGGAGTTTTGGTAGGAGGAGGAGTTTGGGCGCAGTTTGGAGAAGCTGTTGGAGTTCTGTTGCGGTTGGAAATGGTTGGAGCAGGGTTTCGGTTTGAGAGAGGAGGGGATTGGGAGTGGTTGGAATGTTGTGGTGAAGGAGTTGGGGTTCTGTTTTGGGACATGCAAATGGCTTGGCCCACATAAGGTTTTGAGGTCCATTGAGAGAAGGTAGGGCCTGTGGAGTACTCATGGTCTGAAGGAGTTTGGTAGTCAGAAAGTGAGGGTGAAAGTGAATGGGAAGGAGATGGTGATGAAGAATGAGGTGGAGAAGGAGGTTGTTGGGCCACACGTTGTAGGAAATGATTGGACCCTTTGGTTGGGGTTTTCTTCTTAGCAAATTGTTTAAACCTCCTCTTCCTAGGGTTCTCCCCCCTGAGCGGTAGCAGCTCTTTGCGGTGGAAGGGGGGAAGGCAGTTTTGGTGAAGGAGATTTGGCTGGTGAGGAGTGGTGAGATTGGATGGGGGAATGAATAGGAGATAGCGGTTGGTTTTGTATAGGTGATTAAGGTGGTGTTTAGATAAGTGGTTGGGTTGGAGGCTGTTGAGGTAAAGGCTGCGATTGAGGTTGGGGAGGCGGTTGAGAGTTAGGTTCCTTAGACTTTCCTTGTTCAGCCTTTTTCTTAGCCGCATTTTCCTAAATTCTGGCTATCTCATCCTTATAGAAGGCATCCAAATCTTCAGACATCTTGTCAAGAACCACCTTGGTTTGCTTGGCCTTCTTGGCTCTTGCAACCAAAAATGGAATTTCCTATTCTTCCTCTTCTTCTTCTTCATCAACTAGGGGTCATCTTTTCTTTACCCTTCCTGCTTGTACCAGCACCAGCAGCAGCAGCACGCGGTTGAACTGGTGCGGTTCTAGCTTTCTTGAGGGGCGGTTTAGCAGCAGGTTTCTTCTTCCTTGAAACTTTCTTCATTGCTTTGCCCAGACCCTTGACTGCGGTTTCAGGGGTCATTTCAACATAATGCTCCATGGGTTGATGAGTGTCAGCATCATAGAGAAGTTTGTAGTCATCATTTCCAAAGGAGAATCTGAAATTGTGACAAGCCCTTAGTCCTAGGGATTCCTCATTTCCCCAATGGACAGATAATTCTGGAGTCGAGGTTCTTAAATCCTCCAAGTGTTGATAGTTGGCAAAAATGGCAGTTAGCAGCCTGCAGAAGGGTCTCCACCTAATGTCTTGATCCTTGGTCTTCAATTGGTAGGTGTCAATGCTGTTGGCAAGCTCTCTCAGAAGAATTTTGGGCCAATGGAGCTTGATTCCGTTGTAAATAGCACTACAGTACATCCACTGCTGGGAGGTGAAGTTGTTATGGTTTCCAGTCTTTCCACACACAGACTTCCCAACTAAGTAGCATAAGTGACTCATTATCTCCCCAAAGGCTCTTCTGGGTTTCTTCTTGTAATACCCAGTCAAAGATGAAAAATCACCAGTTGTTGTAGATCAGGTTGCATCCATAACCGCTTGAGAAACTTCAAGGGGAGCACCAGAAACGTTGAACTCATAGGTGCTTCGAATGTCCAGGTAGTCAATAGAGACATCGAATCCTTCAACAGTGCCAGTCAGGTAGCTGATCTTCATTCCATATGAAAGTTCTCTTTGACCTGCCTTTGCAGTTGCATAGAACTGATCCACGAACAAGGGAATTGTATAGGATTGCTTCTTGTTGAAGAGTGGAAGAATTCTAGAAGCATCCATCTTCCTAATCAGTTCTCTGCCTAGAGCATCAGATCTCAGTTCAGGTTCGTTGATTTCCCAGCCTGGAAGGAAGTATTGAGAATCCTACAAAGGAAAACACTTAAGTTAGGTCTATTATTTAGATTCACAGTTTACAAGCGGTTTGAGCACTTATGCGGTTGGCAATAGTGTGGTTTGAAAGATGAAAAATTTCAAACCCCAAGGAAACTGTGAATACAAGGCAGGAAACAAATAAGAAAATACAAAAGTATATTTACTAGTACGTGGCATTGTAATCCAAAGTTATCCCACATTTCCAATAAGTGCTTCCTGGGGAAGGTCTTGGTTTCCAGCCTATATACTAAGTAATACTTAAGTAAATTTAAGCATGCGGTTTCAAAAGATGAACAAGCGGTTTCCAGCATGTGGTTTACAATTAACAATAGCATGCGGTTTGAAACACAAAAGATAAGCGGTTGATAACGTGCGGTTTCAAACAAGTAGCATGCGGTTGAGAATTGAAGCGGTTCACATGAAAATAACAAATCCAAAATTTTCAATTTTTTTTGCTAAGTATGGAAAACAAGAAACAAGAATCAAGTGATCCAAACCATATGAAATTTCTGAAAAAATATATGAACAGTCACATGAATGCACGAAGAACACGAAGAACATCAAGAACAGAGATTTATCGAATGTTAACCAAAATAAAAAAATAATATGTCAAAATGATCATATTGGGCAGTAGATTAACAATATAACAATAAAAATTCATACTTTTCCCAGAATAATCACGAAATAGCAAAAAACACGAAATGGGTTTTCGAAACTGAAAAACGTAAAAATTAAAAATCAGTGTTCTAAATGTGTATTGATCCTAAAACAAAGTATAAAAGCAGAATCTAGACAAGAATTCGAACAAAACCCAACAATTATCTCACAAAATGATGAACAAACGAAGCTTATACAAGGTAAAATCAGTTCAAAGCTTCGAGGGTTTTGAAGGCTCATCAATGACAGATTAAATAGATGATTTGCAGAAAGTAAAGGATATAGAGTTCAAAAATCATACCATGTCGAAGAAAGGTTTCTTGGGTGCCATTGAAGGAGATTTAACAAAAAGAATTTAAGGTTTATGAAGGTTTTGATTAGAGAGAGAAGATGAGTTTGGTAGAAACTGAAAGTACAGTTGCAGAGGGATGACAGTTGAAAAGTTGAAATTGTGGCAGGTGTTTGCTATTTATAGGCAAGGTTAGGGTTGAGGCAGCTGAAAGGACTGATCCACTATCCTACATAGTGAATCATTACATTTGTTACACCCTTTCAGCTTCTACACATCAACCAATGACGGCTGACATAAAGGCCATTTAATGCCAATGTTTCCTTTGCGTTGAGTGCTTTAAAATCTTTAAAATAACGTGGGAAAACATTTGCAAAAAATACCCTTATGCCAAAATAAGGACTGGAAAATAAATAGGAAAAACATACCTGGTCCACGTGTCAAGCAAAAAAATGGAGTTTAAACAGTTTTTTTTAAAAAGAAACAATAAAAAATATTCTAAGTTGAAACGCGGTTGAGATCCAAGCGGTCAGTGCTGTAGCAAGTGGTTAGGCACAGGTGGTTGGCTGCAAGCGATTGACTTCATGCAGTTTGTATACACGTGATTTCAACAGGGTGAGGTTTGAATTATCAATAGGAATTTCAACCTAAACTCAACACACAAGTTAGTCAAATAAAAAGTTATGGACTTATTTAAGTTCTAGCATACCCATTTCTCCTCTGAGGAAAGAAAACCTTTTGGAGTCCAGAGCTTTGGTGAGGATATCAGCAATCTGATTGTCTGTCCCCACATAATCTAAATGGACATTCCTCTTTTCCACATGGTCTTTGAGGAAATGATACTTGATATCAATATGCTTGGTCTTGGAATGCATGACAGGGTTGTTGGAGACTGAAATTGTTGAAGTATTGTCACACATAATAGGGCAATTTCCTTCTTCAATTCCATAGTGCACCAACTGCTACTTCATCCACAGGATTTGACAGCAACAACTTCCAGCAGCAATATACTCAGCCTCTGTGGTTGACACTGAAACTGAAGCTTGTTTCTTGCTGGCCCAAGCAACTAGTCTATTCCTGAGTAAATGACAAGTCCCACTAGTGCTTTTCCTGTCAATTGTGCAAGCTGCATAATCTGCATTTGAATAACCTACGAGATCGAAATTCGAATCTTTGGAATACTAAAGTCCAAGGTTAGTGGTTCCAGATAAATAGCGGATTATACGCTTGACTGCAATCAAGTGTGCTTCTCTAGGATCTGCTTGATAGCGTATACATACACAAACACTAAACATGATATCAGGCCTACTAGCAGTTAAATAAAGTAATGAGCCAATCATACCTTGATATAGGATTTGATAAACCTTCTTACCTTTTAGATCCTTATCTAGCTTATTGTCGGTGGCTATAGGAGTATCATATGCTTTTGCATTCTCTAGTCCAAACTTCTTTATCAATTCCTTGGTGTATTTGGCTTGGCTGAGGAAGATACCTTCTTCACATTGCTTGATTTGAAGCTCAAGGAAGAATGTTAACTCTTCCATCATGCTCATCTCAAACTTGCTTTTTATTAGCTTCTCAAAACCCTTACAAAGCAACTTATTAGTAGAACCAAAAATGATATCATCAACATATATTTGAATAAGTAAGGAATGATCATTGTATTTGGCAATAAAAGGAGTTGTATCAATTTTACCGCATTTAAATCCCTTTTCTAGTAAAAATTTAGACAGAGTCTTATACCATGCCCTTGGAGCTTGCTTAATTTCATACAAAGCTTTCTGGAGTTTGTAGACATGATTGAGAAATTTGAAGTCTTCAAATCCGGCGGTTAGGCAACATACACGGTCTCTTGCAGTTCACCATTGAGGAAAGCATTCTTCATGTCCATTTGATATATCTTGAAACACTTGAAAGAGGCGTAGGCTAAGAATATTCTGATAGCTTCCAATCTTGCAACTGAAGCAAAGGTTTCATCATAATCAATTTCTTCTTCTTGCCTATATCCTTGTGCAACCAACCTTGCTTTATTCCTTGTGATGCTTCCATTCTCGTCCATCTTATTCTTAAACACCCACTTAGTTCCTATTACTCCTTGATCCTGAGGTCTAGGCACCAATGTCCATACCTTACATCTTTCAAACTGGTTGAGTTCTTCTTGCATAGCAACGACCCAACTGGAATCTTGGAGTGCTTCATCAATCTTCTTGGGTACAATTTGAGATAACAAGGAGTTATGCTCATCATAGTTTGATCACCTTATTTGAACACTAGAAAACAGATCACCAATCACATTAGAGAGAGGGTGACTGCTAACTTCACGAACCTCCGGGGGTAAGTCTGGTTGGACTGAGGTTTGCTGAAGATCTTCAATTGGAGCATCATTAGATCCTTCAGCGAAGTCATGGAAGGTAAGTTGACGAAGAGGTTCAATAAGCTGGATGGGGGAATTCTCAACATCTTCTTCCCTTGGAGTTGCATCTGGAGAATGTACTTCAGGTGCGGTTTGAGGATTTTGGCCTGAGGGAATTTCAGTTGAGGATGCTGGATTTTGCGATTGAGGTTCAGGTGCGGTTCTAGTGGATTTACCTGTTTCATTTTGCTCAGCAAAATCATCAGCAACATTTGGAGTCAATTGTGGCTCAAGGAGAGAATGCTCATCAAATGTTACATGGACAGACTCAACTATCTTTAAACTAGTTTTATTAAAAACACGAAAAGCTTTTGAATGTTTAGCATACCCAACAAAAATACCTTCATCGGCCTTGGCTCCGAATTTACCTCTATTTTCTCTTCAGTTGTAGAGGATAAAGCTTTTACAGCCAAAAATCTTGAAGAATGCAATGTTGGGGGGTTTTTCCTCTCCATAGCTCATATGGATTCTTGTTGTAGGTCTTGTTGATGAGGGAGTGGTTCTGAGTGAAGCATGCTGTGTTGATTGCTTCAGCCCAGAGATACTGAGGCAGCTTGGCTTCAAATATCATTATTTTTCCAGCCTCAATCAACGTCCTATTCTTCCTTTCCACAACCCCATTTTGTTGTGGAACACCAGCAGTCGAGAAATTGTGATCAATCCCATGGTCATCACAATACTGAGCAACACCATTGTTCTTGAATTCTGTTCCATTATCTGATCAAACACTAACGATGTCATCTTCTTTTTTAGTCTGGAGCCGTCTAAAGAGGGATGTTAAGATGTCATAGCAATCGTCCTTAGAAATCATCATATCAACCCATGTATATCTTGAATAATCATCCACCACCACTAAAGTGTGTCTACTTCCTCCAATGCTGGCAGTGGTAACAGGTCCAAACAAATCTATGTGAAGCAGTTGTAAGCATCTTGTAGTTGAGGGCGCGGTCTTGCTGGTGAAAGACGACGCGGTTTGCTTACCAAGTTGACATGCACTGCATTTCTCTGGATGGTGGTCAGCCACTTTGGGTAAACCACGAATGAGGTTTTCCCTTCCAATCTTTGCTAGATACTTGAAGTTCAAGTGGCTCAACCGCTTGTGCCATAGCCAACTATTCTCGCTCACATTTTTAGCTACAAAACAGAGATTAGTAATACTACATGCAGAATCTAGATCAATAATGTAAATATTACTCTTAAGAATCCCTGTGAGTAGGGTGACTCCGCAAATGCTATCTTTGATAAAGCAATTTGATGACGTGAAGTTGCAAAGCATTCCTTTGTCGCAGAATTGAGAAATTGAAAGGAGGTTGTGCTTGAGTCCTTCAACAAGAGAAACCTTCTCAATGGTTAGGTTTCCTCTCCTTATTACACCATACCCAATGGTTTTGCCTTTGTTGTTGTCACCAAAGGTTACAGACGGACCACTTGCTTCAATGACATCTTCAAGTAATGATCTATCTTCAGTCATATGTCTTGAGCGACCCTTTGTCAAGATACCATTCATTATCCTTGGAGTGACCATCCATTAAGCAGAGGACCTGAAATGTAAACATTAAGAATGAGGTCCCCCTTTATTCCTTGGGTCCTGAGGTTAGCAACCTTTCACGACCCACACCTGTTTGACAGAAGGAGGTTTACTCTTCCTGGCATTGGGTGTGAACCGCAAAAGGCATTCTGCAGCCTTGTGACCTAAACCATCACACAGAGAGCATTTATGAACGCTACAAGCATCATGAGGTTTTGCTAACTCCTTACTTTTCTTAGGAGTTGCATGCGGTTTGGGAACAGCGGTTTTAGCCTTCACAAAGGTGGTTGCTTTTGGTTTGACTGCAGTTTTTCTAGGAACGCTCCCCTTGATTTTGAAGGCAGGAGGTGCGGTCGAAGAAGAAGGGCGGTCAGCCTTGCAGTTGGCAGCACTGCCTATTCCACCAGGAGCGGTTGGAGTAGAGGTGCGGTCAGCTGCATAAGAAACCTCCTCTGCATCTTCACTCTCAGAATCTTTTCCTTTCATCTGAGAGTTTTTCCCAAACTGTTTCTTTGGGTAGACATAATGGAAGTTAAGTGGAGCCTTTTGTTCCTGTCCTTTACCCTTAGAAGCAGCATGCTTCTCCTTAGGAATTTCTTTAGTTAGTTTTAAAATTTCCTCATCCTTTTCACAACAGGATGCACACTTCTCCTTTTCACCTGTTTGAAATCCCAGACCTTCTTTAATTCCACTGGTCATTTGGGTTTCTAGTATTTGATCCAAGGTGACACGAGACTTGGTCCACTCATCAATAATCTTTTGGGTTTCTTGATTTTGAGCAACCAGATCATCGTTCCTAAGTTGAAGTGCAGCAACCTTAGTTTCAAGGATGCGGTTTTGATCAGCAAGAGGAGACATACTTTTGATTTGGTCCTTAAGATTGGAAATTTCAGACCTCATCACAGTTTTCTCCGTCTTGTACTGAGAAAGTTCATCATGAGCTAATGCTAAAGCTTTCTTAACATTAGAGAATTTTTGGATCATCATTTCTGCTTCCTTGAACATCCTTTCATGTTCCATGGGAGAAACTTCTTCCACCACCTTTTTCAAAATTTTCTTCATTGAAATTGCTTTTGAAGGTGGAGCATTTTTAGGGGGGGAATGGGACGCGAATACAAATTACTCCCTATTTTAATGCTAGGAGTAAGTTTGATATCAGTATCCAATTTAAAATTTGGAATTTTTATAGAAACCTCTTCATCCTCCATATCTAGCGACTCGATTGACTCAGTATCTGACTCATCGGAAGCATCTGCAACTAAGCAGAGATTAACCTCTTCGGTTTCTTCATCACTTCCATCATCAGAGTCTGTTTCAATCCAAGTTGCTAATTCCTTAGAATTCTCTTCCTCCTCAGCAACCATTCCCTTGCGACGAGAAAATTTCGCAGGAGAGGTTTTCTTTTTCATGTATTCATATTTAGGTTGTGGACACTCAGATGCAAAGTGACCAGGTTTTCTACAGTTGTAGCAAACTAGATCACTCTTTTTCTTTGTATCAGCAGCCTTGGAAAAAGTTGCTGGAGGTTTGCCTTTAGAAAATGATTTTGTGAAAGGTTTTGAGGATTTTCTAAATTTTTGAAATCTTTTCACAAACATGGCAAAATCATCATCATCCATTTCGATGAGTGATGAGGTTGATATGGAAGGATCAGCGGTTTGATTGGATGTGGTTGGTTTCTCCTCATGTTCCACGACGGACATGGAAAGCGATTTGGTTTTCCCTTCAATCTCTTCAATATGATTTAATTTAAGCTCATAGACTCTAAGATTTGCATACAAGTTACTTAACGACCAAGTATTCAAAACTTTGGAGTCTTCTAGAGAGGTTGCTTTATTTACCCATCTAGAACCTAAAGCAGCTAGGAAAGTCATATTGATTTCCTTATCAGTTAAAGTCTTGCCAAGAGATCTACATGCATTAACTACCTCAACATAGCGGTCATAGGTCTGACGCAAGGTTTCGTTGGATTTCCTGTTGAAGTTGTTGTAGGATCTTTCAACAGCATATAATTTGTTTTCCTTGCACTCGTCATCACCTTCGAGGTAGCTCTCTATGGCATCCCACATCTGCTTTGCGGTTTTCAGATACATCACTTTTTGAAGGGTTGAAACGGGAAGGGTTCAGAAATGATGTGCCTCGCCTTGCTGTCCAAGGCAGCTAATCTTTTCTCTTAATCCGACCACTCGCCTTTTGGCTTTTTAACTTTTGGAATTTCTGCACTGGTGGCTGGATTGGTGTTGGCCTTCATGGGAATGAACGGGCCATTGATCACGCATTCCACTAGAATCTCATCAATAGTCTCCAAATGAATAAGCATTCGGCACTTCCAGATGTCGAAGTGGTCTTCGTCCAAAATTGGAATGTGTGAATAGTTAACAGTTGTCATTATCTTTGAGTTTGCCATATTGAATCGGCACACAAGCTGTTAAGCTTGAAAAACAGTGGTTTTATAAATGTGTTAAGCTCTGATACCACTTATTGGTCCTAAAGGTGGCAACAAGGGTGAAAAACAACTAGAGGGGGGGGGTAAATAGCTCTTACAAAATTTTCGCCCTCTTTTAAACACTAAACCTCTAAGCTTACCAAACCTTTTGCAGTGTGTTAGAAACTGCAAGTAGAGTTGTAAAATGCACAGCAGAATATTTGAGTTACAAAGCGGTTTGGGAGGTGCGGTTTGCAAAGCGGTTTACAGTGCGCTTATGTGAGCAGTTATAAAACTGAAAGTGAGGTTTGACAAAGTTAACTCCAAACACAATTCACAATAATGGATAACTACAAATAAGATCAAACAGAGAAAGATAGATAATTAATAAGCACAAGAAATAATAAATGCAGAAATATAAGAACACAATATTTGGAGTGGTTCAATCGGTAAACGATCTACGTCCACTACCAAGATGGTTAGTCTTGGATTTTCTAAGAGTTAGATTTTATATTGAGTATAATAGAGATTACAAGTTACAAAGTATTCAAACTCAGATCTAAAATCTATTCTATGAAGATCAAATCCTAGACTATAACCAGTGTATCTCAAATGAATAATCTATGTGATTAAACAAGTGAGGTGTGTGTGTGTTTACAAGATCAAGGCTCTTTAGATCTATGAGATGTAGAGCACAATGATTCTTGAAGTGTTAAGGCTTGATTTTTGGGCTGGGATATTTTTCTTGAAGTAGAAGATGAAGATTCAAAGAACTGGAAATTTTCTGGGCAGAACTTCAACTTCGTATGAACTCACAGCAAATCAATTTTTCAAGCAATCTTCAAATGATGAAGATTGGGGGTTTTTATACCCAAGCACCAAGGATATAGCCGTTGGACACAGCTGTAGCAAGTACTGTTCTGGTGCTTTCCCATTGGTCCACAATAACCACTTTTGTCCTTTGGTACAGCAGTTGCAGGTAAAGCTGATCAGGCCTCAGCTGCAATTAAGGTGGTTGCAGATCTTCTCTGACATTAAATCACGTGACAAGATTTGGTGGTTGACTTTTGTCATTGCTGACGTGGATTCCAACAGTCATAAAGTGGTTCACTTCAAGTCTTCAATCATTGGATGCGGTCTGGTGTGAAGCGGTTGAGCATGTGCAGTTGGATACACCAGTGAGAAGTGTGGTCTTAAGATTGAACTGCACTGCGGTTGGCAAGTGTGGTTCACTAAAGTAATTGCACTGGAATTGTCAAAGGGCGGTTTCATACAAAGGATTTCCACAAATCAGTTGCTAGGAGCAGTTTGCTTAGTGCGGTTTGACAAAGTGGTCTGAACCTCTTGAACTGCAACCTCAAATCCAATGAGTTTTGTGCCAGTATTCAAGCCTAATTTATCCTATTTTATAAAATGGACTTAGCTAAAAAATTTAAGTCTAAGCTTCATTATATAGGGTCCTAAAGTCCTTTAAATAGAGAGGAGGTTATGGTATCAATCAAATCTTAAGCTAATCTAGGAGGGTTAAAATATGCATACCCAACAGCTTCACTTTTGGACTTCATAAGATAGACATAGCCATATCTAGATAAGTCATCAGTGAATGTAATGAAATATCGAAATCCTCCCCTAGAAATGCTACTTAATGGTCCACATACATCAGTATGTACTAGGGCTAATAAGTCACTAGCCCTATCACTACTCTTAGTGTAGGGTGGTTTGGTCATTTTTCTCAATAAACAAGATTTGCATACCTCATATGATTCATAATTATGTGAGTCTAAAAGTCCATCCTTATGGAGTTTAAAAATATGTTTCTCATTAATATGACCAAGCCGACAATGCCACATGAACGTGTTGTTCACATCATTCGGTTTAGATTTCTTATTTACATGATAAATATCTTCAACATTATTTTGTTTCTCAACATCAAGAACATAAAGGCCATTAAATGAATTTGCAATACAATAGAGCATATCATTTAAATAAATAGAAAGCTTCTTATTCTCAATAAAAAAACTAAATCCTTCATTGACCAAACAAGAAACAGAAATAATATTCATACTCAAATTCGGAACGTAATAACAATTGTTCAAAATAAGTACTAGTTCACTAGGTAAAGTTACATCATATGTTTCTACGGCTAATGCAGCAACTCTTGCTCCATTCCCCACATGTAGGTCCACTTCACCTTCTTTGAGTAGCTTCCTATTCTTTAGTCCCTGCACATTTAAACAAATGTGAGATCCACATCCGATATCTAATACCCATGAACTAGAAATAGAAAGGAAAATATCTATCACATAAATACCTGAATTAGTAGCAATCACATTGCCCTTTTTCGCCTTTAGGCCTTCCTTATAAGTCTTTCAATTACGCTTCCAATGACCAACTTCTTGACAATGATAGCAAATTGCATCCTTTTGAGACACTTTGGGTTTAGTCACTTCGGCATTGGCAACCTTTGCCTTAGGCGCAGCAACAATTGCTTTACCTTTGCCTTCCTTTTTGAACCATTTTTCCTTGTTAACCATTAACACATTTTCCGTACTAGGCTTTTTGATATTCTTCTCTACAGTCTTAAACATCGTATGCAATTCTGACAGATTCTTATCCATGCCACTCATGTGATAGTGCATAATGAAATGACCATAACTTTCAGGCAATGAATTTAATATCATATCCGTAGTGAGTTCCAAACTCATAGGATTTCAAAGCCTTTCTAGAGGCTCAATATGTCCTTTCATCTTAAGGATATGAGCACCAACCGACTGCCCCTCATGCATCTTGCATGGATTCAGGGCTTTCACCACATATACCTTTCTGGCCTAACTTGCACTTGGAATATTTCCTTTAAGCGCTCGGCTAGATAAAAAGCTGATTCCAAGTGATCAAGGTCTCTTTGAAGAGCCTTACACATGGTGGCAAGCATAAGGCAAGCAATATCATTAGAATCATCAACATGTTTCTTATGTGCATCCTTATCTGCCCTTACAGCATTGGTAGCGGGTTGAGATGGAATGGGTTCGTCAAGAACGTACAGTTTCTTCTCTTGCCTAAGAACAATTCTTAGGCTTCTGATCCAATCAGAATAGTTTGTACCGTTCTCTTCGAGCTTGTCCTTCTCAAGGACGGATCGCAGTGAGAAGGGTTGATTATTGTGAGTTGCCATTACTAAAATAATACATACAAACAATAAAAGATATACTCCCTCCGTCCCACTACAAATTGCACACTTTCCTCATTGCGCGTCCCATTACAAATTGCACACTTCCTAAAATGGCAAAGAATCTTTATATTCCCTCCACTCATTCTCTCTCCTACATTATTTTAATACGCACAACACCATTATAATTTACTATTCCATCCACTCATTCTCTTTCTTATTTTACTTTTACACTCACAACATTTATATCATTATTTTTTTCCTTAATCGCGCAAACAGTAACTGTGCGATTTCAAGCGGGACGGAGGGAGTAAGTATTAATGCATTTAACATCTAAGAGCAAATAATGTATTTCATAAATACTTCCACTAAATTATATATCTTCAAATACAAGCATGTATCATATAATCATAATGGGCTAAGATCCATATTTCACTTGGTTTTGGTTTAACTGAGTCAATGCCCGAAATCAAGCTATTTAGGTAGATAACATCAATCATATCACATATGACTCTTAGATATTTTATGAAATTCTAGACATCATATGTCAACACATGTTTTAATCTCATCTATGCCTTGGGTTAAATCTCATTTCAAAGCACCAATTAAGTTTAACCTCTTTCAAACGTATGAGACACGGAACGATGCACCTAACTGAGTCAAAACTACATCAATCGTTATCTCATCTTGATCACAAATTAAGATATAATGATGCACCCAACTTAGTCAAAAATACATCAAAATACTCTAATATTTCACAAGTGTTCTAATCAAGGGGTGGCATGAAACTTAAATATTCAAGAAGGTTTTACACACAGTAACAAACATCACATGGTTGATATTAAACTTATGTATACATAATCATGAACATAGGATTTCATAAACTATCCTAAAACAAAAAATTTGTTTCAAATCTGAGAATTTTACTAATCCAATTAATCAAATTAAACAGATCAATAACCCATGTAGAAGATCAATTACATCAATCAACTATTAATCATAATCATGGTATATCTCATATAATTGTTTTTCTAAAAAATAATATACATAAAACCATAGATCTATTTCATTCAACATGTTAAACATATAATCAAATTACATCTAGCATGCCAATTTTAACCTAATCATGATAAAACCAGGCTCTGATACCACTGTTGGTTTTTGGGGTTACAAACGCAGCGGAAGTCTTTAACATATAACATAAAACCCTAGCCATGAATCTGTCTAACATGAATAGATTAAAACTATGAAATAGATTTACATACCTTAACAGCGATTTGGTTGTTCGAAAAGAATCTGAGATTCAAACTTTGAATCGTTGACGAACCTTTGATCTTCTCTTTGTTCTTCCTTGCGATGAATTGATTTCAAGCTTTAGGTGATAACAAAATCACCCTCTATCGGTAATCCACACGCGAACGAACCAAGATCTTGTATCTTGTAGGATTTCTAGATGATCCCGATTGTTGAATCGTTATTCAACAATCAATGGCTAATTATGGAATTGGTTTGAGGTGTTTTTGATCTTTGATTCTCAATCAAAATCAATGTTTTAGTGTTTCCAAAACCCTAAATTTTGTCTCAGTTGGCTAAGGCAAAAGGGTTCTATTTATACTTTATAAATATCCCTAACCCTTAGGGATAAGAGCCCTTTTCCTAGTCAAAATCGGAGCCTGAGGGACCTTGTCCCGCGCGAGACATGGCGTGTCTTGCGCGATACAATGCTTCTGTCACTTAGGAGCGGTCGCTCCTCTTGTCCAGAAGTTTTTTTCCGCGTGGGACATGGCGTGTCTCGCGCGATACAACCCTCGTCCCCAGCATCCTGAAGTTTCTGCCTTCGAGGCACCCGCCTCGCCTTCCGCGAGGCGCCCACCTCACCCAAAATCCATTTTCTGGCCATTTTCAATCTGTTCTTTGTGTGTGACCCTTTAAGAATTATATTTTATGTTGGTAGTGAGTTGAAACATAAACCTCACACGACATAAGTTATCTCTAGCAAGTCATTATGTCCACCCAATTAAATATAACATCAAAGCTTGATAATTTGATAGATCAATGTCGCAATCCCTTTGTCACACGATGTCATATTGAACATGAGTCATGGTTCACATAAACTCATATTGTTCATTGCTTTCTCGAATCCGAATATGTTGATAATTCAAGTGCATTTGATCTATATCAAATCTCTTGAGTGTGGCCACACATTTCATCAACACCATTTATCGAGAGGCCTAAGCAAACATCTCTCTCCACGAGAGGGACAAATCCCATCTTGACTTATCATTCTTCCCTACAAGAATCCAATTATGCCAACATAGCCCTTATTGCTATCCTATTAAAGATAGTGTTAGACTGCATCAAATACAACGTTCATCATGTGGAAGACGATGATAATCTCAGGTACAAAGGATTCTAATGACACGACTATCATGAGATTTAATCATGACATATATGACCATAGATCATGTCATAAATCTCATAGGTAGGTCATGTCGAGTACCTTGTTCTCTAAAAAGTACCCATAAGTGTAATGTGCATTCCATGCATATAATCATCTCTATGATTATCCATTACCAACTTATACTAGTTATTCATAATAACTAGGGATGCAAGTTATTATAATAAACATGTAAAAGTATATAATAAACCAAATAAATATTCTTTATAATAAACAGTAAAGACGATTACATAACGGTATTACGTTATAAGTCAAACATAACTAAACGCCTAGGGCATTACACCAACAGAATGTTACTATGGCCTCAACTCGGAAGGGATGTTCTCCCACTTCCAGTAATAGGTCAACTGTACCCATGGAACTGACTTTATGATTGGTGAAGCCTTCTAATCTTCCAGAGTATGGTTCCATCATGCTATCTTTCAAGTTCATCTTCTGGAAGGTAGAATAGTATAAAATATCCCTGGAGGCCCCCGAATCTGTGAGAAATCTCTCCGATTCACAATTATCAATCCTTCCTTTGATCACCAAGGGTTGTTCACGAGCTGCGCAACTTCCAGCCAGCTCATTGGAGGAGAAGCTGATGACTTTCTCCTCCTTGTGGATTCAGGCAGGGATGTGGTAGACATTACTTAGCTCGTGTATCTGGTCTTTCAATTTCTTGTTGGAGTCAGTCTACTCCCTTATGACATGAAATTTAGCCCTAGCAGGCCTGTCTTACCTTTCATCTTCTTTGTCATCGTCATCTTCTCTTCTTCGCTTGTTATCCTTTCGCATAGAGTAGCGATCAAGTTTTCCCTCATCTACCCATCTCTGGATCATTCTTTTAAGAGATATGCAATTCTCCGTGGTCCTTGTGGAAGGCACAATACTTGGAGCTGTCACGGGTATACTTTGATCTTTCATCGGGTGGTCGGGGATTGGGCAGGTTCACCAACTGCATGATCTCCGTGATTGATTTGGTGAGTGGGGTGAATACCTCGGCTTTTATGGTAGCCCAAATCTTATTCTTCCCCTTGTAGTTACTTCCATTTAAAGCCTAGTTGGTGCCAGTTGTCTCTGCCTCTAGTTTTTCAGACCTCTTCTTACTTTTCTCTTATGCCATAGCTATAGCGTAAGCCATATTATATAGATCAAATTTTGACTTAGGCTCCCTGGCGGAGAGCTCATGAATTAATTGGCCGAATCTCAGTACGGAGTTGAAGCAGACAATCACCTCCCAGTTAGTTAGGTTTTCCTCTACCTGGTCAGCCATGGCTCTGAACCGATTGTAATAACTTAGAGTGTTTTCATTTTTCCTTTGCTCAATGTTAGTAAGGTCTGTAAGTATTTTCTTTCTCTTCCCTGCTGTTGCAAAGTGATCCAAGAACCTACTCCTCATGATTTTCCAGCTATTGATGCTTCCCTTCGTTTGCTCACGGAACCAGGACATAGCTGTTCCGGAGAAAGTACTTGCAAAAGCTTTGCAGAGAATGTCATCTTTTTTAGTGAGGAGGGCCATGGTAGATTCAAAACTTTGCACATGAACCCGTGCGTTGATGGTTCCCGCATATTTTTCAAAACTTGGGATTTAAGAGTAGGATTGGCAGGTAGATCATTAATCCGCTGGGAGAAAGGACGAGTGACACTGGTTTCATCATCATCCACTTCCTTCCTCCCCATTTCCATTTCATCAATCCTCTTTTTCAAGAGGAGAATATCCCTAGCATCGATCCCTAAGTTGCAACGAGAACTTTGATGGGTCCTTTCTTTTTCTCTATGGCCATTTACTCGACTTTGTTCCTCATGTTCTTGATGATTATCTCCGTGTCCAGAAGGTGCTCTATCATTTACTGGCCTGAAATGACGAGGAGGGGTTTTATCCTTCCTGGGAGCCATCTCTGGACGAGGAGGAGTACTACGACGGGGAGAGGCTCTATGCCGAGGACACCTTGGTCGAGCAGGGCTCTTATGCCGAGGAAGAGGATTATGACGAGTAGAGTTTTTTTGCCTAACTTGATTGAGCCTTACTCTTAAGTCAGCAGAATTAACCTCCTGTTCCCTTTGATTGTTGAGATGATCTCAAATCTTCATTGTTTCATGTGTTTTCATGTCCCGGAGCCTGATGACGAGGAGGGACATCTTTGTGGGGGGTTTTGCTAGGATCTGCCAGCCATGTCGTGATGAGGGGGATTTTGGCATGCAGGAAAATTTTCTCAATTCCCCCGACTACCATGCCTATCAAAATGACTTTCCGCTCCAAGGGAATTTCCAGTCCTCGTAGGTCTTATAAATTAAGCCAATGAGTGACCAGGATCGAACTGTATCAATGAATTTTGTGTTTCATAAATGCGTTGCAGAGTGTCCATCAGGCGATGTAAGAGTGTTCTGCGATCAATTTGTGGGGGGGGGTGAAGCTCCAGTGCCCCCTTGGGCGGGATTCCTCCCCGTCTGACTACCAGCAGGTCTTCCTCATCGTTGACGTCGGGGAGGGTTTGGCAGCATCATCTCGGTTACGGGCTGTCCACTAGAACGCTGATTCATTACTAGCGGGGGCAGTACATCGTTTCATGGTGGAGGAGGCGAAAGTTCCCCATTGGCAAGAGGATTACCAGTCCTATTATTACCATGAGTCTCCTCCATAGGAGGGTTATTCTGATCAGGAGTGATACTAGCAGTGTGTCCTTCTTCCATTAGGATTAGAAAAGCAGAGCAGATTTTTTTGGCTATTCAAATGTCAGAAACGATCGTTTCCCGGCAATGGAACCAAACTGATGATGCCAAAAACGTTCGAATCAGCCCAAATCCAGCGGCAGGTTGTATCCTGGATGTTTGAATAGCCTGAAAAGATGAACAAACACGTAAACTAAGCAGGGGCTTCACCGTCAAATGCCCTCCGGTGTGAGAGTAATTACTCGTGTGATATAGAGAGCAAATTAATTGACAAGAGTTGAGAGTCAAAAGAAGCGTTACCAGAATTATGTGAATTATGTCTTGTATTTATAGGTGTAGGATGTAGAGTCCATCTTTGAATAGAAGTTGTGTGAGAGTAGGGTTATAATCCTATTTGAATTATAACTTACCACAATACTTGTTTGAGTAGGATTAGATAAGTGCATTCTGTACGTATGCCTAAGAGACATGCTACTCGACATAAGATGTTGGTCGATATGTATGACTACTGAGTAAGAGGTGAGCAAGGGTAGGAAAGTCCATTTCCTTATCTTGATGTTGACCGAGTAGGCACTTGGTCGACTCTCCTGGATGCCTTTATCGGCATTTATAGGTGTCTTGATCGGTATATGTGAATTCCGTGCTTCAGTCATTTTATTCGCTCTTTTATGTACAGGTCGAAATTAGTGGAAAGTGACGAGAATGCATGACTAGCATAGGTAGGAAAGCCCACTCTATATGTCGTATTTGAGACTTGTATAAATTATATTTTTGGCCCAATCCATTGGGTATTACTCGGCTTATGCCCCACGATACCGTTCATTTTTATTAAACTTACTTAACTTATTAATTTTCATAATTAAACTTACTTTAACCTATTTATTTCCATAATTATAGATTTTTTTATATATGTATACTTACATATTTATATAAGCATATAAATAAAATTAGTTGCCTTATTTAAAAAGTTTAATCTATTCATTTCTAAAATTTTAAAAAGTCTAGAGTTGAACCTTTTAAATATTTTTTCAAAGGAAAAACTTCATTTATATTAATCATATTTTGATACTTTGGGGCCTGTTTCATTTTTACCATCAAATTTTATATTTTTCATTTTTGTCATTGTGTTACAACAATTATTTCATTTTATACCCATATCTCTTATTTAGATCCAAATTTGTTTTATTTTTATTATCGTAATATAAACAATATTTTCATATAACTCAAATTTGTTATAAAATGACACCATTATTTGAAATACTCCTATAATGATACAAATGAAAAACTAAACGTAAAATCTAGGGAGAAACGCGTTTCTCCATAAGTTATGGAGAAACGGGTTACGGGTATCCAGAACCTTTTGAAAGAATATCCAGAAACTTTTTGTATTGGCCATGACCTTGTCCCATGGTTATACGGATATCGCCTCAAAGGTTACGGATATCCGAACCCTTTGAAAGGATATCCAGGAAGCTTATGAAAGTGATATCCATAAACCTTCAAAATGATATCAGAACTTTCAAAATGTTTCGGATATTCATTTGATGGTTTACGGATATACGTTTGAAGGTTTACGGATATCCGAAAAACCTTCAATAAGCAATTTACGGTCTTGGCCTTGGATTTGAGCTTCAAATCTATTTTACGGATATCCGCCCAAAGGCTTCTGGATATCCGTTCCAAAGCTTCTGGATATCCAGAACCCTTTGAGACTGATATCCAGAAATTTTCTTCTGGTTATCAAATGTATAGCTTCTGGCTATTAAAAACGCGTTTCTCAGCAGACCTACTCAAAACTAAATTTTATTGATAATGTTGAAACATATCCCAAAATACATACGATAAAATGAAGTTTTCCTAGTTCTAAATATGCAAGCTCTTTTGGAACCCTACACGAGTAATTGCTAATCATCTTACTCCTATATTTGTACGTAAGGCAAGTTTAGTGATTTTGTTTAAATGCAAAAAAAAAAAAAAAACCTAGGACATGCATTACAATCATTTTAACTGCAATGTTTATTTTATTTTTGACTTGCCTCACGCAATAAAAGGGGAAAGTGAGTGTGGTAATATATCTTGTCACATCATCCTTCCTGTATACGAAGATGCAATAGACTTGTCATCCTTTTTTTAAGATCCAAATTAAGCATTACTTCAAATTAAAGATAGATAGATAGATATGGCATGGTCCAAACCAAATGAAAAATAGGAACCAATGGGAGTATGGCAACAACGTGATGTAGTCCTTGTCATGCATGCCGTCAGCATGTGGCTACTATCTACACAAATGGAGTCCACAAAATCTGGGAAGAAACGTGTTTCTCCGTCGCGTATGGAGAAACGGGGCTTGGTTTGTCCTTGTGACATCTTATGTATTTGGATATCACTTCCTCGGTTCGGATATCCAGAACATTGCATATGGATATCCAGAAGCTTTGAAAAGGATATCCAGAAACCAAAATATTTTTTCTGGATATCCTTTCCAAAGCTTTTGGATATCCATATTCAATGTTCTGGATATCCAGAAGCTTTGGAAAGGATATCCAGAAAAAATATTTTGGTTTCTGGATATCCTTTTCAAAGCTTCTGGATATCCATATGCAATGTTCTGGATATCCAGAAGCTTTGAATAGGATATCCAGAAACTGGTTATGTATGTCGCGCGACAAACCAAGCCCCGTTTCTCCATAAGAGACGGAGAAACGCGTTTTTCAGCAAACCTACTCAATGGAGTCTAAGATTTCATGATACGATTTTAGAAAAAAAAAGTGATTTTCGTTTTAGGCCATCTCCATCCAACGGAGTTTCAAAGCTTCAAGATTGCACCAATTTGATGCAAAATTCTCCTCTAACTATCTAACTAGGGGTGTGCAACAAAATCGAAAAATTGAAAAAATTGGATCGAAATCGAAAGAATCGGATCGAAAAAATCGAAATCGACAAAATCGAAATGTTAATGGTTTTAACCATTTAAAAATCGAAACTTTCGATTTTGGTTTTGGTTTCAAATGAAAAACCGAGCCAATAAAACCGAACCGATATTATTAAAATGACGTGTCATTTTAATATATTATATATATATATATATATATATATATATATATATATATATATATATATTTCATCTTCTCATCTTGCTTTGGAGTTAAAATTAAGTTTACGGTAGTTTAACTGTTATTTGTAGTGGCAGGTGGAGCACTTAAATTTGTCATGAAAATCTTAAATACTTTAGCATTGCATCTTCTCATCTTGCTTTGTTAATGAGAGATTAATAAATTTCATCTTACTGAATGTAACTATCATAATCCAACCATCAATATATGCATGTTCTTCTCATCTTGTTGAAATCGAACGACACCGAACCAAACCGACACCAAATCGAAACCGAATAAAACCGAAACCGAATAAAATCGAAGCTTAATGGTTTTAAAATACAAAAACCGATATCTTTCGATTCGATTTCGATTTTAGCCTAAAATCGAATCAAATCGAACCGAACACACCCCTACCTCTAACAGTCACGCCATCCTCAACGCCATTTTGAAGCATCCGTTTTCTTGCGCCAAATTAAGCGCAAGCTGGGTACCGCTCTATCCCTCTTTTTCCTTTTTTTTTAATTTTTGTGAAATTAAAATTATTTACTTCTTACTGCCAGCATGCGTTTAATTTTTGTGAAATTAAATTTTTAATAAATTAATTTTGAATAAATTTTGTACATTTATTTTGAGATGGAGATAGTATATATTATTTAATTTAATATTTGTCATTTGTATTATTGAATTTAATTTTTATTTGTATTTTGAATTTTAAGATATTTTCATCATTAATTTTAAAAATAAAATTTCAAAACTTCAAATTATGTTGAAAAATTTTATAACAAAATTTAATATGACAAACTCACATACGTAGAAAACATATTATAATACAAATACAAATACAAAATTCAAATACAAATAACACGTACATATAATTATTTTTAATAGTATGATAGATTGTTATCGGACAATCCAAACTTTTGAAAGTAGCCTCCAAAAATATCCGTATTGTTTTAACTTTGAAAGTTATGTTGCTTGGCCCTTTTCTGCATAATTCGTGACCGTTCACTTTCAATATACACTCGTGCAAATGGGTCCATAACAGTGTTGATGTATGTTATCATTATTTTATTTTCACAATGCATTTCCCTAATTTTGTTTTTCCCATTCATCACTTCCAATATTTAATCAGTTTTACTTGTTAGTGAATCGATAGCTGATATAATATCATCATTTTGTTTTCTCATTAATTTTTCCTTTTTGACACCCATTGGTCTGTGAAATAAAGTATGAGTATGACTACTATCATTACTTAAATTGATAGAAAATTATGGCATATCAAAAGATGGCGACGATATGGGAGCCTTGTATTTCGTATTTTTCATCCTACTCTTCTTAAAGGGTAGTAATAATTATATTGACTCCTAAATGTAGATAGCTTTTTTTTTAACTAATAATAAAAATAGGATAATCTACTTGATAACCTTATTATTATGGTATTTTTTTTAGTGATAGTTGTCTCTTACATAATTCATGTAGTTTTTATTTTGATAAATTTTACTATGCAATTTATAAAATAAAGATTTCTCTAAAAAAAATATAATACTAATATATAAATTAAATAGATTAAGAGATTAATATAATTATAACATTCCAAATATATAATTCAATAAAATAGGTTAATTCATTTTATATTTTCAATCCGTCTAATACAATAAATTTAGTAGCACAATTAGAGCGCAAATATTGTTATTATTGTTAATTTGATTCAAATGTGAAAGCACATGCAGTTGCATATAGACCTTTTATGGCATGAGAATAGACATCAGGTAGTCTTATGTCGTTGTTAATTGTACGTGACAATTAGTGTTAATATGTCTTATTGCAATAGCAACATGTTGATACCATTATGGCGAACTTAACAAAAAACAACAGTTAACTTAACAAATAGGTCAAATAATCTCATAAATTTACAAAAATAGAGGTCATAAAAGACTAAAAATAACTGTAAACTTAACTAAAAACAACTGTGAACTTAACAAATATGTCAATAATCTCATAAATTTACAAAAATAGAGATCATAAAGGACTAAAATAACTGCGAACTTAACAAAATATAACTGCGAACTTAACAAAAACAACATTTAAATTAACAAATATGTAAAATAATTTCATAAAATTGCAAAAATAAAGGCTATAAAATACTAAAAACAACTGTGTACTTAACTAAAACAACTGTGAACTTAACTAAAAAAATCTGTGAATTAAGTAAATAATAGTCATTTTCATATAGAAATTATAAATTTAGCTAAAACAACTGTGAACTTCTCTTAATTGTTATTGGAACAAATGTGAAAAATAACTGTGAACTTATCAAAAACAACTGTGAACTTGAAACAACTGTGAACTTCTTTAATTTAGTCAAAATATATGTTGATGCTACTAGTTTGATTCGTATTGACGATACGAAAACAACGGTGGTTTCAGTTTTTTTTTTTTTTTTTGATTTATATATCTTAAGATATTTCATTTTAAAGTTTTGAGGGGAAAAAAAAAGAGAAAGAAAGCGTAGAGGGGGAGATGGGAAATGGACCACATGCGTCCACGTCAATTAAGCGGTGACATTTGTGTAATTTTGCCAAATCTAACAAGGGTATGCAAAAAAAAACAAGGGTATGCGCGTCCATTTGCAATGAGAGGACCTGGTGATCGATTTCGAAAGTACTTGTACTAGGTGGTCTTTTTTGTTAGGGTAAGTAATGGTTTGATAATTGCCCCTTTATATAAATACTCTCACTTATACTCTAAGACAAATTAAGTTACGTTGTCTAAATCATAGCACATACACACACCAACACATTACAAGTCTTTTATCTCAGTTATCAAATTCTCAAAATCTTACTCTTACAGTCAAGGAAATGAGTTGTAATCAACCCCAACTTGTTGTCTAACGGTGTTTATTGATTGTGTTATTATGATCTAAATATCCAGTTTATACAAAGCCAATGTTCATCTTTTGTGATACTTCGAAAAATGTGGCGTTATCAAATGCAAATATAACTTATATACTAGAGTCCGTAAAGAAGACGAGTCAACTTTGTGAAGTTATGTATCTGATCAAGTTGAGAATTAAGATGCGAGTGGACTTGGAACTTTTCCGCAAAATATTGCTACAGTGTTTTTGTCTGGGTCAATATTTTATTAAGTATTCCATTCGTCCCATTTCAAGCTTCACCTTTTGCTAAAATGGGTGTCCCGTTAAAAGCTTCATCTTTCCTAAAATGGCAAAGAATCTTTACTATTTCACCCACTTATTCTCTCTCATATTTCACTTTTATACTCGCAACACTTTTCAAATTTACTATTCCTTCCACTCATTCTCTCTTCTATTTTACTTTTGCACTCACAACACTTTCTCTACTTACCTTTTCCCTTAATTTACGTGATTTCTCAAAAGACTTGGTGTTTTAAAGCGTAAACTCACTGTTTTAAGGTCTAAACTCGCTATTTTATTTTCTAGCTTAAACTCACTGTTTTAACGTCTAAACTCGCTATTTTATTTTCTAGCTTAAACTCATTGTTTTAACGCCTAAATTCACTATTTTATTTTCTATGTATTTTAAAGCCTAAACTCAATGTTTTAAGGTCTAAACTTGATATTTTTAAGAATGAAAAGTAGATTTTTTTATAACTTATGAAGAAACAGGTTTCCCCTAAAACTTACTCATATTAAAATTGGTAAGTAACCATATGAATTCGCCACGTGGACATGTCTAAGTAAAAACTTGCTATTATTGATGAAACCTCATCATCACCATCCCAAATTTTAAGTGGCTTTTTGATATTCTCATTTTTAGCGAATACTACTAGTTAATTATAATAGTTACTAGTAATTATTATTATTAATAGTATTAATTATATATAATAGTTATTATATATGATAAATGTTACTATTAATAGTATTAATTAATTATAATAGTTACTATATAAATTAACTATTACTTATAATAGTTATTATATATGTTAACTATCACTATTAATAATATTAGTTAAGAATATGATTAGTATATTAGTTAACTATAACTAGAAAAATTACTTTTCTAATGCATAATAAATATATTATTCTACTGAAACATTAGATGTTTGTTAGATTTTATATTATTAGTTAATAATATTTGTTAATTATAATGTGTGTATATATTATAAAATTATTAATTGTCAAAGACAATAGCTAATAATATTAATTTAATCATTTATAAAATTAGAAGTTAGCTCATACAATAATAATTCATTCTTATTATTCAATTTTCAGTTGTCATAATAAGTAAAAATTATGTACAACAAAAGCTAAAAAAGTGAAAACTATTCTCCTAAATTTATGAATGTAAACGTTTTGATTTACATAAAATATAACTATATTATAAAAAATGTTATACTACTTTATTAAATAATAAATATAAAATTTAGCAAATTAGTTTCTTTCTTTTTTTTTTATTACCCAGGTGATCCCAGCTTTGCCGGACTAATCCTGGACCACCAGGTATCGGCCCCTCAGTATGCTGGCAGAGGTAAATCTCGGGATATACCCTATGCAGCCAGGGTGGCAACACCACTTATACTCCTGGCCCCAAGGGAGCCCTCCTACAAGGCATTAACACTCTTACATCACCCGATTGGCGCTCATTCTTCGCCAAAGAGACATTTACATCACTCTTACAACACCAATTGGTGCTCATTTGCTCCGCTTAGAGATTCGAACTCCCCACACTGAGGTTGCAAGCCCAGCAGTGTTGCTTCCTTAACTGCACGGATGTACCCCGGGGGACTCCAAGGCTCCTGAAACGCATGGCAGAATTAAACCCACAAAGATCCCCTGGAGGGGATCAAACCCTAGACCTCCCCGAAGGTTGGCCGGCGACATACCACTCGACCAGGTCACGAGTTCCCTGCAGGGAGGTCACGAGTTCGATTCCCCTTGGGGGGAATCTTGTGGTTTAATTCTTTCCTAGGGTTTCAGGAGCCTTGAGTCCTGGCACATCCGTGCGGCGAAGCAAAGATTGGGCTTGTACCACCGGTGTGGGAGTTCGAATCTTGGCGAGCACTAGGCATCAAATGTGTTGTAAGAGTGATGTAAGTGCCACTTTGGCAGGAGCAGCTGAGCCATTGTGATGTAATAGTGATGTAATTGCCTTGGGAGGGCTCCTGAGCTACTGAAAGATAGCGCGCCGCCACCCCTGGCCGCATAAGACATCCCGCGATTTACCTCCGCCAAGATATCTTGAGGGTCGACACTGGTCCGACCGGCAGGGAACCCGGATATCAAAAAAAAAAAAAAAAAAAAAAAAAAAAAAAAAAAAAGGAGACCATTCGTAGCAAATTAGTTTCTTGATGCATAGTACACAGGAGTAACCTACTAGTTTTAGCGGTAAAGTAGAAAAGTAGAGCGCTACATCAAAACTATGAGTTTTTTCCGAAGTCAAATGAGGGCAGGGCGTAAAGTAGGTGTGAAGCATTTTTGTCGCCACCTTTAAGCCGACTTATTTTGTAATATAGAAGAGAAAAAGTTAATAAAAAATAATAAGTGGATGGTTATTGTGATCGTAGCAAATGAGTCAGTTCATTTTAGAAAATAAAATATATAAAAATTTAAAACTAAAACAAACTAAAAATGAAAGAAAAAAATTTAAACCGGGAAGGAGGTAACGGAGCATGTTTTTGGTTGATGACTTTGAATATCATAAACAGTCACTGGCATCAATCAAGGCCTTAATTGAGGGAAAGAAGTTGGACCGGTGGCAAGTATTTCAAATGAAATTCGTAATCGCATTATGTATTTGTGTCCGTCCGTTAGTGCAATTAAACAAAAAGAGAAACAAAAAGAGATGATTCAAACTATGAAAAACTATTTAAAGTCAAAAGTGAAATACAAACACTTTTCAGGTGGGTATCCAATGTTTGGAAGAATTGAAAGATTGAGAATACATAACATACCAAAACAGAAAATCAAGGAAGAAAACCTAAATTATTACTATCAATAAAACAATAAAAGTGAACATTTATATTATTTTGTGACATAGAAAAAACGTCATTTCTAATTTTCTTTTTAAAGCATCAACTGATAAATACTCCCTCCATACCACGTGAGTGGAGACCAAAATTTTAATCACATAAATTAAGAAAAATTAGGAGAGAGAATTAGTGTAAGCAAGTGTTTGTAAGTATAGAAAATAAAATAGGATATAAAATAAGTGGGAGGAATAATAAATTGTCATGATGTAGGAAACGGTCCGGATCAGCCTTAATCCATCAATATGTTATAATCCAGCAACAGTGACCTGAAATCACAAACAAACGAATAGACGAAATTGTATTCGGCTAATACCTTTCGACGTGATAATGAGATATAGCGTCAAGTTTCTAACAAACTGTATTAAATGACTTAAATCTTAAATAGTGAAGATGACATTAACTTTTTATGTTGTATGTAATCTGTTATATATAGTCGTGGTGTATGATCGTAATAAATCCCTTAAATTGTGGAGACAGTGCAAGCGTAACGATATTCGTGATTGTACGAGACGGTTACAGATTTGGTTGTGGATAGGCGCACGTATTTGTTTGGTCAAGGTCGCACGAATATTCGAGGTCGACCTGACTTCGTGCCTTGGTTAGGCATAGATTGCACAATTAGATGATCGTATGTCGGACGATGCCAGGTCGGTATCAAGGATGGTTGGACAATGAGCTAGGTCGACTGATTCATAACGTTCGGCCGCTGGGGCGCAGTAATTTGATTTGCCCATTTAGTAACTGTGTCTTTGTTGGGCTTCATACGTTGGGCCTGACCTGTCACTTTTATTCCATTTAGTAGCCCCAAACTTTCTGGGTTGACTTTGTCGACTAGAAAGTTATGAGATATTTTGTGTTGACTCGCGTTGCTCGCTGTTGGAGGTCGAATGAGTAGACGTAGGTCGCTCTCGACAATTGACTTTTGACGATTGGATACGCTGTTTAATGCGCCGTAATTCTCGCAATAATGGTACGGTTCTTACGAATGGACAACTGCCTTGGGAACCATTATGGAACATTAACTCTGACGTTGAAACAGATATGTCCCCCACCTTTTCCAATTCAGGTAAGGAAAAGGAGGCGTATAAAAGGAAGGATTCTTTTCCGTTTCAAACATTACAATCCTTTACCAAACAAATACTCTAACAAATACAAAAGTAAGAAATTTGATTTTCTAGCGTAATTGAGCTTTCAGCTTCGTTGTTGAGTTCTATCTTTCCCAAATCAACAAGGTACCCTCCAATTTCTCTGTTTTAGTTTTAATTTCATATTTCCCCCTTTATTCCGCTATAGCTAGAACCTATGGATTCGAGATAGGTGTTAGGTATGGGTATAACTACATAAACCTTAGGATATACAAAAGGTTAGAGGGTCCTTAGAGGGAACTGACCAGAGAAGAGTGTATAACCATTCTAGATATGTGGAGCTTATTTTATAGTGAGGTAGGGTTCCCAGCTGGTAAGAGTACGAGGGATTTGGAGGCGGATGATCCGCAGATTGTTCGTTTCCGTCTCTTCAATAAATTAATAGACCACATCATTATCTTCTACATTAAGTCCAATAAACCACCCTTCCCTATAGAGAGGTTAGCCTTCCCAGGGGAATCTGGGTCGTCATTAGGTAGCACGGAATATACTTCAACTAGGTCTAATTCCCTTGTTTCTGTGTCTTCTGTAGATATGGCAGCTCAACAAACTTTCACCTCTTCATTGTCGAGCTCTTCCTCTGGCAATATAGTGGACAAATTCTCCTCGACCGTGGTCGCAGGTCGCAATGAGAGGGATATGTGGCCCCCAAGTCGGCAATAGGGAGGAAGAATGCTGAGTCTCGTATCAACATTCTGCATAACTTATTTGAGGTCTCTCATGACGACTTCCATCTTACCCACTTCACTGAGAGGCAAAGGAAAGCCTAGTTTGGATACATTGGGGCTTGAGCAATTCCAGCGTGGCCTTCTATTATGGCCAGTTTGAGGTCGGGCTATGCCTTCCTTTAGATCCCTTTATCTATGAGTTTCTTGAGTGTTTGGTCGCTGTCTCTATGCAGTTGGGTGCCTATACCGTGAGGGTGCTGGTTTGTTTTTCCATGGTTTATAGGTTTGTAGGGTACGAACCATGTATGTATGTGTTTAGGAGGTTCTTCAAGGTAGTGCAGAATGAAAAGACCTTCGGGATAAGCACGCCGACCAAAGCTAAGGCCCCAAAACTGTTTACCAACTTGCCCGACAAGGTTTCTGGGTGGAATAGCCACATGATTCTAGTGGAGAGTAGGAAATGATGGAAATTCCCTTTGCCTGAGGCGGACACGCAACCTATCCCAGAGGAGGATTATTAGGTTCCAGAGTGGAGCTGGGAGCTTGCTCATAGGTTGACACTGGTGGCTCGGAGGAGCACCATAAGTTGGGCCACTCTTGGGTCAGATAAGGACTTTTTCATCCAAACAGGGATGATGCTCGGAGGGGATGGTGAGGTAGCTTCTTTGGTCCCCATTATAAGAAGTCTTAGGTACCCATATTGTGTAATTCATGAGAGGGAGAGGTTTGTGTCCCAATGACATTTCTGCAAGAAGAAACTAGGCCATTGCAGGGGCCTATTCCACTATGGCGGTTAAGTGCTCAACTTGTTTTGATTTTTATGTAATTTTTCTGTCATTTTGCTCGTGATCTGCCCTTCTAACTGTTTTCCTTTGGTCTTGCAGTCCTTACCCCCGAGCAAGAAGCTAACATAAACAGAATTGTCGACCTCAGAGATAGGAGGAAACATAAGAAAGCACATGGAGCTGCCAACGTTATGGCTAGCCGAAAGAAGCAGGCTATGGATAAGAATGCTAGTCTCCCTAAAGAAGGAGTGGGATGATCCCTGTGGATGGGACTGGGCCAGTGGAGCCCATTGAGGAAGCCCCCCAAGTACAAGTTATTGGGGGAGAGGGGGACGTCGACATGTCGACCGAGTTGGAGTCGGGCTCCAAGCCCAGGCAAGAGTCAGATTGGGTAGATCCCCACAATGTTGTTGACCTCGAGCTCGATGCTGATGAGCCGGAGGAAGCTATTTCCGATCTTCCCCATAGCAGGCTAAGGAAGAGGTTCTGTGTCGACCTAGGACGTGAAGAAGCTGGCACTTCTAGAGTCGCAGGCTTTGCCTCAAGCCATCCTCCACTCCATATACCCTCTACCAGAAGCACCGAAGAAGTGCATGCTATAGTGGAGAGGCTAAGTGATGTCCCTCCCCTCACTGCTGTCAATAGCTCAAGCCGCCAATACCCCGAGCTGGGTTTGGGGTAAAAAATTGTGAGGAGGACAGCAGACCAGGACTTGCTGGCCTAGTTTGTTGAGGAGGGGCTCACTCCATAAGAGTTCAACGATAGGTCGAGCCTCCTTGCCTCCGAGGTAACACTTACTTGCTTGCTCTGTTTTCCCTTTGTTTCATTTGCCTTTGGTCATCGTAATTTTGATCGTCACCTCACTAACTATCTTTACTCGTTAGTGTAGTCTCTTGATTTGATGGAGCAAGCCAAGTGTAGCTGGCAGGCTGCCATTGAGAAGGAGAAGATTGCTTCAACCAAGTACTCCCGGAAAGCTAGGGAGGCAGCTGAGCTCAGGGAGAAGCTAGTGGACTCCGACTCCCAATGCCGGGCTATTCAGGCAACTTATTTCAACGATGAGAAAGAGCGAGATGAAGCTCTGGTTGATCTGAAGGTGGTAAGGGAGAAGCTTGCTGCTCTTCAAGCTCAGGTTGACTCTCTAGCTCCCATCAAGGTTGCATTGGAGGAGGAGGTGGGGCTGGTTCATCAGGAGAAGGCTAAGGACGAAGGGCAAGTCGTGCAGCTGTTTGGTTTGGTCCAAGACCGTACTAGAAGAATGGAGCATATGAACAATGACCACCAGGCTGCTCTGCTTAGGTGGGAGGAAGAAGCACATGCAAGGGAGAAGGCCATCGTCGAGCTGTTCAAAAACAGCGATGAGTGATACAACATTATTGTGTCCCGAGCTCGGGACTTCTATGATGTTGGACACCAACATATGGCTCGATGAGCCTTGGTAGTTCCCTATGTCGAGTTGCTCGTTGAGAAATTGGCCAAATGGGCCCATGCTGAAAGGTATGACAAGGAGCTCGGGCTGGTGTAAGTACGCCAATCCAATTCGCAACCCTTTTTAGATGCATTTTAATGTAATAAAATTGCATTAAGGGGCGTTTTGGTAAATTCCCGGCCGATCCCGAGACTTTCGGACACGTTTCATGAGTTTCCCGCGAAGGAAGTACCTTTTGGTACATTATTCATGCCAAAGGACCTCTTGGAAATAAAACCTGTTGGACCTTTTGGGTATTTTCCCGGAATGTTCCAGAAACTGGTTTTGGCGCCAAAAGCGGTTGGACCACCTTGTGTCACGCGACAGCTTCAGGCATGGAAAGTGGACGCGTAAGGTTGTGCGACACACTGAGGTCACCAACTGAAGCCTATAAATAAGACCCTCCCCCTCTCACGAAAGGGATCCCAACTTGAGCCTACTGTCACTCTGCCAAATTTGCACCGTAACGAAACTCCCAAACATAACCCTCTCTCTCTCCTACCTTCAACCTACCCAATTCCTTCATATCCAAACCCCTTTCTCAAGCCATAGCACTTGGACCCTTTTGCATCAATCCTTCTAGATCAGAAGTGACAAATTGAAGGGTTCTGTATCTGACTAGATACAGGATTCGTGGAAGCATCAAGGGTAACGATTCTCCAACCTCCCTCTTCTCTCTCTCTCTTGCTCAATTTCTCATAATTCTAGCAATTACTTCTGTTTGGATTCAGTAATCAGATCCTAGCTATCTGGATTACTGAATCCCAATCGCAATCTCTCTGTTTAACTTGAATAATTCGTGCAATTGAGCTTCTATTGTTGAACATTTGATTGAACTTGGTGTTTGAACCCCAAGGGGGTGTGGATCTACCCATATCCACACTCCCGGGGTCGATTTGGTGTTGTTTCTGCATTTCGTTCATAATTTAGCTAATCAATTAGATCTGTATAGCTTTCTGTTTGATTATTGTGTTCATCCCGTTAAGTTTCTGCAGATGGCTTATGTATGTCACGCGACACCTTCGTCTCCAAGTGATCCCGTGTCACGCGACATATATGGTCACCGGTGCGACGTGTCATGCGACATACATGACCTATCTCGCAGAGACCTCTTTCCTTTGTAACTGCTTATAGATCATTTGTATCAGGGATGTGGCCTCCCTAAATAATGGGCTCACAATTTGTAATTCTCGTTTCATAATTAATAAGATGCATTTTACCACACTTTGTTTATTATCAATATTTGCACACACTTTGGATTTATTTGAATGTTTGATTGAAAGACTCGTCTATGGACGAGGCGTGTTGGGTGAACTCTCGGTTCTTCCCAACACGTAACCTGACCCCCGAACTCATGTTTTCTCTCTAAAAAAAAGGTTTTCAATGTTTCCTCTTAAAACGGTGTGGCGACTCCTTCATTTTCACGAAAAACAAATTTTCGGGCGAGCGCACATTCAGTGGCGACTCCGCTGGGGAAACACTTGAAAACCTGTTTTTCAAGTGTTAAGTGGGTCAAGCTTTCATTTAATTGAACATCCAATACATCCACTTTGTGTGCATTACTTGATAATCATTTGTGGTTCATACATCTTGTTGATTATGAAACTTGTGAGCCCTTTGTGCTTGTGGGCACTTGTTGTGCATTAGTATTTTGTGTTGCTCTCACTATGGTGGAGCAGGGGCTGATTTGATGATTGCAGAGTTGCTGGTTCAGTGACCATCCAGGTCGTGCGACACCTTTGTCTCTAGATGTCTTGTGTCACGCGACAAAGGGTGGCCACTGAACAGAACATCAGAAGACTGGTTTGAGGGCAGTCCCTTGGATCAAGCGTGACTCAATTGATTGTTGTTCCCTGTATCTCTTGTTGTGAGGGTGTGTGTTTTCCTTTCTTTTTTCAAAAAAAAAATAAATAATAAAAAAAAATCCTGTTTTTTGTAAATAAAAGAATATAGACATCCGCACACTACATCACTTAGACTTAGAACCCTCGGGTGCGATTGACGGCATCGCGGACGGTGATGTACGTCGCCTACGCTTGAGCGCCTGAAGTCAAACCTAATCCCCTAGTGCGTATAGGTGGCGCCACACATTTAACCTTACCCACGGTTGGTTTTGATACAATGTTTTCATTACAACTAAATGAATTGTTTTTTGAAACATATCGTAGATCTTTATACCTTTCCCCAAAACCTCGCATCTTGTGGGCATGTTGCTAATGCAACATGATTTCACGTGGGGACATGTCACTCCCGTGGCATGTTCTAAACGAGAGATCATGCTGCATTGCCAACATGCACCAACGAGAGGTCATGCCGGATTTTTCTTCAAAATTCTTCGAAAAGACCCGTTATGCTGCCCAAATTTCCCTAGAAATTTGGACAACCTCTCCGTTCCATAATGATGGTAGGGTTTGGTTAGGTATCATGACCTATTATATATTACAAAACAAGGCGTTTATTGTAATTTGAACGTTGCGTCCTCTTAGGCTTTCCCATGGTATAGTTAGCATGAATAAAGGCTTATCCTTTCCCAACTGTATTTAGGATTTAAAAGACACCAATTTATACTTGAAGACAAATATTTTTTTGTTTGTGCGAGTCTGTTCCGTTCCTTTCCCTCTCCTGTCCCTCCAAATTTCCCCTCAATACCTTATAAACCCATCTCTACACCTGCAGCTACGGCGAGTTGGGTCCGCTCATCCGTTTCGGGAGGTCGTTTGGTCCGTGTGCAAGCAGTTTCAGTTGGTGAAGAATCAGAAATGGCCGGGAATGGAGATGTTTTTTCTGCTCAGTCTGCTGGAGGCTCAGTAACAATGTGTCAGACGAGTTTGAATAAGATGACTACAGAGGAGTTGAGGGCAACGTTGGAAGCTGCTTTAGCCCGAGAGCGCGAGGCCTGTCTGTTGGCTCAGAATGCTAAGGCTCGTGAAGAGGAAGCTCATAACCGTTTTGTGGAAGCCATGAGAGCCAAAGGGATTGCGATTCTTCGTCGGGAGGACGGTTCCTATGAAGAGATCACAGAAGACAACCATAATGAGATTGGATCCGCTTCACCTGCTCAGCCTATCCAGCCCAGTTACAATGCGATGCCTCCTCCAGTAAGCTATGCCTCACGACCCAATCAAGTGTCATCTCCTGGAATGTTTGTGAGTGACCAAGGAAGGTTTATTCTCCCATCTCCCCAAGGGTGTAACCAGGTTATCCAGCAAGGTGCTAGCAAGAATGGTGGTCAAGTATCAAATTTCTTAGATCTCACTGCCTCCCCAAATCCCAATGTCCCAAGATCACGCCTCGGTAAGGACCGCTAGCTTTCAAGGTTATCCCCATCCCCAGTCCAGAGTTTATCCCGACAGCTTCCAGAATGGTCAGTATCGGCTTTCAGGAGATCAAATTTGTCAAGATAACATTCCAAGATACCAGCAGTTTCAGACCCAAGGCAATGTCCCTCAACCAGCATTGTGTTCTACCCTTACTCAGCATTTATATGGCTCCACTCCGTATTCTGCCCCGTGTATCGCATGGTTTCTCTACTCTTGGTCGATTCAGAGGTCGGCCATCGCAGAATAATTCCTTAATCTTAGTACGCTAGCTTTAACGGGTATGATGTGTATGGTAAATGTAATCCCCGGTTCGGTCGGCATGTTGGACAAGAATACCGGAATCCCGTACTTTTGGTCTCCCACCAAGAGCTTTGCCCATTGGACCTAATTCTGAATTCCTCAGTTCCTTCATTGACGTTGGCTCCTCTATACCCCGCATTCCGTGTTTGGCTCCGTAAGTGACAGCTTTGTTGAAACAGATGCAGCAGCAAATTGATAAGTTAACCGTGGGTTCCAGTGGTCTTAAGGTTGTGGATCCCGCCCAAGTAACACCTTTGCCGCACAAGTTTAAAATGCCCAAAATGGATTTCGATGGTACCGCCTGTCCGAAAACTCATATAGATACGTATGTTATGACAATGGGAGCAATAGGTTGTACTCCCGAGTTTATGGCGTCCCACTTCCATTTAACCTTGAAGGGATCAGCACTCACATGGTTCTTAGCTTTGAAGCAAGAGTGTCGCTCTACGTGGAATCAGATAAAAGAAACCTTCTTGGAGAAGTACAAAGGCAACTTGGAATGGCGTACTACTCGGGATGATTTGGTGGGAACTATCCAGAAAGTTGATGAGTCAATTACAGAATTTTACAAACGGTGGAACGCCAAACTTAATGAGCTATCGGAGCCGATACCCCTCCAGGACCAAAAGGATATTTTCTTGTCATGTATTAAGCCAGCACTCAGAGAAGCCATCGGGAAAGGTTGGTACCCAGATCTACGAGAGATGGTGGGAATGGGAGCTAGGAGCGAAAATAGATTGTTCAACCAAACCCCAAGTGCAAACGTCGATGGCAACAGTGGTGGTGGAGGATACCGATATCGAGCACCCACCCCTGTTTCAGCAACGGTGCCGAGGGGAAGGGAAATGACCAGAGATAACAGCATCAACAACCTACAGAGAGGAGGCAATAATGTACAGAATGCAGTGAGGTTTCAGCCCAAACCGCAGCCGAGATTTGATGATTTGGGTATGTCCACAGAGGATGTTTTTAACGGATTGCTTCGCACCGGTATGATCAAGCCATTGGAGAATTATAGTCCTGCTCGTCCTAATCCCCATATGGACACTAGCAAGTACTTCCGGTTTCACCAGTTCCCAGGACACACCACGAATTCCTGCGTTACCCTCAAAAAGATAATTCAAGGTTTGGTGGATGACAAGAAAATTGAGAAATCTCCTCGCCCGAATGTGGTCAATAATCCTCTGCCGATGTAATAGAGTTTGAAAGGTCAATAGTTGGAAATAATAGCAATGGTTGTAATGAGAATGTGGCTGATGTAATCTCGTTTTCTGGTGAAATGAAAGATAATTTCTGTTATGTCTTGTATCTTGATGATTTATATGATTTGAATAACGCTGCTGATCTTGACGATTATGAAGAACATGTGGTTGCCAATGCTATATCCTCCATGACTCCTAGAGAATCCCCAATTTCTCTAGAGGAACTCAGGATAGCGGCCAATGTAGAGGCTCCTTTGTCTATAAATGAAATAAGGCAGGCTGCATGGCCTTATAGCACTCGTCCTGTTCCAATTTCGCTAGCAGAGCTCAAGGAAGTCAGTAGGGAATTTGTAGTTGATGATCACCAAGATGTTAATCTGTTGACTCGGTCAGGGAGAATGTTAGGAGTGAACAATCCAGATCCATCGGGGAAAGGTAAGGCAGTTGTGGTCCCTAATCTTCAGTCATCTCAGAATCTTTACAGCTCAGCAGCAGACGAGGAAGTTCAAGAAGACCCGATCCTAACGCAGTTAAAGATAACACAAGCCGACATCTCTTTATGGTCTTTACTCACATCCTCCTACCCTCACAAACTGAAGTTGGAAGAGGCCCTGTCCAAAACGAAAGTATCTGTCAATGCCACACCAGACGAAGCCTGTCAGCTGATTGGGACTGCTCAGTATGGAAACATCATTACTTTTATGGATCTCGACTTGCCTGCCTATGGTGCGAAGCATAACGAATCCCTGCACATCACCGTGCCCTTGGAAGGACGGCGGATTCCCCATGTGTTGATAGATAATGGGTCAACTATGAATGTTCTCCCAGCCAAGATGATGAGCATGTTGGACATTAATGCGCAGAACCTTAAACCATCCAATCAAACCATAAAGGCCTACGATTCCACGTCCAGGGCGGTATTGGGAATAGTTGCTTTAAATTTGATGTTTGGGGGTAAAGAGATGATGGTCGAATTTCAGGTTCTCGATATTCCAGTCACTTTCTCAGCGCTATTGGGCAGACCTTGGATTCATGAGATTGGAGCGGTAGCCTCCACTCTTCACCAGTGCTTAAAATTTGTACAAGATGGGGTGCTGACAACGATTTATGGCGACAGTGTTACGATTGGGGAAACCAGCACCAACACCGTACCAGTGATGGAAATTAAACTCGATCAGGAGAACTTGATGCTTAGCGGTTTTACAATAGAGAAGCCTAAAGGGCGGTGCACCATAGATTTGACGACATCTTCGAGACAAAATTCCTCCCGTATTGAAAATGATGAGAGGCATGAGCTATATCCCTGGAATTTGGAGGAAAAGCGTCAACGGGGACCATGTCACCTTATGATGCCGAAGCCAAGAGGAATAAGCTAGGCCTTGGGTATGCTGTGACGAAAGAAGATAAGATGTACGACAAGACTGAAACCTTTAAGGAAAGGATGACCTCAGCGGCTGGAAAGAGGTACAAGAAGCCTGAGATGCACCCGTACAGTTGGTCCCTGAATAGACATTTTGTCAAAGAGGATGGTGATATGTTTGTCTGTCCTGAACCAAAGTTGAGCCAAATGGAGGATAGAATGAGAATGATTCAGAAGTTTACCAGCAGCCAAAACCCGGTAAAAGAAATGTTTGACAGTCTGCCCAAAAGGCCAGGTGTGACCGCCACCTGCGAGAACAACTATCATTTCTCGGGACCCGATTACGTAAATCAGCTTGAGAAGCTCGCTCTGGATGACCATGTTGTGCACAAGATCCGGGGTGCAGATCCTTTAGATATTGATGGTGATTTAACAGAATTGTTTGAGAATCAGGGGCTGTCAGAATCCGAGAATGGTGTGTCTACAGAGAAGTTACCTGCAGAAGGGTCTGTTCTTGTTGAAGATCTCGGAGATTTGATTGAATTTTCCTCTGGTAGAGAGGTGGTGGCTATGATAGAATTTGAAAAGGAGCCAGTTGCAGAGCTAAGCATGTTGGAGACAGTGGCAGAGAGACCTCTACAGAATTGGATTTCGTTCCGAGGACCAATCGCTGACAGGGAGACTATGATTGAAAAACTTGGGCTCAAGTCTCGTCCTTGTCCTTCCGAGTCTAAATTTGTCCCTCGTGTCCTGAGTCGGTCCCCTGAATCTCTTGTTATTGAATTTGAGTCTTCCGACCGGTTTGATGTCCTCACGACAGAAGACCGTCTTCGAGTTGTAAACACTGTGTTTCCCTATGCTCTGAATAAAATGGTTGACCTTTCTGAGTATCCTGTGATTGCAAATCTAACAATTGAATGCTTAACAAGAAATAATCATCAAGATTTAAAAATAATTAAGCCTAATTCAATTGAAGATAATGCAGACTTAATAGACGAGCAAATTTTAGAAAATGATTCAAAGCAGGTTCTCGAACAAAACGAAAGCCGGGCCCAAGCTGCCGACGAGATATTGACAACGGGGAAACTGGGAACAGCCGAAGAACCCAAAGAAACGCAGATTGGTAGCTTCTTCTCCGGAGATGAGCGGGTTGCCCTGGTTGAACTGCTTAAAGAATATATGGATGTCTTTGCTTGGTCTTACAAGGATATGCCTGGACTGGATACTTCCATCGTAGAGCACCGGATTCCTCTAGATCCAGAAATTAAGCCAATCAAACAGAAGTTGAGGCGGATAAAACCGGAGTGGTCCTTGCAGGTGAAAGAAGAGATCGAAAAACTCCTACGGGTGGGCTTCATCAAGGTAATTGAATATCCGACTTGGTTGGCCAACATTGTGACAGTGACAAAAGCTAATGGAAAGGTTCGAGTCTGCGTAGATTTCCGAGATCTTAATAAGGCTAGTCCCAAAGATGACTTCCCTTTGCCCAATATTGATATGCTAGTGGATGCAACCGCAAACTTTGAGGTCAAGTCCTTCGTTGATGGTTTCGCAGGTTATAATCAAATCAAAATGGCTGAGGAAGATCAGGGCAAGACAGCGTTTACAACTCCTTGGGGTACTTACTGTTACACTGTGATGCCGTTTGGGTTGAAGAATGCTGGGGCTACCTACCAGAGAGCTGTCACTACCCTATTTCACGACATGATCCACAAGGAGATTGAAGTGTATGTAGATGACATGATTATTCACTCGAAAGGGTCAGATGGACAGCATTTCATTGATTTGAGGAAATTCTTCAACAGACTTCGAGAGCATTCCATGAGGCTAAATCCCGCCAAGTGCACCTTTGGGGTTATTCGAGGTAAAGTCCTGGGGTACATGGTCACGGAGCGAGGCATCGAGGTAGATCCCAGAAAAGTCAAAGCGATCGTCGAGATGAAGCCACCCAGAACTGTCTCTGAAATGAAGGGTTTCATGGGCCGTTTACAATATATCAGCAGATTCATCAACCAGTTGACCTCTATATGTGAGCCAATCTTTAAGCTATTGAAGAAGAATCAGGAAGTGGTTTGGAATGAGGAATGCCAACTAGCTTTCGAGAGAATTAAAGATTACATTGTTAACCCTCCTATCCTCTGCCTACCTCACGGAGACAAGCCTTTACTGCTATACATGATGGTCACGGACACAGCCACTGGGGCTATGCTAGCACAAGAGAAGAAGGATTCAAAGATTGAGAACGCCATTTATTTCGTCAGTCGCAAATTCCAAGGGAGTGAGTTGAACTACTCTGCCCTCGAGAAGACATGCGCAGCGTTGGTTTGGGTAGTTGGAAAATTGAAGCACTATATGTTATCTCACACAGTGCACCTGGTTTCCAAGATGGACCCGATCAGATATTTGTTTCAGGGTGATAGAGGCAACATTTCCACCGTTGGCGAAGTGGACCTTCTTTTTGGTGAGTTTGATATCAAGTACGTGATCCGGAAGTCAATCAAGGGACAAGCTGCGCGAGATCAATTGGCGATTTCCCAGTCTGAGAACCTCGAGGACCGGATCTCCAGTTTCCAGATGAAGGGATTCTTGCTATAGAAAGCGGTAACAGGTGGCAGTTGTTCTTTGATGGAGCAGCTAACAAAAGAGGGAATGGCATCGGGATGGTACTAGTAGACCCGAACGATATGCATACCCCCATAGCTATCAAGCTGAACTTTTCAGTTACCAATAATGCGGCTGAGTATGAAGCTTGCATAGCTGGTCTAGAAGCTGCCCTAGAATGACATGTGGAAGAGTTAGAAGTGTTTCGGTGACTCCCAATTGATAATTAATCAGGCTGCCAACAAGTGGAAAATCATAGATCCATGCCTCCAGAAATACCATGCTTACATCGCAGAACTCACGGGTCAATTCAAGGAAGTGTCATTCCAATTCCTACCCCGAGACAAGAACAGATTTGCTGATGCCCTGGCCACTCTAGCTTCTTTGGTAGAAATCCCGGAAGGAAAGTCGATCAAACCATTCAGGGTCGGTAGACGAGAGAGCCCTGCATACTGCTATGAAATAGAGGTCGAAACCGTCAATGGCCCGAGTGGTACAATCAGATTTTCCAATATCTCAAGCATGGTGAAGCATCTTTCCCCATTGACAAAGAAGGAGATTCAAAAGGTATTCATGCCAAGAGCCTGCAAGCGTTGAAAAGGCTATCAGCTCAGTACGTCGTGCTCGGTAACGAATTGTGGAAGAAAAGGGAAGGATGCCCTCTCCTGCTTTGTATCAGCAAGGAAAAAGCCCAAAGAGTAATGGAAGACGTTCATAACGGTGCCTTCGGACCTCATATGAACGTTCGATCCCTCATGCATAGCATCATTAGGCTGGGTTACTTCTGGATTACTATGGAGACAGATTGCATCCAATTTGTGTGAACCTGTGATATATGTCAGCGATTCTCTAACTTGAACCATATCCCTCCTCATGATCTCTACTGTATGACAACTCCGTGGCCTTTCGCAACATGGGGTATTGATGTCATTGGGAAAATAACTCCATCCGGGAGCAATGGGCACTCATTTGTTTTGGTTGCAGTGGATTACTTCACGAAGTGGGTAGAAGCTGCGTCTTACAAAGTGCTCACAGCTAAGAAAGTGGCTCGCTTCATAAAAGAACAGATTTTCTGCCGCTACGGAGTCCCAAATGAGATTATTTCCGACAATGGAACCCATTTCGAAGGAGAAACTGATAGGTTACTCACTGAATACAAGGTCAAGCGCCATAAATCTTCACCGTACAGGCCTCAGACGAATGGTGCTGTTGAAGCCGCCAACAAGAATTTGGAAAGAATCATTAAGAAGATGGCCGAACGAGGAAGGGATTGGCCAGAGAAGCTACATTTAGCATTATGGGGCTACCGTACTTCTATTAGAACTGCCACCGGTGTAACCCCATACGCTCTGACTTACGGAATGGAGGCAGTCATGCCCATTAAGCTAGAGATTCCATCCCTCAGGGTTTTGCTTGAAAATGAGGTGAACGAGATTGAATGGCTCCAAAGTTGATATAATGAATTGGCTCTGCTGGACGAACACAGATTAAAGGCCATGGAGCATAATCGGGCATATCAGAGAAGAATGGCCCATGCCTTTGACAAGAAGGTGAAGCCCAGGGACATCAAGGTTGGTGATTTGGTCCTTAAGATGAAGCCCTCGAATCAGAGCAGTGCGTTGGGTAAATGGGCACCTGTTTGGGTTGGACCGTTCCTAGTAAAGAAAATATTCTCCGGAGGAGCTATGCAGCTGACAGATTTGGATGGCAACCCATTTCTGCACCCCGTCAACGGCGACAAGTTGCGGAGGTACTATGTATGATCGAGTCTTTCCCCCTCTAAAAAAAATAAAAATAAAAAATAAATAAAAAAAAGTGATGATAAATAAAGGCGCAACAAAATTGTCCCAGATGAGACTGAAAACCTCTCAAAAGGCAGTCCATGCAAAAATAAGGGACGCGCCCGGTGCTAAAGAATATACCCAGCTAGACCGAAAACCCTAAAAAGGGCGGTCTAGGTAAAAAACAGGGTCGCACCATGTCCCCCTTCTATCTTCCCCTTTCTTAAACACAAAAGTTAATTGAGTCGAACTACGGAGACCTGAGCCCCTTAGTTCTCTTACAAAAGGGGAACGTAGGCAACCACTTGTGGTTCGGTCTAAAATTGCTGCAAAACCTCTTATCCTGCTAAAATGTGTTTTGATTACAGTTCCAAAGCTTTTCAAAGTTTCATTTGAAGTTAATATTCTTGTTGATGAGTTCAAGCACGGCCCACTTTTGACTCAAACAACTTGCTGCGAATAAAATTAATAAATTTTCAACATCTATTTCGTCTGCATTAGGTAATCAAAGGATACTCAATTTCCATACAAATAAATCCTACTCTCAAAAATAAACACAAAAGAGTCTCCTGTTTCTCAGAGAAAGTGTCTAGAGATTCGTCCCCGCTCCCGAACTCGCTCCTCTGTCCTTCCTCTTCCTCGGTCCCCGGGAGGTCTTTGGCTTAGGAATGTCGAATAAATCGATTTGAGCCCGTCCCAATTCTGGAATAACGCGCGTCGGTGGTTCAATCAGACCAGTCTCCCTCAAGGCAGCCCTAGCAATCCTCTCCTGCCTCAATGCCTCTCTGCGAGCCATCACCTCTGGATCATCCCTCAAAGCAGCCCTCCGGATCTCTCGCCTCTTATAATCCTCAGCAGCATCGCCGGTGACATTGTCTGGATTTCCCCGTGCCTCTATATCCCTGAGAGACAGGCTAGACGAGTATTCTGCTCCCAAGTATTCCCGGCGGCGAGACTCTATAGCCAACTGTGCAGGACCCCGCTGCTCCTCATACCAAACCAGATACTCTGTGGTCAAGAACGTGAACCCCCTGGACTGCCGAAGGAGTGCACGAGTGGGAAGAAAGCCCTCCAGAAAGGATCTGCTGAAAAACTGTATAGCCTGGGGCTCGGTCATAGACATCGGAACAGCATCAGTCATCAGATTCTCCCTCAAAGCTCGGACAATCTGCTGAGGGTACCTGTACTGCCTGCTCACCAACGATGGGATACAGAAAGAGGATACATGCAAACCAGGCAGCCGGACTACTACTGATCCATCCTGAATATCTCTCATGGTCTGTAACTTCCAAGCAGGAATCCAGAAGCTCAGATCAGTAGTCCCATACCGCGACAATCTCAACTGCCAACTGTCAGCAACCTCGTCCCTCAACACCCTGCGTTGCCCCGTCACCCAAGGCATAGCAGTTTGACCCGGTGAAAGTGGCATGATCAAGCGCAACCTCTCAGAAAGCCACAAAGACAACAAGCTGGGGCTGCCTGCTCCCATGAAGTCTGATCCCCCTGCCAGTCTATCGATGCCATGATAAGTCTCAGCCAGCAACAGTGGCACGATGTCCATCTCCCCTTGGCCAGATCGGATTTGACGAAGATTCACACCCCGGTCACCCCTCAGTTGCCTGACAGTCTCCAGCAACGTACTTGAGCAGACTCCGGCATATCCGCAGAAATAACAATCCGACAGGGTGAACAACATGTATATATCCAGAGATGTAGAAAGATCAAACAGCTCAGAACGGGACAGGCGTAACCGAGCCATCCGAGTCAAGTCTATAGACCCATCACCCAGAATCATAAATGACACCTGATCCGCTGGCAGACATAAGAAATCTGATAACTGCTCCATAACCGATCGACCGTCCCGTGGGAATGCTACAGTGGCCGCTTCGCCCAAGCCTGTCAATGCCCTAAAATCTTCCATGGTGGGGGTCAGATCATTGTATGACAAAGAGAAGACATGACGCTCTGAATCCCAGAAGCAGGATGCAGCTCGAAGTAAATCCCAGTCGACTCTCCAATCTTTTAAGGACCAGAGACACGGCATGCTATATCTCCTGTCAATAAGCTCCCTATGATGCCTTCGGTGATAATGTGAAATTTCGAGAAAATCCTGGCGGAATTGATGCTCCCGAGAAGTCATTTCCCTGTTATAATGCTCCATCGCAGCTAAAAGCACTAGTCTTGGTCAAAGAATTTGCTTGTCTGACGAGTCAGGGCAGCTGGTTTCCTTCACTAGAAAGACAGTGCTGATAAAATGAAGCCTGGGCCGATTTTAAAAAGAGCCTGTTACGAGCCCATCTCAGTCGTGCGACACAGAAGGCCAAATAGGCATGGAATGCCGGGCGACATCTTTGGTTGACATCAGACAGTATGGAAAAGGCCTGCAGTGGTTACCCCAGAGCATTTATTCCCGACTCGTCGTTGCTGTAATACACCTACTACCCTCATAACACATGCCCATGAAAGCGCACAGGAGAGGACCCCTACTATACACATATCCGAGACAGTCCCAAAACCTCATACACAATCCTGATAAAGATGACCCTTCAAAATGATAACATTTCCTCCCCAGAACAGACAGACTCGTGCAAACAAGTTAACATAGGTTAATCTTTGCTAACAAGATAGCTTAGTTAGATACCCCGCATGGCATATTTTGTTTTACCCTCGTAGGTACAATAATCAACTGAGTCTCACAATACCTCCAAAGACTGGCCCTCAAGACGAGCCAAAAGAAAGAAAAAAGAGAGCACAAAAGCCCGCGTTTGCAATAGCCTCCCAAGCAGAGCACCCCAAAGAAAGAAGTAGCCTCCCAAAGCAGAGCACACCAATCCCAAGAAAAGAAGCCAATTCCCCAGAAAGCAGAATCCCCGGCTTGACGAACAAATCCCCAGAGACCAGTAGCCTCGAGGCACAGGAAAGAAGTAAAGTCCCCAGTTTCCCAAGTAAAACCAAGGACACAAAAGAAAAGCGACAATCAACAAGGACCGTTCAACGACAAAGAACAGAACAGAGGAAGTAGCGTGAGACCCCTGGCAGCTAAGTTTATCCCCAACAAAGCAGAAAAGAGATAGCGTGAGACCCCCGGCAGCTATACTCATCCCCAGCAAAGAAGAAGAGAAGTGGTATGAGACCCTCCAGCATCCACGAAGAGAGGCAGCAGTAGTGTGAGACCCTCCGGCAACTACCCTGCATCAGAAGAAGTGGTATGAGACCCTCCTGCATCCACAAAGAGAGGCAGCAGTAGTGTGAGACCCTCCGACAACTACCCTGCATCAGAAGAAGTTGTATGAGACCCTCCGGCATCCACGAAGAGAGGCAGCAATAGTGTGAGACCCTCCAATAACTACCCTGCATTAGAGAAGTGGTATGAGACCCCTGGCATCCACAAAAGACCCGTTGCAGCATCAGACCCTCCGGCAGCTACAACTCGTCAACAACGTTAGCATGAGACCCTCCGGCAGCTACTCGCAAAATACCAGTTGCAGCATGAGACCCTCCGGCAGCTACAACCTGGTGTGAAATGAAGCTACTACCCAACCGCAGTAATACCGACCCCGCAAGAAGTCACAGGTAAGCACAGCAAAGGTATGAAGACACATTTCTACCCCTTTCTTGCTTATAGTTGGTATTTTCCGAACTACGATTTGGCTTGATTCCCTTGTTTAAGGGATACGTAGGAATCCTTTCTCAGAAAGGTCCAGCCATTAGACTCTCCGATTTACCCTTCTAGCCCGTTACCTTATCCCTCTATGCTCATTGGGATTGGGTCTTATTTTATCGACAACCCCACTTTTTCCAAAAGTGACGTTGCCGAGGGGCTCTGTAAGTACGCCAATCCAATTCGCAACCCTTTTTAGATGCATTTTAATGTAATAAAATTTCATTAAGGGGCGTTTTGATAAATTCCCGGCCGATCCCGAGACTTCCGGAAATATTTCATGAGTTTCCCGCGAAGGAAGTACCTTTTGGTACATTATTCATGCCAAAGGACCTCTTGGGAATAAAACCTGTTGGACCTTTTGGGTATTTTCCCGGAATGTTCCAGAAACTGGTTTTGGTGCCAAAAGCGGTTGGACCACCTTGTGTCACGCGACAGCTTGAGGCATGGAAAGTGGACGCGTAAGGTCGTGCGACACACTGAGGTCACCAACTGAAGCCTATAAATAAGACCCTCCCGCTCTCAGGAAAGGGATCCCAACTTGAGCCTACTGTCACTCTGCCAAATTTGCACCGTAACGAAACTCCCAAACATAACCCTCTCTCTCTCCTACCTTCAACCTACCCAATTCCTTCCTATCCAAACCCCTTTCTCAAGCCATAGCACTTGGACCCTTTTGCATCAATCCTTCCAGATCAGAAGTGACGAATTGAAGGGTTCTGTATCTGACTAGATACAGGATTCGTGGAAGCATCAAGGGTAACGATTCTCCAACCTCCCTCTTCTCTCTCTCTCTTGCTCAATTTCTCATAATTCTAGCAATTACTTCTGTTTGGATTCAGTAATCAGATCCTAGCTATCTGGATTACTGAATCCCAATTGCAAACTCTCTGTTTAACTTGAATAATTACAATTGAGCTTCTATTGTTGAACATTTGATTGAACTTGGTGTTTGAACCCCAAGGGGGTGTGGATCTACCCATATCCACACTCCCGGGGTCGATTTGGTGTTGTTTCTGCATTTTGTTCGTAATTTAGCTAATCAATTAGATCTGTATAGCTTTCTCGTTGATTCTCGTGTTCATCCCGTTAAGTTTCAGCAGATGGCTTATGTATGTCACGCGACACCTTCGTCTCCAAGTGATCCTGTGTCACGCGACATATATGGTCACTGGTGCGACGTGTCATGCGACATACATGACCTATCTGCGGAGACCTCTTTCCTTTGTAATCTGTTTTAGATCATTTGTATCAGGGATGTGGCCTCCCTAAATAATGGGCTCACAATTTGTAATTCTCGTTTCATAATTAATAAGATGCATTTTACCACACTTTGTTTATTATCAATATTTGCACACACTTTGGATTTATTTGGATGTTTGATTGAAAGACTCGTCTATGGACGAGGCGTGTTGGGTGAACTCTCGGTTCTTCCCAACACGTAACCTGACCCCCGAACTCATGTTTTCTCTCTAAAAAAAAGGTTTTCAATGTTTCCTCTTAAAACGGCGTGGTGACTCCTTCATTTTCACGAAAAACAAATTTTCGGGCGAGCGCACATTCAACTGGTCATTCTCTTGTTCCTTTCAATGCCAACGACTTGGTTGTTATTGCCCAAAAAGATGCTCTAGATGGGTTAGAGCCTTGGGCAGCCCCTCCAGTCGAGCAAAGGAATTTCAACGTTATACTCCAAGAGGTTGAGGAGGCTGATGATATTGATGAAGTCACTCAAGACCAAGTATTTTAGTAGGTCGAGTATCAAGGACAGCATCAGCCCAGACATGGGGAGGAGAAAGAGTAGTAGGAGCAGCCGAGTCAGGATCAAGAAGATTGATCTATTTGTTTTTATTTGGTTTTGTAATGAACAAGTCACAAACAATCTTTGTCTATTGTTTTTAGTTGTCAATGCCTTGACTCGACTTGGGAGGTAGTTTAACTTACAATATTTTGTATTTCGATAAGTACTGGCCCGCTTTTGGGGGATTTTCTTTTTAATGCTAGTTGACCTTTGAACCATTTTGCCTATATTCAAGTTTTTGTCTGTTTTTGTCGAACTAGTTTGAGTAGGAGATCGACCAAAGTCTTAGTCAGGCCAGTTTTCCATAATGAAGCTGACCAGGGTTTTAGTCGAACTCGTTTGATAATGAGGTTCACTTAAGGCTTTTATCGAGCCCGTTTAAGGAACGAAACTGACATAAGTCTTCAGTCGAGCTTGTTTAAGAACGAGGTTGACTTAGTACTTTAGTTGAGTCTGTTTAAGGAACAAGGCTTACATAAGTATTCAGTAGAACCTGTTTAAGAATGAGGTTGACTTAGGACTTTAGTCAAGTCTGTTTAAGAAACGAGGCTGACATAAGTCTTCAGTCAAACCTATTTCAGAACGAGCTTGACTAAAGACTTTAGTGAGTCTGTTTAAGAAACGAGGCTGACATAAGTCTTCAGTCGAACCTGTTTAAGATCGAGGTTGACTTAGGAATTTAGTGGAGTCTATTTAAGGAACGAGGCTAACGTAAGTCTTCAGTCGAACCTCTTTAAGAACGAGGTTGACTTAGGACTTTAGTCGAGTCTGTTTAATATTTCAAGATCGACTAAGAGTAGGACCTGAACAGAACACGGTGCAAGTATAATACAGTTTGTGAATTGAACTTCTCGGGGGTAACCCCATTTTATTGATGAAGTAGATCATTACATAGAGAGCTCAATCAAATATAATATTTAACTAAGTGGCTAGCATGCCAAGTGTTAGTCAAATATATGTATAGATTAGAAATTGCTTAATCCCAATCATTAAGGCATTATTGAGTACCCCTAATTTCAACTAGACTACTTAGAATTTTCTATGTATCCTTAGGATCCCCTTAGTGCTAGTGTCAGTGTTTTACACTTGTATTTTCTCAAAGATGACTGAAGACCTGAATACCTTGAGTTGTTCCAAAGAAGATATTGGTTAACCTGTTCAACCTGCCAAAGACCATAACCGGTTGACTTTCTTGACCGGTCATGATCACCCTTCAACCGGTCAGTCAGCCAACCGACTATACTCCATCAGTTACTCAATTGCTGCAGCGATCAAACTTCTCCAACAAGCCTCCATCAGTTAACCTATCATTAATTGCTCCCACCTACTTAGCTAAAGTTGGTAGAGCAGTTGCTATAAAGACCATGCTGCTACCGTGTTAATAACTAATTCAAGGAATGTTCAAGTTACTAGTACTCACAATAACTTCTTTATCACGTGTATAATTCAAACATGGCTATATTTCAAATCTCAAGCATTCAATGTAGAAGATATTCTCATTTAATTCTTGTCAGTCTAAGTCATTCCTTCAACCCCTTCAAAGGCAATAGCTCAATTTGAAGACAACTATAAATACCTCCCTTAGAGCATTGAAGAGGATTGGTGCATTGAATAATTTGAGTGTAGAATTATCAAGAACTGCAAGTGCTATATTCCTCAAGCATTAAAGTTCAATATAATCAGTCCTTTTAATCACTAAACCATTTATTAGGACAAACACTGTGCACACTCAATCAATTCTTGTAAGTGTTTCCCAACAAGATTATATCTGGAACACATTGATTAATCACACTACACACCAAAGAGAAATCAGTTAAACTTGTGAACACATCTCTTGAAAACACCTGGTCAAACTTGTATCACGATACATTAGTGATCACTTTCCTTTAGACAACCTTCAACCTTCCTTATAGGTTAAGGCTTGAAACTTGTAATAGAATAGTGAACATTAATAGTACACATTTTCACAAATCCAAGTTTTGACCAAACTTGGATGAGGATGTAGCAATTAGTTAACACTGTGAACCTCTCCAAACAACTTTGTCCCTTTGTTTGTGTGTTTGCTCATTTTATCTTGTCTTATAACCGGTTAAGCTCTATCACTGGTTACAACATTTGAATTCTAACTGACTTGTTTTGCCTTTCTTATTGGAATATAGTTTGCATTATATTTTAACATACTTGAAACTCCTTTTACTTAACCGATTATTTGAGTGAGTAAGCCGATAATATTTTATCCACTACGTAACCGGTTAACATCGGTTTAGCTCTTGATAAGTTACTTGGTTATTTAGAAAAGGTTTAAAAATAATTTTAAATAGGCTATTCACCCCCTCTAGCCTGTTTTCCTACCAATTAGGCCTAACAATTGGTATTAGAGATTTCAACTTTTGAAAAATATTTTTCCAAGATTCATAGCTTGAATTGCCGATTACAATGGCAGGAAAACTCATGCATTTGTGGAACATGTCAACGATACCCATGTTAAACGAAAACGAATTTCATGTATAGAAAAACATAATTATGCGGTACAAGGATTCAATTGATGACAGATTAATGACTGTAGTTAGAGATGGTCCAATGATACCAATCAAAGTCAATACAATGCCAAGAACCCCCAAAACTCCTCTCATGGATCATGTCGATAGATCATCGAAATAAGAGTTTGAAGTTTATGAAACTATTGTTCCCAAGACTCATGAAGAATGGACTGAAGAGGATAATGAAGAGGATAATATATGTGTAGCCCTCGATAAAAAGGCTATGCACATTCTGAGCTCTAGTCTAGATAATAGGCTGTACAATCAAGTACAAAACAATGAGACTGCCCAGCAAGTTTGGCAAAGTATCCTAAGATACTTTTAAGGAGATCAAGTGGTAAAGGACAACCAAATGTAAAAAAGTGTAGCTAAGTTCGAATCTTTCAAGAAGAACCCAAGCGAGTCCCTCAGAGAAACGTACGATCGATTTTGTGAGGTAAGCAACTCATGTGCATCTTTAGGTAATATATACACAATGAACGATCTTAACATACATTTCCTTGATTCTCTTGGAGACCTATGGCATGTTAAGGTAGCTATTTTTAAAGAATGCAGAGACTTGGATAAGACTCACATTCAGAATATTGTCTCCACTCGATTTTTGTATGAGGAAGACCACAACAGGCCTTGTGGAGTTCAAAAATAGTTTAAAAATATCTCTCTGCTAGCTCAAACTGAGATCTTCCTAGGCTCTTCCTTGTTCAATAACCTATCTACCAATAACTCCCCTTCAATCTCTCAGTCTCAACCAACCCAAATATACAAATGATCTTATTAAGAAATCTGGCCTTGACTCTGCTCATCTTCAAAGCATTCCAATGGCTACTAATGTACATCTTCATAAAGATGAGTATGGTAAAAAAGTAGATATGACACTTTACCAATATATGATAGAATATCTACTTTACTTGACTGCTAGTAGACCAGATATCATGTTTTCCGTATGTAAATGTGCTAGGTTTCAAGCTGATCCTATAGAATCTCACCTTCAAGCTGTCAAAAGAATCATAAGATATCTTGTGGGAATTATTCACTTAGGTTTATGGTATCCTAGAGATTCATCTTTTACACTAATTGGCTATTCATTTGCTGATTTTGCAGCTTCTAGGGTAAAAAGGAAAAGTACTAGTGGGACTTGTCAATTTCTAGGTCGCCGATTGGTTTCCTGGTCTTGTAGAAAGCAAGCTTCAATTTCCACTTCTACAATAGAGGCTGAGTACATAGCTGCTTGAAGTTGTTGCTCACAAATCCTTTGGATGAAGCAAAAACTGGTGGACTATGAAATTTCAAATGAAGTATGTCCTATATATTATGACAACTCCTCAACTATCTCAGTTTTCAACAACCCTGTGATGCATTCCAAGACCAAGCACATAGACATCAAATACCACTTCATCAAGGATCATGTTGAAAAGGGTAATGTTGTTCTGTTAAAATTTAATACTGATTATCCGTTAGCTGATATTCTTACAAAACCCTTAGACACCAAACGTTTTGAATTCATTAGAGGTGAACTAGGCATGATTTATATACTTGGATAAAACTATGATAACTTTGCTACATGTGTAAGCTCAACTGATCAAAAGGTGATATCCCAATTTTACCCTCAACCTACAATTGTTCCTCAACTTTAACTGACGGCAAGCTCTCAACCGGTCAATCTCCCAACCGGTTACAACTGTCAACCAGTTAATACACCTTTGACCGATCATAATCATTCAACTGTTCACAAGCTTTAACCGGTCAAGCCTTCAAGAGGTTACTCTCAACCGGTCATCTCAGTTCAATTGGTCATCAAACACTTAACCGGCAACGAACTGCGGCCGGACCAATCAGTTTTAACTGGCGCGTCTGATACCCTGCTGTCCTTTCAAGTCTTTTTAGCCACTAGTCTGACACAACTGTGAGTTGTCTACCAACTTTGTTTCATAGGTTGATCAAAAAATTTTTTTTGATCAAAAAGGTATTCTCTGTATCATTCCTATTTATCCAAAAGGTTATATTTTTGTTCATTATTATGTTTAAAATTTAGATTGTTGCACACACATTCCTAATTTTATGCTTCCATATTTTATTTGCATTAAGTTCGTATCTCATTATCTCCTATTTTTAAGTTTCAGTTAAAATGTTTTGAACAAAATTTTCTATTCCCCATAAAAACCCTTCGTCTTCTCTCTCTCTCTCATCATCCTCACCCTATATAAAGGATTAAAACTACAAACTGATATGACGGATTTATAATATCTATTTCCGTCCCTATTGTTATTTATTTTCATGTAATTAGTATAGGGTTGATGTATTTTGTGTGAATTTTGTATTGAGAGAAATTATTGAGAAACAATGTAATTCGAGGGAGATTTAGAGAGTTTTACCTTGTAGTCGAATTCAACAATCAAGTCAAGAACTCAAGAACATCATCTCTACATCCATGGAAGCCAAAAAAATCGAGCCAAAGAATCAAGAGAGGTCAATGATTGAAGAAAATATGGAATTGAGATGGCAGGGGACGAGTCATCTCTCCCAGGACGACAGAATCAGCGGCAGAAACTGCAGGAACTAGTCATCCCCGATTCAGCCAATTCTTCCCCATTTGAGGGACGACAGATTCAGAGAGGAAGCATCATGGGATGAGTAATCCCCCACATCACGAGTCATCCCCTCAGCGCAACAGCGGAAGCAGCATCGACGGGATTTTGTTTTTTTTTTTTTATGTTTTTAATTTATTTTATTTTCCCTTTTTGAACCTAGGTTTTTAGAGAGAGAGAGAGAGAGAGTATATATACTTTCTTTCCTTATTGTTTGAGGGGACGACTGGAAATTTAGTTTACTGAAAATAATTGAAGCTTTTGTTTTATTCCATGGAGGGCTAAAACTCCATAACTTTGGATTAAGGTTCTTTGAACCATTCTTTTTATGAATTGAGGTTTGTTTTCTCTTTCCCATTATTTCTCTATTCCATAGTATTACTTGTATTGCTTGATTATTATTGATTACTAGGGTTTAGAAACTTGATCAATTTCTTAATTCTTGTGATTAATTACTGCTAGAATTCTCTTCTACCATGTCAGATTAGGGTTTTCATTGTAGCAATTTCATAAATCTTGTATGTGTCATCATGATTTGTGAATTGGGTAAATCTAGATAATTATCTAAGTGAGAGTATATGAGTGATTATTCCCAATCTTAGTTTCTTAAATCGAAATCAATTGCTTAATCGAATTTTGACCGTGTCGGCTTAGTTTGTTTATCAATTAGGGTTTTTAGTTGAGTGTGTCGCCGCTATTGACTATTATCAAAGAAAGAAACATAGATTGAAATATATCTTGTGATTGGGTGAATAGGGGAATAAAGGAAGGGATTTAACCAATGATATTCAGAATTAGAATGGGGATAGAATCATGATCCAAAGTTCTCTTTAAATTATTGTTTACAACTCCGTTTTCTTTCTTTAGTTTAATTACAACAATCTCATCAAACAAACCCCTAATCTGGTCTGTGACTATTACATAAACAAATAACCTTTCTTCAGTGGATCGACCCTGGACTTGTCCTTGCTGCAGTTTTGTAGCCGAGTCCTGTCTTGGTAAGTAATTTGTAGGCGTGCGACTTTAGCCTATCAAATTTTATTGGGGTTGAACACGCCCTAAAGCCCAAGTAATGGCAAGAATGATTCCCCCGGGAGGTACGAAGGAGAATCATTTCTATAGACCAATCAATAGGAATAGATCCCCCGATCAATGGAAAATCTGCACCATAACAAGAAAGCTCGACAATAAAGGAAGGGGTTGACCAATCAATCTGCCTGTCGTGGTGCATATGTGAAATTACCCGGGATCCGGCTCGCGCGCGGATGGTGCCCCCGTGCATCTCGCGTTTCGTTCGCTGTTCGGGAATGTTCGCCCGGATCCGAGAGGCAGCACAATCGCGCCCCGGCATCTGGCTTATTCCGTCTTAGCGTTTTGCGAGGTTGGAGGTGTCTCGCTGTGTTTTGCTTTGTAGAGTCGCCACGCCGTTTTTATTAAGCCCAAAACATTGAAAAGGGCATCGCTTTAAAGATAATTTTAAACTGTTTTTGTGTGATGAGATTTTGAGTTCGGAGGTCAGATGACTCCTCGGGAAGAGAATATTAGAATATTAGAGCTCACCCGAGTAGCCTCGTAAAACGAGTCTTTCGGATACCCCTAATATCCTTTAAAAAAGTTGTGTGTGTGTGTGTGTGTGCTTTTAAAAATGCATGCTGTATCGGATGTCTACATTGTATTGAAATGTATTGAAATAGAATAGGAAGGAAGCCTTACCAATGTTGGTTCGTGTCTGTCTTCCGCAGGGGAATAGTGTTTGAGGCCTGAGTAGCCGGATTAGGGATGCCGCACGTGAGTGAGGCTATGAGGGTTCGCGGCGTGCGTGGGGATCGCTGGGCCAGGTTCGGCGCCAGGGTGGCAAGAGTCACTCGGGCAGCTTCGGGATCGACTGAAAGAGCCGGACACTCGGGGAAAGACCAGCAAGGCCTCTGAGTACCACGAGGGGCCTCGCAGTACCTCGAGAGTGCCAGAACAGGGGAGCCGCCTCTCGAGCGGAGAGGCTTCGGAGCACCTAGGGTGGGGGGCGGAATGCCGGAAAGGGCTTAGAAGGGGAGCCGTAAGGCTTAGGGGAAGAGAGGGAGGTGTGAAAAATGAGGAGGGGGAGGCCTCTATTTATAGTCTCGTATTTGGTGCAAAGAGGTCCGTACGGACCTCCTTGGTTATCCAGATTTTGGTTTTCCTCGATTTGAGGGAATATGCAATGATGGTGAATATTCTCGAAATGATGATGTCCCTCTTGCAAAGAGGTCCGTACGACCATCTTGACATGCAAAGAGGTCCGTACGGACCAAGTCTCGCATTTAGGGTAATCATTTCTCCGGATTTGAGGGAATATTGTGACTTTAAGGGGATTCAAGAATTATGGAAACAAAGAGGTCCGTACGGACTCATATTGCTTTTCCAGCTTTCCTCGAAATTCCCTAAAGGTCCTCTTTGTCCCTTTTTATCCCGAGGAGGCTCCTCCTCGTCTGGGGGTTTGAGAGGGTTTTGAGTGGAGAGGTCTCGAGACTGCGCCGTGGATGAGTCTCGCGGTGTTTCCGTGTTTCAAAGGGAGTGATCCAGATTGGGGTAAGCCCTCGACGACGTACTTATGATTGTGGGCCGCCGATAAGATAAGGGTGGTCCTAACTGGATCGCGGCTGGGAGAGGAAGTGACCGTGAGGGTCAAAGTGAGGACGTGTGCGGTGTCCTTTTTTGGGTGACCGTTTAGGTCAATAGGGCCGGATCCCCGTGATAGATTCCTACGTATCCCTCGGCGGGAATCAAGCCCGCGGCCGTAGTTCCGGCGCGGTGAGCGTTTCCTGTGAATACGGGCGCGGCGGTGCCCCGAAGTGTCGTGTGACCCGAGGCCGTGGCGAGGACGTGGTGGCGCCCTAGGTGACCGCAGATAGGTCTAAGTGATAAGGACGTGCGGCGTCCCGCGACCGTAAAATAGGTGGTAAGGACGCGCGCCCGGTTTGTCCGAGTGACCGTATAAATGGGTGGTAAGGACGTGGTGGCGTCCAGTGACCGTATAAAGCCGGATGATAAGGACGTGGCGGCGCTCCTGCGACCGTATAGGTCGGATGATAAGGACGGCGTAAGGCCCCGGAAGTGACCGTATAGGTCGGATGGTGGCAAGCGACGTGGTGGCGTCCCCCGGGTGACCGCATGTGTCAGATGGTAAGGACGTGGTGGCGCTCCCGGGTGACCGTATAGGTCGGATGGTAAGGACGTGGTGGCGTCCCGGAGCGACCGTATAGGTCGATGGTAAGTGACGTGCGGCGTCCCGGGTGACCGTATAGGTCGGATGGTAAGGACGCTGGTGGCGCCCCGCGACCGTATAGGTCGATGGTAAGGACGTGGTGGCGTCCCGGGTGACCGTATAGGTCAGGGTGCAAGGACGTGGTGGCGTCCGGTGACCGTATAGGCCGTGGCTGGTAAGGACGTGCGGCGGCGTCCGGGGCGACCGCATAGGTCGGGTGTGACGACGTGCGGCGTCCCGACCGATAGGTCGGTGATAAGGACGTGGTGGCGTCCGGGTGACCGTGATAGGTCGGGGTGATAAGGACGTGGTGGCGCCCGGGTGACCGTATAGGTCGGTGATAAGGACGTGGTGGCGTCCGGCGACCAGATAAAGGACGGGTGGTCCGTGACTGATAGTCAGGTGACGCGGACGCGCGGCGTCCTGGTGACCGTGATAGTCGGTGATAAGGACGTGGCGGCGTCCTGGGTGACCGTGATAGGTCGGTGATAAGGACGTGGCGGCGTCCGGGTGACCGTGATAGGGATGATGGTGACGCGGGCGGTCTGGCGACCGTATAAAGCCGGTGATAAGGACGCGCGGCGTCCGGTGACCGTATAAGCCGGTGATAAGGACGTGGTGGCGTCCGGTGACCGTATAGGTCGGGTGATAAGGACGTGGTGGCGTCCGGGTGACCGCATAGGCCTTGGATGGACGTGCGGCGCATAGCCGGTGATAAAGACGCAGAAGGCGCTTCCCGGGTGACCGCATAAACGGTGATAGGGAGGCGACGTGGTGGCGTCCGGCGACCGTGCGGTCGGCTGATAAGGACGGGTGCGAGGACCCGGGATGCAAGGCCCTGGGACGAATTTACGATTTTCCTAATCGGCGGTTTAAGGCCTTCCGGGCTGAGATAGTCATGCGAGGACTCAATCGTCCTTTCCTCGACTATGCCGGGAGTGAGGTCGCGGCTGCTTTCTGGTGATTCGAGGAGGCGTAGATGCCATTTGGGTGTTTTTGTCATATTGATGTAGTAAGGCCTGACTTACGATGATTGCCATAAGCCAGGCCGCCGTTGAAGCGGGCAAGGATGACGGCCGATGATTGCTTCCATCATTTGGCGTTTTGCCAGGAGGCGCTTCAGTGCCTCGGGACTTGTGACTCGAAGGTGGCTGGGCTCCTTCAAGCGTAGCTTGTTTTGGCCGCTGAGCGGGCGAGAACGATGGCTCATGGTCTGCCGGGGATATGGGCAGCTGCATGACGACTTCCCTCGACTTGCCGGGGAGAGGAGCCCCTGGGCCTTATTTTGATGGCTCAAGCCAGTTTGCGTTTAAGCCGTTGAGGTGAGGCGGGCTAGGTTCGGGCTTACATCCGATCGGCCGGTAAAAGCCATTGCGCTAAGCCGTTGAAGTGGGCTAGGTTCGGGCTTACACCGACCGGGATCACGGTGGCTGCGTTGCCGTCAGCTGGCGGGCTAGGTTCGGGCTATTAATCGACCGCTCTGGGTGAGCCATACGCCGCTGAAGGGCTAGGTTCGGGCTTACACCGACCGCTGCGCTATGTTGCCGTTAGCATGGGGCTAGGTCTCTGGCGCATAATCGATCACGGCCTGCTTTGTCGCGTTGCCGCTTAGCGGGCTAGGTTCTAAGGCATCGATATCGTGCCAGGCCAAGGTATTGGCTCCGTCTTGAAGGGCTAGGTCTCGGCCACACCGATCGCTCTGTCAAGGCTGTCGCTGAAGCTGGGCGCAGGTTCGGGCCTACATCCGATCGCTCTGGGTGAGCCATGCTGTCGTTGAAGCTGGGCTAGGTTCTGGCTACCACTCGACCACGGTGCTCGCTGCTGTTAGGCTGGCTAGGTTCCTGCCATTAATCGATCGCCTGCTTGCGCTGGGTCATTGAAGCGGCTAGGTCTGGCTATTAATCGACCGGCCGGTGTCATGCTTCTGTCGAGCTGGCTGGCTTGTCAGGTTCGGCTTATTAATCGATCGCTCTGCTTCAAGCGCTGGGTCGCTGGGAAGTGCTCGGCTTTAGGTCTCTGGCTATTAATCGATCACGCAAGGTTACTGGCTGTCAAAGGAAGGGCTAGGTTCAAGCTTACACTGACTGCCGAGGTTGCTTGCAGCGTCGTCGGGCGGGCTAGCCGTTCGGCTTACACCTTGATCGGCCGGTGGGCCAAGGCTGCCGTTGAAGTGGGCTATGGTTCGGGCTTACACGACGCCAAGGCCAATTGGTTGGGATGCATGACCCGTGCAGCCCTTTCTCGCTGGGAAGATGACTCCCCGGACTTTCAGCGGTCAGCCGAGCCGCCGTCGAGCGCTTGGAGCGAGGATAGCCGTAGGGTCTGCTCAAGCTCCCTGGCTCGGTGTGCTGAGGGGGATTTAGGTTCGAGGGGGCTCCGAGGGATCCTCCGTTTGGGATGGTTTGACTCCCGGGATATGGATGTGCTTGATTTTGAGAGGTACCTCTCAAGTGCAAGCATGCCAGAGTTTGGAGTTCATATTTGTTTGGTGAGGAGTGACGAGACCTTTGTTAGGAGTGAAGTTGAGAGACGCCGCAGTGTAGTATGCGGTAGGAGAGAGAGAGGCTGGCCATCAGGCTCCCGTGCAGGTTCCGATGCTCGGACCGGGATTTCACGTACGTCCGCTGGGGACGGATCGAGGAGGAGGGTCCTTCGCATCTGCCCGAGCAAGGGTTCTCCCCGCCGCCCACAAAGAGCGGACTCCCGACAGACGGTGAACAGGGTCAGGACTCTTTTCCATCTTGGCATCTTTTCTCGCGTTTCTCTTTTTTTGTTGTTTTGAGTATGACCGCATTTGATGAGCGTTTCCTCTTGGTCAAAGTTTGCTTGTGCAGGTGTGTCCCGGGAGAGCCTGACGATGCGCCTCGACTGCTATGTGGCGACGAGATCCTTTCGCTAAGAAGATGGCGTCGAAGATGTCTTGCCTGGTCTTCGCCGTATGCCAACAGACATGAGCCGATGCCTTTCGAGGCATTCAGCCGATGTTCCTCCACCGGAGCCGAGCCAGTGGCCGCAGCGCATGAGGACCTTGAGAGTGGCGGCATAGCATGGATGCCGGGACGTCTTCCTGAGCCGCAGGCCTTCGGGAGGGAGCGCCCTTTTATCGGGCTCTCATGCCTCCGCATGCCGCTCAGTGTGCGAGGGATTCTCAGCGTGAGCCTTCTTTCTCTCGACCCTTTCGCCGGATTTGATCCTTCGATTATTTTGAGCGGCGGTCCTAGGGGCCTTCCAAGACTCGATGACGAGGATGCGTGATCTGGGCGCAGTCTCACCGGGATGCCCGATTTTTCTTCGAGGATCTGCGAGGATGATGATGACGCAGGGCCTCCATTAGTATTCATTTGCTTTCCCTCTTCCCATATTCCTTTCTTTTTTTTTTTTTTTTTTAGCAAATGTATACATTTGCACTTGTAATAAACACAAGTATTTCGTATGGCAAACAAAAGATTTTTATTTTAAGATGTAATGTCATTTATTTTTGTGGGATTCCCTAGAATTGTCCTAGAAATTGTTGCTATTATTATTTTTATTTTTGTACATGCCACGTGAGTCGAGGGTGCGTTTGCCATGGGTAGCTGTTTGTTTGCCTTCCGAAATGGCTTTGCGCCGTTTGACCTGCTTGGAGCAAGGTTTTGCACGAGGACAAAGGGTTTTTGTACCGTTTTCCTGGGAAATGGGCTCGGATTGCAAAGAGGTCCGCACTTTAGCACTTGGACAGAGCCTACACGGGTGCAAAGAGGTCCGTACGGACCAACTTTGCTTTTCAGAGGACTTAGGATGTTTTCCAAATCTGACTTTCTCCCCCTTCCCCATTTGGTAGCCATTTTCGAGCTTTCTTCCCCATTTTCTCTAAAAAGGACCTCCATTTTTGCTCTATACTGATTCTTCGTATGTTCCTAGAATTTTGCCGAGGCTTTCGGCAGAGAGGCAAGCATACTTCCTTGAGCGATCGACTAAATGTGGATGAGACGCCGCATGAGGCACGGAGACGGGCTGAGGTAAGGCTTCGTCTTCTTGCTCGGTATTGGTCTTTTAAGGAGTCAGTGGTTCTCGTATCGGGATTTGTTATGGGCCGCCGCTGGTTTCTCGGGGGGATGTTAGGAGGCACGTGTAATCGTTTCTCCTACAATGAAATGGTGCCCACTTTTGAAGATTTTCGGGCTTTGATTGGAGCAGACCGTGAGGTGGAGGCCATCTCGCTTCCTTTCGTCAGGGCGCCGCGAAGCGTGAAGCTTGCAGACTTTCTTCGTACTTCGTCACAATGGAATAGAAGTGCGGTGGCATGATCCTTGATTCGGGTCATATTGACATTCTCTACACTGGGCCGGGAGCTGGCTCATGGGTGAGGATGATGAGAGTGACGCTCTCTGGGATGTATTTGCCTCGCGCAGAGTAGCGACGCTCTTCCCGGGCCGGGCTCCCTCGGGCATTTGTGGATGGCGCTGGCTAGATGTGGCAGTGGCACCGGGCAGAGCTGGAGAGGATATTGTCCCGTTGGCTGGGTGCCGGGGGAGACTCTTCATGGTATCGACTCGCTCCGGCGCACCGGGGATCGTTTTTACGAGAGGGGAAGCTCCGCTGCTCACCTTGTGTGCTGCGAGAGAGACTTCAGCCGATGCCCGAGGCTCCGACGTCGTTTAGCCCGGGGTGGTCATTTGTCGCCGACCTGGGTGGCTCGGGATACGCGGATCCGCTCCGCCCTCGGGAGAGATGGATGTCACACTGGTACTTCCGCATCGTATCCTCGGGCCGGTGGGTTCCGTGACCGGGAGGATTGGGAGACCAGGCAGGATCTTGGCAGAAGCGGTCCTACGTACTGTCAGGAGTTCCAGTGTTTGTTCTTCGTCCTCCCTCTCTATATTCCGTCGCTTGTTTCCCGGCAGCTGGGGATGAAGCAGAGCCTTTGTTGGGCAATGGGATGACCTTGCTACCGCGGGAGATAGCTCCTCTTTGTATGGCGTGCCTGTGTGCCTTCTTGTATTGCTCTCGAGGGTATGGAAGTATTCCGCTTCCCTCCCGCGGTACTTCTTAGACGTCGGGAGAGTGTCGTGGCCGACGACCTCCGCATCTCGGCTCTCGGTGCATGAGCAAAGATGTCAAGGCCCCAAGTGGTCTTGGGAGAGCAGCGTGGTAATGCGATTCTCCGGGGACCCGGCTTGGGCCGTAGTAGCTATTGCCTTAGGGAGTGCCGAAGGTTCGGTCCGACCCTTTTCGATGTGACTGGGAGACACTTTGTTTGACTACGAGACTAGAGTTGACCGACTCGACAGGGAGAGGTCCTCTTTGGCTGCACTCGCAGGAGGAGATCCAGCCGAAGACACGTGGCGAATGAAGCCCGAGAGCTACTCGGGATTATTTGACTCTACGGGGAGGACCCTGGGATCTCTGACCGAGAGACGCAGAGTTGGTTCACGTGGAGCGAAAGAAGCACTCGCCTGGGGACGAGTGGAAGAAAGGAAAGAATGGCGAGGGGACAAGCGCAGATGGCGCGGAATGACCCTCCTAGGTATCCATTCATTGCATTGCAAACAGACATTATTAGTTAAATGTATTAAGTCAGTCTTTTAGCATGTTGTGAACTTGAGAGTAGACCGTGCTTGAACTCATCAAGAAATGTTGTAAAATCCGTTAGTGATTTGTGATTTACTTTAAAGCTTTGTCGAGACGCAAGATCTCTTGTTTGCCTTTGTTTCTTTTTGTGCACTTTGCTTCGCGTCCATCTTTGGACTTTTCTCGTTGCATCCGCGTGATCGAAGGGGGCCTCGAGCCATGACGGCCATCCCCTTTGGTCCGAGGCTTTCAGTATTTGGCCGGAGAGGTTGAATGCTCCCTTGACAAGTCTGCTTTCCTGACGGTCTTTTCGTAGCTTCCGTGCCGCTTGTTGGCGTCCGGGCTCTTGACCTCAATTTCGCAAATGCCTTCGCTTGAGCTTCTTTTTTTTTTTTTTTTTTGTTGTGTGAGCCCTTGCTCGAGCTCTCTTTTTTTTTTTTTTTTTTTTATTGAAGCGCGTGAGGGCGAAGACAAGCCCCGGCTTGGAAGCTGGACATGAGCCGCTGCTTGATGCCGAGTGACCCTCGGATGTCTTTGGATGTTGCCGCCGTCTGTTTGGACTTGGTCAAGGTGACTGGGGCGTGTTCTCTGAAAAGTGGAGCTTGATGGAGGTCTTGATTGACATTCAAACTTTTGACTTTTTTGTGTATTTTTAGACCGGACCAATTAAGGTTGCCTACGTCTCCTGACTAGAGGGCTCAAACCGCGTAGTTCGACACTACATGGAGTGCCAAGAGATGCACAGCTTGTTCTTCTTGCGAAGTATCTCGCGAAGCTTGCTTCCGCTGACCGGATTCAATGAAGGGATTGCCGTCTAGGTCCGTTAGCTTCATGGCACCTCCGAGAAGATCTTTCAACCACGAAGGCCGATCCATGTGGGTTCCCATTTTCCCAAAGGGGTTGGTTCGAGTGGGAGGCTTTTCTTTGAGTACAAGGTCACCTTCCCCATGTCTCGGGATTTGACTTTCTTGTCGAAAGCTCTAGCCATCCCGCTTTGATAGGCTCCTGACGTGTTCCATGGCCTTTAGTCGTCGCCGTCTAGCAGAGCCAATTCGTCATGTCGGCTTCGAGCCATTCGACTTTCGTTGATGTCATTTTCCAGCAAAGACTTCGAGTGAGGGAATTTCTAGCTCGATGGGAAGGATCGCTTCCATCCCGTATGTCGTGGCAAATGGGGTTTCTCCCGTGGTCGTTTCCTGAATGACGTGCGGTAGCCCCAGAGTGCAAGGTGCAGCTTGCCAATCTCGTCCTCGGGTGGTCATTTTTCGGATGATCCATCTCGAGGGTTGTGTTTGGCCGCTTCCATGGCGCCAAGTTTGTTTGTGGCCGGTAGAGGAGAAGATTTCAGTGGCGTGTGATCTTGAATTCACTGCCAGCCCGTCGAATGACCCTCTCCTTCAAGTGTGAGCCGTTGTCTCGATATGACCTCATTTGGGATGCCGTGATCGGCATATGATGCTTTCCTTGGAGGAAATGTGCGACCTTCTTGGGAGGTGTGAGTACCTTGTCAGAGATTCCTGGCTTCTGACTCCATTTCCAGTGAAGTTAGAGGTCGATGGCTACTAAGATGCAACTTCATGACCGCGCCGTCCGGGGCGAGGCTGATTTTCCCGATGACGTCACATTCCTGCCAAGTGGCAAAGGGCCAAGGTGTAGTCATGCAAGCAGAGATCGTGGGGCGCGCAGATGATTGAGGTTGGAGAACCGTTGGCACTCTGTCGCAGCTTGACAAAGTGGGATGCACTCCGCCTCCACGTGGAGATCCAAAGAGGTAGCCCATCCTCGAGAATGATTTGACATCGTGGCTCATGCGTTCATGTGGGGACCGCAAGCTTTCCATTTGTGGACTGGACTTGCTCATGAACTTGTTCGCTTCTTCTTGGCCGACGCAGCCGTAGGAGTGGGCCCACGGTAGCGTTTCTTGTATAACATGTCCCCGAGGATGACGAAGTGAGAGGCAAGGCGCTTTTAGGGCCATGATGCTCTCGGGTTTCACTCCCTCCTCGTGTTGCCTCTTCCTTGTTCATGAAGGCGCTTCCCGTTCTTGAGGTATTGGAAGCATCCGATTGTAGCCCATGGCTCATTGACGAGGCTTAGGTTCTCGGGTTCCGATCTCACAACAAGAGGCGTGAATTTCCCTTTCGTCCGACTTTCTTGGAAGGGTTTGATTGCTTTTCCTTCAGGTGGATTTCCACAAGTGGAGGCCACAGGTGGCTATGGCATCTCGCAAAACCTGCTGCGGTCTCAAGTGGCAAGGTAATGGAAGGTGACCCTCTTCGAATTGTGTGATGAGGTCCTCTATGGTGCATGGTATTTTTTGTAAGCCCGGGTCTAGTGGTGCTTTCCACTTGTCATTGGAGACTTGCTGATGCATCAAGCGCCGAGTCCCCATAAACTTCGAAAGCTCGGACATTCCTCTCGAGTGCGGCTTGTAGTCCAAGAAATAGCGCAGGTTTCATATTCGGCGGCATTGTTTGGTTACTCGAAATTGAGCTTTATAGCACCATTGGGGTGTGCCCGCCTGGGATCCACCAAGAGCATACCGATGCCGCTTCCTTTGGTTGGCCGCTCCACAAAGAATAATTAAGCCATCGGTTTTCACCTTTCGATCAGGCGAAGATTCCCTCGTCCGGAAATTCGTCAGGTTCAGTGGCCCGAGCCCTCGTCTGGCTGGGAATGTTCTTGCGCGCTTGTTCACCCTATGGCCCGCTCCCTTGATTGATTTTCGGTTTACGTACTCTGATGTCCAAATTCCGCTAGAAGAAAGACTCATTTGGCTCATGAGTCTCACTGGACAGAGATGGTTTGTCGAAGAGGTACTTGATCGGGTCCATCTCTTGGAAACCAAGTGTATCGTGTAGCACCGACATGTAGTGCCGTAGTTTCCCAACAACCCATACCAGAAGCCGCAAGGCAGTTTTCTCGAGTGGGGTCAGTAATTGAGTTCGCGCCTTGAAACTTTCACCGACGAAGTAGATGGCGTTTCGAATTCCGTGACTCTTTCTTTTCTTGGACAGAGTACGGCTCCAACTCGGCGGTGTGCTGGCCACGCTTAGGTATAGCAATGCAAAGGGCTTTTCCTCGTGGGGGAGGACAGACAGAATCGGAGGACTCACAAGGTATGCGTTTTTATTTTTTCAAAGGCATCTTGGCATTTCCGGAAGTTCCATTCGACTGCTCGGCGTTCTTCTTCATCAGCCTTGGAAGATTGGCCTCCGCACATAGAGGTCAATTGGCTGACGAAGTTGGCCGATATATTGAACACAGTGCGGCCCATGAAGCTTTTTCACCTCTCGTCCGAGTTCTGCGGTGGTCTCATTTCGATAATAGCTTGATCTTTTGAGGATCCACCTCGATGCCTCTCTCGGTGACTCATGTATCCCAAAACCTTGCTCCTGCGCTAACCCCAAATGTGCATTTCGTGGTTAAGCCTCAGGCTGAGTCGTTTCTCGGAGGCGATTGAAGAATTTTCTCAGTCTCGTGGAGGTGGGCTTGTCCGTTCGAACTTTCCCTTTGAGTGAACGATCATGTCATCGGGACGTACACTTCGATCTCTTTGTGGATCATAATCGTGGAAGAGGGCGTTGCCGCCCGTCGTGGTGAAGTAGCCTTAAATGGGTTTTAGTCCGAACGGAATTACCGATGTCAGCAAGAGGTTTCGTGCAGGGTTTGTTCAGGAAAGTTTCCGTCTTTTCTTGGTCTTCTTCGGCCATCTTGATTTGATTGTAGCCGGCAAACCGTCCACGAAGGACTTGACTTCTAAATTACTTCAGAAGAAGGTCTACCAACATGTCGACATTCTGGTAGTGGAAAAATCGTTCCTTGGGACTTGCTTTGTTGAGGTCTTAAGTCCAACGTGAATGTCGTACTTCTTTCCATTGGCCTTGGTGACCGTGACAATATTGGAGAGCCATGTGGGGTACTCGATCACCCCGATGAAGCCGACGCGGAGCATTTTTTTCGATCTCCTCGACTCTGTAAAGACCACCTGCTTGATCTGGGCGTGAGCATTTTTGCTTGGATGGGCTTAGGCCTCGGGATTTAAGGGAAATCCTGGTGCTCCACAATGTTAGGTGGATCTAAACCGGCATGTCTCGTAGAAGTACTTGGCAAGCCAACACGTCCATTTGGAACTCTTTTCGGGAGTAAATGGAATAATGCGCCTTGCTTCCTGTGTCGGTGCTAAGAAACTTCCGATTTGCGTCTCTTTCGCTCTTCAGCTCCCAAATTCACTTTGGTTAAAACCTCCTGCTAGCCTTGGGCCCGGTTTTTCTCTCGTTTGACACACATGCTTAAAGATGTGCTTAATGTATCTGTTCGTTTAATGTGTCTCCGCTTTCTTTTTATCAAGTTGAATCGTTATTAATCAAGCTTGTGTGTTAGTTAATTTATCGCTTGTTAAAGATGCAATGAGAGGATACTCTGAAAGATCAAGCATTCATTAAGAGCATACGGAATACATTATTGGCAATGAGTTCAGATCTTTCCGGGCGTGAGGCCATCGGATGACTCGAGAGACTCAAATTCAAAGCTAATGGACTCGTGGATTTGAAGTTTTGACGACTAGACTCTAGGACTCGAGTGTGGCCGACCAAGTTGTTTCGATCATGTCTCTTTCACGGGCAAGAGGTCTCTGAGAATGTGGCCCAGCTTATTGAGGGGCAATGCAGCTTGATAGGAGAAGGGGCTTGAAAGGCTTTATGTTTCACCGTTCCCGATCATTGCTATCACAGAGTTAATCAAACAAAATCGATTAGATCCGGCATCTCGATTTCTTCTTGGAAGAGCGTGTGTAGCGGGAAGTGTCTTCTGTCCCAAGCATCGTCTCCGCCATGGAGTCTCTTGCTTTTGTCTTGGGCATTGCTAGCTCGAATGCGCACTCGTCCCGCTTGTTGAAGGCAGGTGTGTTGACAGCAGAGTTTTTCGAATTCTTCCACCAAAGCAGGGGGTTTTCCCGAACCAAAATTCGCCATGGAATAAAGCGGTGGTTGTGGATCCCTTACAGGGGCTGTGTGTCGAGGGAATGCTTCTCTGACAGATTTGGCTTTGAGGCCTCCGAATCTTGCCAAAGTTCTCGCCGGAGCTTGTCCATGGGTTGCCGCCGCCTTTGTTGTTGTCGCGCTCGATCGCCTGCTCCTTTTTTCTCGGATCTTCTTCCAAGTTGCCGGCCTTCCTCAGAAGTTACTTCGGGTCATGTCGAAGCCGTAAGGACGATCAAGACGGGGAGATTGGCGTGCAAGCTCTCTTTTGTTATCCGTGGAGCGTTTACCGTGCAGCTCAGCTGGTCCTCCGCAATGTGTTCGGGAGTAGGAGAGTATCCTGTGCCGCGCAGTGTATTCTCAGTTTTTGAATATTTGGGATAGATCTCGTTGAGTGCCCCTCGATTTTTAAGTGCGTTTTCTCCAAACTCGAGCCCCTGGATGTAGTTCAGGTGTGCTTCATCATTTAACCGGGGGAGGGATCTTGTCCCAAATCAAAGGCAGCTCCATGTGGGCACACTTCGGGCCTCGGGGCTTGGGATGGTGTGAACCCTTATAACATCAGTGCCATCATCGTCTGGTTTGATTTCTAAGACCGGACGCCGTTGGTATCGGTCCTTTCAAAGCGACTATGCCGTCGCCGTAGATGATGGGGCCATATCTCGTTTCTTGGACGAACTTTACGCACCGATGGAGTATGCTGGATGTGCCACCCCATTGATCCGCACATGTAGCTAAGGGCGTCCTGCAAGAATGGCAAAGCAATGTGGGATCGGGATGTCGATGACTCGGAAGTCCTGGTCTGTGACCATTTGTTTGAGCCAAACCAAAAGGTTCTAGGTGGCTATTCCCAAGATCGGGCGGGATGTCGAGTCGTATGCCTCTGATTGGGCCCAGCTCCAGGGTTTTAGATCAGCTGGCTTTGATCCCTAGCAACCCATCATTTCTTATTTTGGCCACAAGGACGTTCACGGATGATCCCCCATCTACCAACACCCGAGGGAGACGCGCGCTCGTCCGCCCTGAGCCAATCACTATGTAGAGAGGCTCGGTTGTGGTCACTCCAAATTTCCTGGAAGATCGAAGTTCTGTGGAAGGTGATGATATTGCCGTTGCACTGACGTTGCCAATCATCTCAACCGCGTCATCGTGTCACCGTGATGGGAACCATGGTCTCTGGGCCGTGCTTTCTTCCAACTTGAGCTTGTGCGGGTAAGATGAAGGTAGTAAGGACCAGAGTGAGATTGTTAGCCCGAGTGCGCTTGAGCCGTGTCAAGCACAGATCTTCACTTTTCGGGGTCCAGGGAGTTTCTACTTTTCTTGGCGTAGGGTCCCTTTTTTCGCCTCGTGGCTCGTGCATGACCGGGGCCTTTGTCTCGTCCGCCGTGGAGGATTCACTGGATCTTGACCGTAACGTGTCGTAACATTCACCTCTCGGACTTATGGTTTTGCTTGTCTCTCCCGCTTTCGGAGCTGGGAGGAGCCTAATTGGCGTAAGGCCGATCGCGCATTTCAATTGCTCACCTGCCACGGCTTTTAACGAAGCTAATCAATAGCTGGCTTTGAGATCTTCCCAAGACAGGGGTCGGATTATCTCTGGACCTTCGGGC